>CANSZD010000074.1:0-440841 GCA_947648045.1 Beta corolliflora | reverse complement strand
AATATTATCTTGTCTTAACATTTTTTTTTTCCATATAATTTATATCCCAAATGAGCAGGTAAATGGTCCGTCTTAACATAGCACCTTTTTACACCGGAGAAGCAATTTAGAGGTTGTTTGTGTCATCCTGAATTTAATTCGTGGGATGTTTAGTTATTTATACTCGTAATTCGTGCGAGATCACCCAATATGTTGTTGACATCGTAGTTATGACTCGTGAATTGATATGAGATTCTGAATAATGAGGGGCGGAATTGAATTAATTCACACATTTTGTGGAATTTCAATTTCGTCAAATTTTACCAGCTGCATGTCTTTCTAGCATGTCGATAGCGACCACTTCACTACCGAAATTAGAAAATCATGCGAATTCCCATTTACGTACCCTAATGTCAAACAACCACTAAAAAAACATAGGTTCCTCAACCATATTCAGACATTTACACTAGCCTGAGGACGTAGCAACAACCCACTTCGAAAACCCCATTTCCAACTACAAACTTTGGCGGCTTTTTTGCCAGTCTTCTTCCCCATCATCTCCCTCCTCTCATTGAGTCAAAGTGCCAACCAATTTCCTCAAGATTCCGATTCAAATATCTTATTTTACACTCTAAGGATTAGGTACACTTAGCTCATATTCAATTCAGTCTCAGAAAAGAAAATTAATTAATCACATTTTGCTCCTCTTTTCAAATTTGTCTTTTTTTCATTAATAAGATTCCCTGATTAGCTCGTATATATTCATTCAATTAACCAAATTCAGATCTTGAGGTCAGTCTATCGTTGCTAGTTTTATTCAAATTGCTTCAATTTTTGTACTTGCCTTGTTTCTTTAATGTAATTAGTTTGAATTTTTCTGGGAAATTTCAGTTGGTTGTGATTAATTTGTATCTGAAGTTTCCCATGTGATCAAATTGATTTTTGTATCTGGGTGGAGGATTTTTGTAACTGGGTCTTACCTTACTGTTTGAACTAAAGGGATCACTTGAAAAGTAGCGTAAAAAAAATTACCCTTTTAAGATAAAAATGGTAAGACCGTCTCATATGAGAATTTTATGTAATGTAAAACGAAGGTAATTACATATTTTTAGAGCTAAATAGGAGGGATTTTATCAAAAGAAAATAAGAGTTAAATAGGAGAGAGAAGGTGGGGGTGTTGGCATTTAACATATTTAAGGTTGTCATATTATTGAGGTAAATAGTGTTTGGAATTTGGGAATATGATGTTGGTAATGCAAAAAGAGGGGTTGTTCTTGGTTACTTATAGTTGCAATTGGGTCAGTAGTGGTGTTGGTATCTTTAGTTCAACTCTCTTTGTTACCTTGGAGACCTACACTAGAGTATTTTAGCGTAAAACAAATTCAAACAATGTGTATTCCACTAAAAAGATCAACCAAAGGAACAGACATAAATCAACATGATGTTGAAGCCACGGGACCTGGGTTCGACTTAGCCTGTCGATTTCCTGCTGATGTGCACAAGGCAGTTGTTTATCGTGGTGCTCCTTGGAAGGCTGAGATTGGGCAGTGGCTTTCCGGTTGTGATTCAGTTGTTACAGAAATAAACATCACTGAGGTATTGATCAGTCAATGTGTTATTTTTTAATTTGGAAAGTTATATTTTCAGATTAATAGAATTGTACTAGATGTCATGTATATATCTCATCACAATTGTATTCAGTTTCCTTTCCTGTCCTATTCACGTTAGAAAGCTAGATATATGGTGTGAGCCGACTGTAAGGTAGTTATGATTTTTCTATCTAAGTTTTGCTATCTTGACGTTTTGGTTTTGCAGAATATCAGCGGAAAGGTCTGTGAGAGTAATTGCAGTGGCCGAGGGGTATGTGATCATGAACTTGGACAGTGTCAATGCTTTCATGGATATAGTGGTTAGTGATGTTTTTCCTTAGAGGTCGCGATTTGCACATTGTTCAAACTTGGGATATATGGAACCAGTGCATCTAGTTGAGATTTATTTCAGGTTATCATGGCATATTGGAATCTTAATGTAGTGTAAAGATAGAGTTGCTAGGTGTTATTGCAACAAAACTTATTTATACTTGCCCAATCATGTCATGCAATAAAGCTATAATAGGCCATCTGGTAGATCATAGATGGTAACAAATATCAGGAATACTTATGAATGAATATGTATTTTGTAAAGAACGTCTCATGCCAATGCCCATGGTGATGGAACTTCATCTCCAAATATGTGTTTTTTCTTCGTAAGTCTCCATTACCACTCAATACCACCTCAAAGAAGTTATGCACCGTCTGGTGGTGGTAATAAATAGCATGAATGTTTATATGTAGTTTTGTAAAGAGAGTCTCATTTTGATGCCCATGGTAATAAAACTTCATCCTAAACGTGTATTTTTTCTTCATAAATTTCCATTACAACTTAATACCACCTCTGCACTCTAAAGGGGTAATGGATGATAATTGAAATTTTAGAATATAAGAAACTGTATTTAGAGATGGAGAAACATTACCATGACATAAGATGTTGTTCACAAAGTGACCTATAAATTCATTACCATTATCACCATTTATCGGCATTTACCGAACATGCCGTAAACTAAATTGTATGTTTTCATGCCATAGGCAAACAATGTTCAGAAACACTGTATCTGGCTTGCAACTATCCAGTAACTCCTGATTTACCCTATGGTAGATTTGTTGTCTCGATTTGCCCTGGTGAGTGCGATACAACAAGAGCTATGTGCTTTTGTGGAGAAGGTACAAAGTATCCTTATCGTCCTGTGGCTGAGCAATGTGGGTTTAAGTTCAAGTAAGAAAAGATAAAGAACTTATGTGTGATGCCTCTTCATTCAGTCCGAGAAGATGATTTAAGTTGCAATCTCTTTTCATCTTTGCAGTATCAGTGCTGCACCTCTATTGACTGACTGGGGCAAACCTGATTTGGATGTATTCACTACAAATAGTAGCGTGCCAGGCTGGTGCAATGTAGACGCAGAAGAAGCATATGCTGGCAAGGCGAAATTCAAAGCGCAATGCCATTGCTAAATATGATGGTCGCATTGGACAATTTTGCGAAATACCTGTTATTACCACCTGCATTAATCAATGTTCTGGCCATGGTTATTGCCGTAGTGGATTTTGTCAGGTAACATGAACTCCTCACCTTATTGAAGCGTCCTTAGATCTGTATGATGTGTCCATAATAGATGACTAGATGTCTACCTATTCTAAGTCCTTGTTCTTGTTGCCTCTTCAATGCTAAGAAGGGCAGTGTGAATCGTGAAATTGATATTACCATGCAAAGAACGTTATGAGAAAGTATAAATTTTGAACTTTAGGGTTTCAGACGTCTTTTACTGAAGAGCTGCTGGAGAAAGGACGGGAAATCAGTTAGTCAGTGGCTATTTATTTAAGAAGAATCACAATTGAAGAAGAGTTTGTTCTATGCTGAAGATCTTTTCTTTGCCCTTCTAAGCCACTAAAATGGCCATTGCATGCCCCAAATGTGGAAGTTCTAAATGCTTCCCTCAAAACCCCCAACCTGTGCATTCTCTTGTATTGTCTTTATTGATTTTCTTTCCTTTTTTAAGTTATCTTGATAAGCACCTCTTGCAGTATAATTTCTTCCTTGAGGCTTCCTGAAAATAGCCAGTTTCACGTTAAACTTTCCTTATAGTTAGTGGCTAAATGCTTAGTGCTGTTTGATTTAGCAGCTTCTAAGATTGGGTTTTGTTGTCAGTGTCGTGAAGGCTGGTATGGAGCTGATTGCAGTATCCCGTCAGTTTTCCTGTCCATAAGCGAGTGGCCTCAGTGGCTACGTCCAGCTGAGGTTGATCTGCCAGGTTATGCACATCCTGCAAAAGCATTGATGCTCTTGGTGCTGCTGTTGCAGTTACAAAGAATAGGCCCCTGATATATGTTTATGAATTACCCCCAGAGTTCAATAGTCATCTCCTTGAGGTCTGTGAGGACAATGCTTTTGTTAGTACTCCACTTTTTAGATGTAAACTTGCTTGAGCTTAATTCTGTTTTGCAGGGACGCCATTTCAAGCTTCACTGTGTAAACAGGCTCTATGATGATAAAAATGCTACTGTCTGGCTAGAACAGCTCTATGGGGCACAGGTACTGTGTGAATCTCTCCTATCACAACCTCATCTTTCAATGATCAAATATGCTATATAACCACTTTTCCCATGCAGATGGCAATCTACGAAAGCCTTTTAGCTAGTCCGTATAGAACATTAAACGGTGAAGAAGCAGATTTCTTCTTTGTTCCTGTTCTTGATTCATGCCTAATTACTCGTGCTGATGACGCTCCTCACCTGAACATGCGGGTAAGTGGACTGCAGTGATAACGCCTTTAAGTTTATGTTGATATATTCATGATATAATCATTGGAGCTGTTTCGTCTGTTGGGATGGAGCCTTTGCTTGCCTTTTCCGAGCTTTCTTCTTAATGCCTCTATTGAGTATTAGACTGTTAATGTTTGTACTTCGGAGCATTGAGCAAGTATTTGTCTTAACAACCGTCACAATCTATGAGATTTTCTGAAGCTTTAGTCAGGGTAGGTTAAATGCATGCAGCCTATTTTTGCATTACAGCGAGAATCTTCTAGGAAGACTTTCTGCAGAGTGAGGGAAAAGGCTCCTTGCCTAACTTTCTGAGCAACAAAAAGAAATACTCTCACTTGATCCATTTACAACTCAAGTCACGTGCTCTACATTTATCTGATAAAATTCATGTTAAAATACTTTGAGCCAGAATTTGAAATATTTAAGTGCATCGGTATTATTCCCTTCTTTTTGTCTCATTTGATCCAATGATATGCTAAAACGTACACATCACAGTATATTTGTGGCCCGTTTTCAATAATTTGTTTCAGTACAGGGCTACAGGCAATGAATTCTGAAAAGTTTGCAGGTTTTCCATTGGCTATCTGTCTTGGAATGTCAAACCAGAGGTCCCTGCTGGACTAGCTGTGTATAGAATATATTCCTTAATGAACATTTGGAACCTCTGCTTCTTTTCTCATTCGCTATAGCCTATAAGTGGCTGCATTTAGGTTACTATATGATTGTTTCATTACTCCATGAGTTGCCTCTAAATTACATCAGTTCTTCTGGTTCTGCTTTGTCTAGTTGACATTACAAACACTTCTTTTCATTTAACTATTTAAGGACTGAAATTTGTAAGGATATCCTATCTGGTTTGTGTTTTCTAGCTGATTTACAAATTATTTGGACTTTTTATTTTTATTAAGGTAAGGTTTGTATATTTATTCAATGTGTGGGTTTTTTCAACATATATTAGGAACTTTCAAAGTGGCGAGAATGAATCTAGGGTTTGCGAGATTGTATCGTACTTCTTTGTATAGTGTTCTAAAGGACATCTTCTAGTATTAATAATACCCAATCTTTTGGGAAATTGAACTTTATTGGAGCTCTTAAAGTAGTTTAGTGTCTTTTTAATAGTATAAGTTTCAAAGATTGCATTAGATTCTTTTGAGGATGCTTTTGGAAATGTTTTGAACTTTTCTTGGGGTTTTATTTTGAAAAATTTCCACAAATTTCCACTAAGGCACTTACTTTGGGAGGACTATACGATTCAAAAGGTTATGAACCAAATTTGATTTTTTACAAAATGTTCCCAATCAAATGGTATAAGGATAGATAATCAGGTTTGAGTAACTTGTAGAAAACATGTGTCCTATTTCATTCATCAAACAAAAGAGAAATTAATGCTGTTATCTCTTTCAAGCAAAGTGAAAAGTTATATAGTACATGAGGTCATTGAAGTGAAATAATGGAATAGAGGTAAGTTAAGCACAACTTGCAACACCTTGGTTACCAAAATGGAATTTCTCATACAGCGAAGACTTTGTATGGTAAGTTCAAAGATGGAATGCAAGGTCTAGGACCTGTGGTACCCGGACTTTATGTTACCCAAAGTATCTATGTCAGATCCTTGACTCTCTAACATGGGTAGGGACACTTAAACACTTCATATTGGGACAAAATCATGGAAACTTTTCATAAATAATTGAGCTGGACCCGTAACACAAGTACCCGAGGCCAAATAACATAGATTTGGACTTTCTTTCTTATCTATGATATTCACCTATTCATGCTATTCACTTTTGCACTCTTAACATATTTTCAGCTATAAGTGATCATTAAAGTGGAAGCTTGTGGGTAAAAGTGCTAATGAATCTAGCTAGCTCGTGATCTATTCGAGCTCGGCTCAAGATTTTCACGAGCCGAGAACAACTAACTTTGACTCAAGAAGCTCGTAAACAATCTCGAAATATTTTAATTTACATTTATGTTGCATAGTATAAAATTAATTTACAATTAATAGTGAAAATGTGCACAATAATGGTGACAAGCTCAAAAGAAGTAGCAAAAACATAATTATGAAATCGATCTTACATAATTTCCAAGTTCAAGTTGAGTTCTATAGTAAGCTGAAACTTGAAAAAGCTCAAAGACTATATCGAGCTCAAGTGGAAGTGCTACCAGTCAAGCCGAGCAACACCCTAGCAGGCTAGATTTGGCTGGTTAATACCCCTACATGTGGGTTGATAGTTTATTTTTATTGAAAAACCGTCGTTATTTTGCTCCTTCATCGTTAATTTTTGTAACCTGTAATTCTCAGGAGCATGCGGGCTTGAGGAGCTCCTTTACTTTGGAGTTCTATAAAAAGGCATATGATCACATTGTAAAGCATTATCCTTATTGGGAACGTTCATCTGGAAAAGATCATATATGGGTATGGTGTGGATAAGAGCTTCTAAATACATTATGAAAGCGAGAAATACTAGATTCTCGTAAAGTCTTATTCTAGCCTCGCATAATCTGAAATCATTATAATGATCTTTCTTATATTCCTGATGACAGTTTTTCTCATGGGATGAAGGTGCTTGCTATGCCCCGAAGGAGATTTGGAATAGTATGATGTTGGTCCATTGGGGCAACACAAATTCGAAGCATAATTATTCAACCACTGCCTACTGGGCAGACAATTGGGATGCTATTTCTCCTACTAGAAGAGGCAGCCACCCCTGCTTTGACCCTAGCAAAGACCTCGTTCTTCCCGCTTGGAAACGACCTGATGGGAACTCCTATAGGGCCAAACGATGGGCAAGGTGCACATCTCGGGACTGAATTTGTCTCATGCCGGCATTTCTACACTTTGATTAATATTATTGTTAAGTGTCATGCTAATGCAGTTTCCCATTAGGTTGTTACTTTGATTAATACACATGTATTTATTAACCTGTTGGGACTTGGGACATGAATGCTTTCTGCTGCAGGTCTCGTGACCAGAGGTTGACACTTTTTTACTTCAATGGGAATCTAGGGCCAGCTTATGAGAATGGCAGACCAGAAGCTTCGTAAGTTCTTCGTACTGGACCTACACTGGCAAGTGGCATGCAAAGGCCGTAACTGTCATTAGCAATTCTTCACCTTTTGGTAATCATTCTACTGGTTTCCAATCAACCTGTGATATATTTATGTTTTAATGCAGATATAGCATGGGTATCAGACAAAGACTAGCTGAAGAATTTGGTTCAAGCCCTGACAAACATGGGAAGTTGGGTAGCCAGCACCAGAATGATGTACTTGTGACGCCATTACGCTCTGGAAGATATCATGAAGAATTAGCTAGTTCTGTTTTCTGCGGGGTTCTCCCTGGTGATGGTTGGAGTGGTAGAATGGAAGATAGCATTCTCCAAGGATGCATTCCTGTGATAATTCAGGTAGTTTTGGCTTCCGTCGACTTTCTAATTTCTTGACTATATTTTTCTGATGTATCACTTGCGCCAGTGTTTTCAATGATAGTGAAACTCTGAGCTTAGCTGTCACCTTCATGCAAACAGTCCTCAAAAATTTTTTTTTTTTTTGGGGGGGAGCTGGGGGGATGATAACTCATACTTCGTCCAATCTTTAAATGGACACATATGGGTTTGGTACACAAACTAAGGAATGAGGAAAAAGTGATGTGAATGGGACCACATGCCCATGTGATTGTAGGAGAGGAAGAGAGAGTAAGCACACACATGGGTGGCAAATGTTCCCTGAAATGGAATTGTGGTAATTATTGTGAAACTTTCATAGAAGGAAATTGTAGCAATTTATAGCAAACAGAGGAATTATATAATATAGAGTATAAAATTGAATATTGTGTTGTATTGATGTAATATGGTTTTATCCCTTTTATATATGAAAAAGAAGCCGGGTTTTGTTTAAGCTCTGAAAAGAATACTTCCATCTCTAGGAAAAGTCTTTGAAGGCAAATCAACAGTTAATTATATAATCTTGCTTCAGTTAAAGAAGCCATGTGTCTCAGCATGATATAGCATACATTATGGGTGTAGAAACAGTTCGATGATTGTAAACTCTGCTTCAACAAATTTCCTGTTCAACATGCCACTTTTTGTGAACTTTGGAATGAATTCAAAATGACAACTTGACAGTATAAGTACCTTTGTTGCTATTGATATGATAATGAACAACAGAAGAGACAAAGAGGTATTTGAAATGAGTAATTGGCAAATAGCACTTTTTCATTGCATGAATTGGTAGTACTTGATAAATATGCCACAGCAAGACTAACTTGACTCAGTTGTTTCTAGTAGTTTCAATGTTGCTCCCCTTCCCCTCTTCTTTTTGTTGCTCATGATGAATTTGACCACTTTAATCTTTTTGTAACTTATAAATTTGCCAAGGCAAATATGGGTTGTTTAAGATCAATGATCTTTTTGCTTGTATTGTGGTTTGTGACTCAGCAACCGGTTTGTGTCTTAATCTTTATATATTTAACATCTGGATTGTTGTTTTTCTTAATGATGTTCATCTAATTGCAACATTTTTCATACTTGGCCAGTACAAGTATCAAGCTTACTAATCAAAGTATATGCTTGCACTTCCAATCATTTGAAACTTCTCACAATCTACAAATTGGGCTATTGAAATCCACTTTTATATGCTGTGTTGGTTCTTGATTGTTCAGGATGGCATCTTTCTTCCATATGAGAACGTCCTCAACTATGAAAGTTTCGCTGTTCGGATTAGTGAGGATGAAATTCCAAACTTGATAAAAATTCTAAGGGTATATTTATTTTGCCTTGGTGTTTCAGTAAGTTTTCTCATTTGTGCAGTATTGTATTTCGGTTTATCTGACTGTACTGTAATTTGTAGGGATATAATGACACAGAGGTCGATTTTAAGTTGGCTAATGTCCAAAGAATCTGGCAGAGGTTTTTGTATCGTGATTCTGTCTTGCGTGAGGCTGAGAGGCAGAAGTCTGCTTTCGGTCATGTCCATGATTGGGCTGAAGAGATGTTGCAATTAACTGAAGATGATGCATCTGCGACTCTTATACAGGTATATAATTGACTACATTGTCGACTGCAGGCTTCTCACCATTTTGTATGATATCTCATTCATGCACTGTTTTCATCCACATTATTTGCATCGTTTCCCAAACTACAAGGATTTTCTTTTACTTTATAGAAATATTGGCTAAAAAATAATTTGCATCATCACCGATCATATAATACAAACTGAACTATTTTTAGCCAAATTTCCTGTATTTTATCTTTATTATCATGCATATTACTTGGCTTAGCGAATAGAGTTGTCTAGCAGTGTAGCAATATCAGGTCAGCTCATGAAGCAGAGATTAATTGTAGATCCTATATGGCCTTAGAAAGGCAATCCTTAGCTAGATTGTAGAAGCTGACCTTTTTCTGTTGTTCTACTTAGATTTTGCATTACAAGTTGCACAATGACCCATGGAGAAAACGATCTCCTCATTTAAGGAGAGATTCTGGTCTGCCACAAGAATGCTTGATGAAGTGCTAGTCGATTTCGCTACTGATCAAAACTGCTGGACACTATACCATACTCAATAAGAAATAGCTGAAAGATAAACAGTGAAAAGATATGAACAACTGCAAGTTATTTGTTGGCTTGAAGTCTCTGATCCTGCAACTTCCGTGCAGCGTGAAATTGCTGTGGTTTCGTCAGGAGCACACAAAACAAAAGAGAAACAAAAACAAAGAATTGGGGCTGGGGGCTGGGGGCTGGGGGCTGGGGGCTGGGGGGGCTGGGGGAGGTATTCTCTTGTGTAATGTATGTATGTAGCTAGAGCTGTAACATGTAGGGAGCACATTTATACTATTAGTCTTTTTTTTTTTTTTTTGATAGAATCATTTGTACAATATTTTGTACCTAAGTTGATGAGTTTATTACTTATAAGTCTCATAGTCTCACAATGTATTCAAGATAGGAGGAATGAATATTAATCTTTCTTGAATCTAGTAACAATAAATCATTTGGAAAGAATATTTATTTGATATTTCAAGCGTGTTTATTTTTTGGACAAAGTAAAATTTTTGCCTGATATGACTCGGCCACATATAAGTCTGTTGTTTTCGACATAGTCTATAATATAAGGTGCGCACTATTTTCATATCATACGATCTAATTCATTTTCAGTCACACTACTAAATCTTATGTACTTTCATAAACTCTTAAGTGCCTACATAATTATTTGCTAAAAACAATCCAATCAAACATATTCATGTCACACTAAACAAAAAATCTTTACGACTAGAGATGGCAAACGGGTCATACGGGTCGGGTCATATTCAGGTCAACTTTGTGTTCGAGTCGTGTGCATGTTTGATGAGTCGGGTCAACGTCATGTCAGTTCCAGTCGGTTCGAGTTGGTTTGGGTTGGGTCAATTCTGGTAAGGTCATCTTTCTTTTCTAGCAAATAAATAAAACACAAAAATTAATATTTGTGAAAAATATTTCATTATTATTTTCGGGCCGGGTCGGGTTCGGGCATTATTTTCGGGCTGCTGAGGTCGGGTTATTTCGGGTTTAGATCTATTTCTGATGAAAAACGGGTCTCGGGTCAGGTCAACGGGTACATGTCTATTTTACCGACTATATTCACTGTTATGACCTAAATTTTCGTACATTATTTTTTTCATGGTTGGAGAATCTCTCAACCCAAATAGCATCCAATGGGGGTTTAGGTTTCATTCCTAATATAGTTAGGAGTAGGACTGATATTGTGCAACCATTATATATGGGATCAATGGAATCATATATACAAATATATTAAAAGACGTTCTTCGAACACATGACATTTGAAATGAAATGCGAGAGTTTAACCACTAATCCGCTACAATTTCAATGCTTAATGGTTCAAAGTAAAAACAACACTTTTATTAAGTAATAATATTCTCTTACCCCAATTCCATTAAAATTGTTTTTTTTATCCCAAATTCCTGGAAGTTTTTTTTAACAAATTTATGACGCCATAACGTCCATTTTCCAATTTCGCACTGTATGTAATATTACGAAAAGCTAATAAAATCAATTATAAAATTTATGAATGAATAATATATTTAATGATTGTAATCGACGGGCATCGCCCGCCAAAAATACTAGTTACAAAGTTAAAAGGAGTTGTATACAATCTAAGGCCCCGTTCTTTTAGACTAAGGGCCTGTTTTTTTCGCATAAAAACAACTAAACCGAATTGAACCGAACCGGATTGCAATCGAATCGAACCGAACTAAATCGAATTAAATTATAACTAATAGTAATGATAATAATTTAGGAATCGAACCGAACCGACGTGGAATCGAATCGAACCGATTGCAAATCGAATTGAACCGAACCAAAATAAATGTTCTTAAAAATAGCCCTAAGCAGGTTCGAATTAAATTGAACTAAGAGAAACTGAACTACTCGGAATAACTGAACTGAAACTGAACTGCTCAGAGAAAATGAAGTCCAAAAGAACATGGCCTAACACTTGGCACCTATAGGCTATAGCGCGTGACTCCAGAGCTACCCCATTAGGCGGCCATTACAACGATTCTCCTCCTAAGAACTCTCTCTAAAACCCTTCTCTCCCCTAACAGGCAACAGCCCACTTTTTCCTTACTTTCTCTCCCTCCTTCCGCAAATGAACCCTTCCGCCATCCGACTCGACCAAAACCCGGTCTCCTTCACCGGGTCAACTCACTACAAAATACACACTCGGGCCCCACCTCTGTGTCGCCCTTCCCGTGTTTCTGGAACCTTCCGTAAAACCGTCCAATGTTCTTCTCTCAAGTCCACCACCGATTCTGTTGCCGTCTCCGAGAAAACTCGCGAGTCACCGAGTCGAATCGACGGGTTGACTCAGGTTTCCGGCGTGTTGGGTTGTCAGTGGGGTGATGAAGGTAAAGGCAAACTCGTTGACATTTTGGCGCAGCATTTCGATGTCGTCGCTCGTTGTCAGGTTCTCTCACTTTCTCTCTCCTAAATACTATCGTTTACCTTTTTTTTATTTGTTCGTTTTGTATTGTTTTCTTTTTAATATGCATTTTTAAATTTTCGAAGAAATTGATTTTTGGTATTACTGATGATTTTGGCATAATTATGTTCTAATATTATAAACTAGCCTTATATGCATGTGAAAGCAAAATAGAAATCTCAATTGCGTTACGGGAAATTGTTCACAAAGTTGACTGTAATTTTATAATTGTAAGAGAGGGTGGACCCTGAAGCTATGTTCTTTTAGACTGAAATAATGGAAATTCAATTCAATTCAGATAAATTTAGTTTAGTCAAGACAATTCAGTTCAATTCACTTAAGTTAGTTTCCCTCTCACAGTTTTAATTCAATTAAGTTAAGTTCAGTTCAAACATTCAGACGAATTAAGAACAGTGCCTAAGCCCTCCCCTATTCACTTATGGACTGATGATGTTCATACAGTTATAGTGGCTATTTGTTTATTTTCTTTTTAACAAATGGAAATCACGACTGTGTATTGCATATATGTATCATGTTAATTACAAAATTTCTAACTGATATGTGAATTTTGTTCTTCTCGGGATGAATTGGAAATTTTAAACAGTTGCTGATTTGTTTAACAGTTTTAGTTATGGAGTTGATGGAATTTAAAGTCATGTGAGCATGCTTGAAAGGTGACTTCTTGCTTATGGATGTGGAAAAATCTGTTTACTTTTTTGCCTGATAATGTGCTAAGATTTTTACACCATTTTAAGTCATCAATTAGATTGGTCTAAATTGTTAAAAAGCTCATAAAATTGTCTGCACTTCTTATGTGGTAAATTGGCATATGGTCGTTGCGTTGCAGATTCGAGTGTTAAATGGAAATATTGGTAAGGATGAAGGCTTTGAAGGGGCCAAATGGGCTTTGGCTTTCATCAATCTCCTTGGCATACCTAGTTAACAAGATGAATTTTCTTGTTACTATGTTATATAAAAAGCCAAAAGAGCTTTTTGGTAGGATAAATTTCACTTTTCAAGAATGCCCTTGAATCCTGATAACCTTATTTATTTATTTCTTTCTTTTAGCTATTTTATTTTATTTTCTTTTTAGAACAGTTTTTTCTTTATTTAGAGGACATCGAGCAAAAAGAACAAACCTTTCCTAATTTTTTTTTTTAAATTTTATTTATTTATTTATACATTGTACACATTTTGTGTTCAAGCTTGTAATTTTATGGTGACTATAGTTTTTAAGAGAAACGGTAACATTGAGAAATCTCAAGGAGTTAAAACTTTTTTTACTAAAAGATTTTTTTTTGTTTATGGATATATAATTCATTATTGATTTGTGCTTAGTTCTCCAGCAAGATTAGGTTAAGTTCAGCTTAAAGTTATGTTATGCAATTATAAGTTCAACTTAAATAAGTTTAGTTTAGCAAAGTAAGTTAAGCAAAAATAAGTGAAGTTTAAGATAGATATTTTAAAGTTCAGCAAACATAAGTCGAGAAGAACATAGCCTTATTAGTTAGTTTGTTAGTAGTATCACTTTGGACTTGGTTATATTCCAATACTGGGGAGAATGTCATATTGTAAGAGGTTATGATACTAAATATTGATGATTTGATCAATCTTCGAGTTTTGCAATGGGATGTAAGGAGAGTTTTGATGTGATCTTTAGTTGTCAGGAAGAATCAATCAGTACCTATCCATCAATATTAGTGGTCAACTGGTCATAATCACTTTAATCTGTGATTCTTTTTTCTTGCAATCGTTAGCTTAATTTTTAAACTTTATTTACATCTCGTTATGTTGCACTTCCTATTTATGTTGACCAGATATTATATGAGGGGTATGAGGCCCAAAATCATTAACATATTCTTGCTCCTTACCTGTACAAGTATCCTCTGGCTATTATTGTTGGATAGTGTTTGAGGAATTCTAAAATGCTTGTGTGAGTAATAGTGCTGTATCTTCGTAGTCTCCTGTCAACACTTTCTGTAGTTTTGTAGGCTACACTAAATCAATAATATCATTTTGTTCAGCATCTTGCCTTTCTTCAGTCTACTGCACTCCTTCAAAATGATTTGCATATTCAATTAATAATATTTAAGAAAGAGTTGAGCTTGCTATTGAAGTTTGTACTTTAAATTGTGAATTGATCACCTATGAGAATTTAGAGTAAAGCGCAGTTTTACTAACAGGTTTGAGATGAAGTATCTAGGAAATCTGAAGTGATTTAATTCTTTGAATTGTTCCTCAATATTGTCTTCCTTTTTCAATATTTTAGTTTGTTTGTGTGCGTGCGTGCGTGCATGTGTTTTCTATTTGTTATTCTTTTGCAATAGATAGTTGTATGCTCTTCTTATTGATTCTTATGGCACCCACTTGATGCACATTGCCAATTCTATGATGTCTTCATGTATGCTTATGGCAACTCTTTTTCTGCTTTTCCTTGACTTCAGGGTGGAGCTAATGCTGGGCATACAATCTATAATTCCGAGGGAAAGAAGTTTGCCCTTCATTTAGTTCCTTCTGGTATCCTTAATGAGGAAACTTTATGTGTTATTGGAAATGGAGTTGTGGTGCATCTGCCTGGACTTTTTGGTGAAATTGATGGCCTGGAGTCCAATGGGGTCTCGTGCAAGGGTCGTATATTGGTTTCCGATCGTGCTCACTTGTTGTTTGACTTTCATCAAGAAGTGGATGGCCTTAGAGAAGCTGAGCTTGCTAAATCCTTCATTGGCACAACAAAGAGAGGCATTGGGCCTTGTTATTCAAGCAAGGTGATAAGGAATGGCATACGAGTAGGTGACCTTAGGCACATGGATACTTTTCCTCAAAAGCTTGAAATTTTGTTGTTGGATGCAGCATCCAGATTTAAAGATTTTCACTATGGGCCAGAAATGCTCAGAAATGAAGTGGAGAAGTACAAAAGGTTTGCTGAGAGATTGGAGCCATTTATTGCTGATACTGTTCTTGTCATGAATGAATCAATCTCACAGAAAAAGAAGGTCTTGGTTGAAGGCGGTCAGGCTACTATGCTGGACATTGACTTTGGAACTTATCCTTTTGTGACTTCTTCTAGCCCATCGGCTGGTGGGATCTGTACTGGTCTTGGTATCGCTCCCCGCGTCATTGGTGATCTTATCGGAGTAGTAAGTTATAGTACTGTCACTATACTTCCTGTTATACCTTTCCTCTTTCATATGTCTTTATATACATGCTAAAATGTACACCGGCCTAACGAAAATAACGTTGAGAAATTTTCCTTGGGTGAAAGTTATTTAGAGTATACTTTCTCACCCTGCCCTTCTCAACTGTCTTCTCTCTCGCGCTCTCAGGTGTGAGAGATGGATGTAGGCAACCACAAATGGAAAAATGCAACAACAGAGAAGCCTCCTTCCTTTTCTTAAATACTTTCCCCCATACCTCTTTTTCCAGCATCGGCTACCCTCACCGGCTCACCCCCTTTCAATCACCTCACCTCTTTATCTCTCCGGCTCCTCTATCTCCCTCCGACCAACCTCTTTTCTTTTTACTGCCACCACCCATCCTCCCTCTCTCTCTCTCTTTTTTAAATATAAAAATTACCTTAATAGGGGACTGGTGGATCCCCTGGAATTGATGGGGAGAGAGGTCAAGGAACTTATTTAAAAATAATCCAGCTCAGAAGCTGATGTGTACCATATACCTTTGGGGACTCTGCCCCAATTCCATCAAGGGGATGCCCTTGGTTTCCTGACTCAGCAACATAATGTGTTGGGTCATCTTTAGTGCCCAGTTATGATTAATGGCTCAGTCACAGATGCAATGTATCAGCTGAGAAGAGAGAAGTGGTGGTGGTGGTGGAGGTCAGAGAGAGGGTGGCAGAAATTACGGGAAGGTGAGGGCGGTGGAGGGTGGAGGGTGGGAGTGGAGTGTGAAAGAGTTGTAGTCTTTTTTTACTGCCTTCAGAGCTTATATATATACTGCTTTCCGCGCTAATGTTAGAACTCGTAACCTACTTGTTTGACTAGCATAGGTTCCTAACGAGTATCTTGATTTCAGGTAAAAGCATACACTACACGTGTTGGCTCAGGTCCCTTCCCCACAGAGATTCTAGGTCAGGGTGGGGATCTGCTTAGGTTCGCTGGTCAGGAGTTTGGAACAACAACCGGCCGTCCTCGTCGCTGTGGCTGGCTTGATGTGGTTGCATTAAAATATAGTTGTGATATCAATGGCTTCTCTGCTCTGAATCTGACGAAATTAGATGTTCTGTCTGATCTTCCTGAGATCCAGTTGGGTGTTGCATACAAGGATGTTGATGGTACACCAATCAAATCTTTCCCTGGTGACCTACGTGTACTTGAACGGTTGAAGGTGAGTGGTTTTTGTAAATGTAGTAGAGTTGTGCATATTTGTCGTGAAGTATAACTATTATCCTAGCCACTCGAGACTCCATTAAAAGTTATGGAGAGAGTATTAGTGGAAATAAATTAATCTTCAGCGAAATAAAATCACATTGGTCCCCATGAATACCACTTTGTCATTCAGTTTCTGCTTTTAGCTGTAAGGAATTTTCCAATATAGAAAACTAAATAAAAGCTTTGGAAATAAGTGCTTCACTTTGCTATATTGAAGGTGAAACAATTGTCCTTTAAGCTAGGTTGATCATATCAATATGATTTCTTATTTTTGTGTATTTTGTTGTTGGTTCAGGTTGAATATGAGGTTTTACCCGGGTGGAAAACCGATATATCATCAATCAGAAACTATGCTGACCTTCCAGAGGCAGCTCGCCGCTGTGTCGAGAGAATAGAAGAGTTAGTTGGCGTGCCCATCCACTACATTGGTGTCGGGTCCAGGCCGCGATGCTCTGATTATGAACTAATTTTAAGGTGATGAGATCGGATGATAACATCTTTATTCTTGGGAGGTTTAGTTGAAATCTCCCTTATTTTAACTTCCGGGAGAAAAAAATGAAAGCAAACAAACCCACAATTTGCTGACATGCATTTTACTATATTACCATATCATCTGTTGGCTGTTGCCTAAACTGATGCCGAGTGATGGTTTAGAGACCAAGTATTTTTGTAGTTTCCTCTCCTCTGGCCTATGGGCGCTGTAATATCAAATTGCTTCGAGGTGTGATTCTATGATCCATTGATCTTTCTCCTATGTAACTCCTCTTTCAGATCACAGGGCATTCTGAAATATTGCTTGGGAAGTTTTCGTCGGAGCATTTCTTTTGGAGTTTTTTCATATTGTTCTGTAGCATCTGGTTAATGATTTGAAGATGTGAAGTAATCATTGCGCCAGATAAGAATAAGCTATTGCAGTGAAGGCTGTAAAATAAGAATTATTGAGCATTGTTAATTGATATACTCATCCCAATTTGCAAATCCCTTTTGGATAAGACTTGAGAGTTGAGACTATAGGTAGGTACACTGTACAAGTTAACCAGATTGTAGTTCCGTTTTGTTTGGAGGAAAACGTTTTCCAGATTCGTCCATTTTTCGTTGTTTGGTTGACATGATTTAAAAAAGAAACTAAGCCGTAAAAGTGTGTTTCATTTCTCTATAAAAACTTTCCTCTAAAATTTGAAGGAAAAACTATTTTCCTCCATTCTCTCATTTTCAACGCCTCCATTTTTCCCTCCTTAAATTTTAGTTTATCATCAAAACCAAATAAAGCGAAAAACTAATATTATTTTCATTTTCCACCGAAAAATCATTTCCTATGGAAATTGTTTTTCATAAAACTAAACGGATCCTATATGGCTTATCTATAACTGTGTTATCAAGCCTACAATAAAGACGTTCATTATTACTTCTATTTTCTTTGTTGGGTATAACTTTAGAGATATAGGTTATACTTGTATGGTTGTACCTATTTCGGGTGTCAACTCATAGAGAATCAACCCTAAGTCCCTAACACGTAGAGGAGAGGTTTCTAGCAAGCGTATAGCCTAAGAATATTGAATGTCACAAGTTTTGTACATTTGCATACTACACATGGGTGCATTTTCCAACGATGTGCTCTGTGCAAAGAAGATGATGTAGGAGAATGTAAGGGGATGTACTATACAGACTATACTCTAGTATATATTTGGGTGTACATTGTGCAAATTTCAAGTTTTACCCATAGTTGAATAAAGTACTCGAAAGAAAAATTGTTTCATCGCGCTAGATTTAAATTTACTAGTTTTTTCACTGCGACTTCGTGCTTTTCAAAATTCATGGGGTACCCCTACTTTTTAAAAAATGCACCATGTACCCTTACTATTTCAATAAAATTCACGAAATGCTCTTAATGACTAACGAAGTCAAGTTTCCGTTAGTCATTAACCCTAATTCACCCCTCCAATCTAAACCCTAAACCCTAACCCTAACTCCCTAACCCTAACCCCCTAACCCTAACCTCCTAACCCTAACCATCCCCCTTCCCCCACCTCCGCAGCCCCCTCCCCCTCCCCCCTTCCCCTACCCCCGTAGCCCCCCCCCTTCCCCTTCCCCGCAGCCCCCCAACCCCCCCCTCCCCGCCCCCTCTCTCGAAGACCGCCCCTCGCTGCCGCCGGGCCACCGCTTGAATCCGCGACCCCTCCCTCTCTCGTTACTCACTCATCGTCGCTTTCCCTTATCTCTCTTCGCACAAGCAACCACCGACCATGACCCCCATCACCCGCAAAGACACAGACAGGACCCCCCATCCCCCGCAAAGACACATCATACCACATCACACGTAAAATCGATGGGGTGGGGGGAAATTCGAAGGAAATCGACTGAGGAGGGGGATTCGAAGGAAATCGATGGGAATGGGAAAAATCGAAGGGAATCGACTGGGGTGGAGGGGGAAATCGACGGGGGTGGAGGGGGAAATCGACGGGGGTGGGGAAATCGTCTGAAATCGACGGGGGGGGGGGAGGGGGTTGCGGGGGGGGGGAGGGGGGGGTGGGGGGGGGAGGGGGGGGGGGGGGGGAGGGGGGGGGGGGGGGGGTGGTGGGAGGGTGGGGTTAGGTTTTGAAGTTAGGGGTTTGGGTAGGGTTATAAGTTAGGGTTTAGTTAGTTAATTAGGGTTAATTAGGGTTTAATTAGGGTTAGAGGGGTTGGAGGGGTGAATTAGGTTAATGACTAACTAAAACTTAACACCGTTAGTCATTAAGGGCATTTCGTGAATTTTATTGAAATAGTAAGGGCACTGTGCATTTTTTAAAAAGCAGTGACCTCACGAATTTTAATAACCACAAGTGCATTCTTGAAAAACCGTTAAATTTACGCTTTATTTTTTCGTATTGACGTTACTTATTGGATAATGTGGATGTCCAAGTCTAGACTAGAGATGTATAATCCGGCCTTTCCAATTTAATCTACGATGATTAATCTATAGTTTTGTCGATATTGTCCATTCCATAATAGTGTAAAGATGCATCTCATAATAACCTAAAAACGCATTCCATAATAGACAAAGACATCTTTCTACAGCCTCAAGAAATTAACGATCTTAAGAATCGAGCTTAATTAACCTCTACAAACCCTAAAAACATGAAAATAAAGGATAAAAAATAAGATTCTAAACAACCGTAAGTACTGCCTCTATGGGCCGGGGATTGTTGTAGCCTTCTAGGGCATATGGGAGGCTCCTAGGTCATACAACTCTTGACTCATTTTTCTTATCTAGATGTTCCATATGACCGCACAATAATATTTACTTTCTTAGCCAATTACCAATCATGTGGAATCACGGTGCAAGATACGTCATAAGTTAAGTCTGTTCCCAATTAGCCACTACTTCGAACCATTTTTAACATAGACAAATGATAATTAGAATTGCTCTCGTCAATTCTTCCTTTTTAACTATCATATGAATTATGAAATATTATAAGAACATTGAAGTAAAAAACAGGCATCTCTCCCGGAAACACATTTGCGGGAGGTTACAGACTTACAGTGGTGAGTGGTTTACTAATACTTACTTCATAGGCTGCTTACCACTTCCTCTTCACGGCGATTACTTTCTCTCTCCTCTACATAACCCCCAAAATCCCAAACTAAAAGCCATGAATCATGGAGGAAGTTCCAAAAAGAAGTCGTCTTCTCCCATTTCTCTTGAACAATTTGTATCTATTATGGCTCCTTTAATCGACATCGAAAAGGTCCAATCTTTCTAATTTCTTTGATCAATTTTTCACTTGATTGTTGTTGGCAATTTAGTACGTAATCAGTCATCAACTTAGAAATGTTTGTGAATATATTTGATTATTGTGCGATTAATTTTGATTTTTTTTTGTTTTTAATAGGAAGCTGAGATATCTAATTCTATAACGTCTAGTTCTTCCAGAAGCATAGAAAGTGCTCAAAAGAGGGGTTCAATCATTCTTAACTTGAAGTGTGTTGATGTTCAGGTAGTTTTTCGTTTTTTTGTCTTCAAATTGAATTAGCAGCTTTAATGGTTTTTGCCTCAAGTTTTCTTCAAATGGGAATAGGATGGAGGTGGGTAAATAACTAAACATGTTTGTTATCTTTATTTTTCTAGGGTTTGAGTAGTTGATTTAGTATTTATGTAACAATGCATGGTTTTTTGGTGGTCATCTGACTATGTTATTGAGTGTATTCTTACTTGTTAGATTCATTTAAAAGCTCATTGTTTTCTCGGCTGAATTCGAGTTGCCTCGATACTATTTCCTCGTCGAAATTAAAGTATGTGAAATGTGTGAATGTTTAGTACTACCTCCTTTCTAAAAATAAATGAAACACTTACCATTTTAGGTCGTTTCAAAATAAAAGAAACGTTACTATATTCTGGTATTCACTTCTCTCTATCTCTCTCCTCATCACATAGGTCCCTCTTTTTCTTTCTTTCTATCTCTCGTGCTCTCCTAAATCCCCGTGCCAGCGCCCCCATGTTTTATTTAAAACGAAACGGAGGAAGTATTAAAATTTCATGGGTAGGAGTTACTCTTGGGCAATGCTTGAAGTCTAGTTATGAAAGGATAAATCAAATATCTCATGGAAGTGCTCTTTTGATTCTCTTGGCGATGAAGGGTTTAATAGAGACAATCAATTTAAGCTAAGGCTATGTTGCATCTAATCCCCTCTTATTTTGTCTTTCGTGGAAAATTGCCAAGATTGTTGCACGCATTTATTTGATAACGTTTTTTTGTATTTCCTAGTAGAATTAATTCTACGAAAAGCCTCAAGTTAGGAATTTATAAATGGGTATCATTGGTCATATGCCTTACCATCATTGCTTTACGTTGTTATGGATTTTTGTTGCTAATTTGACGCCTTTCTGATTTCCATCCATGATAGGCAGGGTTGATGGGAAAGAGTCTTCTTGAATTTCAATCCACAAAAGGAGATGTTCTTCCCCCTCACAGGGTGAGTGTTCTACTTGTGTTGGTTAATTTATACAAACATTCACAGGAGTGTACAAACTTGTGGCACAGGAAAGACAAATGTAACTAATCTGAGCTTAGCATCTACAATCATGTATCTGATATCTTTAGCTGATAATGTTATCAGTTTTAAATTAGTTAGTCACATGTTGCAATGTACATATTTTTCCACAGAAGTGGGAGAATGAAGAAAATATAAGAACAATGGAATACATATGATGCAACAGAAATACCCCCCCCCCCAAAAAAATGTTGAAAATTGAATCGTGATTTCATATAGTCGTGCTATCTTGTTTTCTTGCTTTCCAACAACTTTTACATTTATACTTCCTCTGTCCCTTATTAGATTTCCCATTTCTTATTTTAGGCACTATTTATAGGTAAAGAATATCCTCAAAAAAAATTCCAATATATACGAAAAACATAGTCATGTGGGTCTTGTTTGATTCATCTCATTGTGTACATTAGGAAACTCGAACTTTTATAATTTTTACTAATATGTAATTAAAAATATTAACGATACCGTGCATTGGAGAAATGGGAAATCTAATAAGGGACGGAGGGAGTAGTATTCTTAGGTTATGTCCATTTTGTTCCGAGCTCAATATTTTCCCTACTCTTTTCTTTTGTGATGCAGTTTGGTCCTCATGATGTGGTAGTTTTAAAGCTGAACAAGGCTGATGCAGGTTCTCCTTCCCTAGGACAAGGTGTGGTTTATCGATTGAAGGTATAGGGCTTGTAAATACATTATCAATAATGTGTTTATATGCAGCTTTATTGAGTGAGAATTACCTTTGAGAAACTGAAGTGAAACTTGCACATGCCGATGACTAGGATTCATCTATCACTGTTGCATTTGATGATATTCCGGAGGAGGGCCTAAATAATCCACTGCGACTTGAGAAAGTGGCAAATGAGGTAGGCTTTCCTGTAAAAATTGGTGCAAATGTCTGTTTATGTCTAGCATGTATCTTCAATTTGAGTGCACCTTGGACAGTGTAGTTTTACTTTTTTTTATTGGTTTATGTCGGAAGAAAACATGCATCAAAATTCTCCTGTTGCATACTATGTGTTATGTCCTCCACCCATCAAAAAATGTGATGCTTGGCAGTTCCCTCTTAGACTCTCCTCCTATGTCTGAGTGCAGACAGGTTTGCAGGAGAGTTTATATCTTTCATTGTTTCAATATGCTTGTGGGATGCATAATGTTGGAGCATGGATCATGAAATCTTGGATACTTCCCCAGCAGCTATAAACATCCGACTGTGTTTGTCTTTTTGCATCATCGATGTTGTCTAATGACAATTTTGCTGATCCATTTTCTATTTGAAATTTCTTGTGACTTTTGAGCTCACTGTTTGGTGTGCCTGATACATGTCATCTCGTACTGGCTAAAAGGTGATTTGCCGCATCTTGTCCCACATATTTCGTAGTACTACTATCTTAATGTAATATCTCATCTTGTCCTTGTATCTCTATCTCTTATTCAATGAGTTGGTTACATTGGGATCAGGTGATAAGTTGCTTTCGGGTATAGAGGCTCCAATAGATATCTTAGATAATCGAGCACACATGTTTTCAAATAAGATAGTCTATGTACAGTAAAGAAAAGGACTTCCGCTCGAGTTTCTGTTGTACATGAAATTAGTTTCTGTATTGAGAGACCAGGGAATTTGATATTGAACTGCATCCATGAACATTCTATTTAAAATTGACGTGTTACTTTATTTGGCCTTGTGACTGATGGAGTGGGCATTTGATACAATTTTGTCGCTAGGTGACTTATCGTAGGATGAAGGATACACTGATAGAGCTGAGTAAGGGTGTGCTGAAAGGTCCGGCTTCTGACCTAGTTCCTGTACTATTTGGTGAGAAACCTCCTGGAATGTCAAAGAAAGATGTTAGTTTCTCTCCATTTAACAAGAATCTGGATCACTCTCAGGTAATTCTTACCATTCTTATCTACTTACTTGCTAGGAAATATCGTCTTCTTCAGTATACCGTTTGATTCAATGGTGCTTATCACCTTGCAGTTATACTTCCTACTAAAAGTTATCACATGATGGATGCTCAAATGTTTCTCCCCCCCTCCTACTTCTTGAAACCAGGGGTGGAGCCATAATAGTATTCCCACCACAAGTATTTAGTAGGTCATATCTGATTATTTATTAATTTGAGGTAAAGTACCATAATCTGATGGAATCTCATGCATTCAACATTATCTCCCATTCTATAAATTAGGAAGTGAGGGTAAGGGGAATCCGCTTGTTATAGTATCCTTAGCGGGGTTTCATTGAGGTTGTAAGATACAATATTTGCCGCTAGACCAAGCAATGATTGGCGTGCATGTATATATATATATATATATAGAAGTGAGTTCATATGAGAATGCATACTTGCATGAGAAATGAGAATGGATTTTACGCGCTATAACTCTAATGAACAATTGATGTAACTCTTATGAAAAAGTGATGTAACTCCAAAAAAAAAAATTAGAAAACAAAAATTTCGAAAAAAATAAATTTTTTTTTTTGGGCTCGAAGTTTTTTGGGGGTATAACTCTAATGAACAAGTGTTGTAACTCTAATCCAATCGTGTGGTTGAGATTCATTCTCATTTCTCACTTAATATGTTTTCTCATGTGATCTTGCCTCTCTCTCTCTCTCTCTCTCTCTATATATATATATATATATATATATATATATATATATATATATATATATATATATATATATATATATATATATATATATATATAATTATTTGTCTCTTCTTATTTGGTAGGTTCACATATTCATAATTGTCTCAACCTCCACATTTTCTACCCTGACCAACTCATTTCTAACTGAGCTGGACCTGTCTCTCTCTCTTTTTTTTTCCTGGTGAAGAAAGCTGCGATTTCTAAAGCCCTTTCATCGAGCAATGTATTTTTGCTGCATGGACCTCCTGGCACAGGGAAGACCACAACTGTTGTGGAAACTATCTTGCAGGAAGTAAAACGTGGAGCAAAAGTACTTGCATGTGCTGCATCAAATATAGCTGTCGACAATATTGTTGAGCGTCTTGTTCCTCACAGGTAAATTTCAAGTGTAGTGGAATGATTAATGTGCTGATCTTAGAAGTATGACATGAGGGAATTTAGAGGCTAGACCAGTAGCTAGCTACAAAGATGGACTTTAATTGTGGTCGAATCTATTTCTAATCTTTTTACTTCCATTGCATAGGATGCAGAAGACTTAAAACCTGATTTAACGTTCTCTCTAAATGCTACCGATTGAAGTCTTGAGAATCTGTTTGTACTTGTGTCTCATCAGTCAAATTTGTCTCTCATATTATATCTATTGCTCTCATTAGGGTCAAGCTTGTTAGAGTGGGTCATCCTGCGCGTTTGCTGCCTCAAGTGTTGGAAAGTGCCCTAGATGCGCAGGTTGGTCATCAATTCATGATATACTACTATCCGCTGTTCATTGATATTTAGATGTTTCCCATTTTCTTAAACAGAACCCCAAAATAATGGAGCTGTTCAGGAGAACTGTGTTATTTCTCTCTTTTTGGCGATAGAATTATAAATCACATAATCTATGTAAAAAGGACAGGCTCTTATAATTCTTGTTAATAAGCAGTATGTGTTATGAAGAATTTTAGACTAGAGATCTCACTTAGGCAGCATTTTGTTGTGGCATAAATCTTAAAGCTGTGATGTTTTCTGCACTTTGCAGTAGCTGTTATTCATAGTGAACATTGACGGTTTACCTACACATACTGATCCAGAGAAAAGTGGCATGCATTTTCCTTCCTGCACCACCAAATTCTCTTCCCTTCTTTCTATAAACGAACAAATTAATTTAGAAGTAATCAAAATTGTTCTGTTCGAAGAGAGTCTAGAATATGTTCACTCTGTCTCGTAAAAAAGTTGCTGCATTGTCTCAACTCCTCGTAATTAACGATATGACATACATGTACTAAAATAACCTTTATAATAGTTGAAGCACTATCACACTTCCCCATAAAGCCAATCTAAGCAGGGCCATCCAAGAAATTAAAATCATGAACCAATAACTTTTGGGGAAGGTGACAACTTTTTTGAACACTACAAAGTAGTATCTGTGACCATTTACTATTTACTTTCTCCTTCTGTAAATATTTCTACTTTGAATTTGAGATCACATTGATTAGAGTAACAAAATAATGAGGTGGACACACTTTTCAGGAATGAGGGAGTAGGTGTTTTTTTGTCTGTCTCCCAAGTACAGTACAGTTGTAAAACTCCTACTTCCTAATCTTTGTTGGTTTTTCTGTAGGCAAAAATTGTAGTTTGATGCCGATTTACTTTTTCCCTGGTGACAATAATAGTATGCAATTTTTAGCAACTATGACACTTTTAATTCCCTTCCTCCCACCTCTGTGCTCAGCGGTTATTTGCATATATTTAGGTGCTACGAGGTGACAACAATTCTCTTGCAAATGACATTCGCAAAGAAATAAAGGTAAACTTTTGAATATTGTTTGTATATTATCATTGTAGTTATACTAGATTTTTCGATCTTAAATATCCTTCATTATATGGGCTAGTCATTATCCGTTCTAGTTGATGGATCAGATGCAATATACAGGTACTAAATGCAAAGCTGTTGAAGACTAAAGACAAAAGTACCAAGAGGAATATTATGAAGGAGCTTCGTACTCTTTCTAAGGAAGAGCGTAAACGACAACAGCTAGCCGTGACCGATGTTCTAAAGAATGCTGATGTCATATTGACGACTTTAACTGGAGCATTGTCTAAAAAGCTAGACAGAACTACTTTTGACCTGGTGATTATTGATGAAGCTGCACAGGCACTTGAAATTGCATGCTGGATAGCACTTTTGAAGGTAACTCTTGAAGTCAGTGATGGTGCTCCTATGTCTTATATACCCATTGTAGAAATCGATGCTGCTGGTACATGTTTCTGCTTCTAAGAATAAGATTGTCACTAAGGCTCTGTTTGGTTGGACGGAAAACATTTTCAGTGGAAATGATTTTCCATAAAATAACCATTTTCCAAGGAGAACACGATTGTAGCCAAAATTTCCTTTGTTTGGCTCCTTGCATGAGAAGTTAGAGAGAAAACAAAGAATGTGATTAATTGGGGAGGATGGATGGGAAGGTGAAAAATAGGAAGGAAAATGTGGTTTCCCTTCCTTTGAGAAGGAAAATGTTTTCAACCTTCCAAAAACTATTTTCCACTATTTGGAAAACTTTTCACCCTTGACAAACCAAACAAAGAAAAATGGGAAAACTACTTTCCTTGGAAAATGTTTTCCATCCAACCAAATACTTTAAGTCTCTAATATGAGCTGAAGGATCTTCAAGTCAGTGAGAGTGTTTATCTGAGGAAATTTTGGAATTTGTTTCAATGTTGGATCTTCAGGGTTCAAGATGTATTCTTGCTGGAGATCATCTTCAGCTTCCACCCACTATACAGAGTGTTGAAGCTGAAAAGAAAGGCCTAGGAAGAACCTTATTTGAGCGTCTTGCAGACTTGTATGGGGATGACATAATGTCAATGCTTACTGTTCAGTATCGCATGCACAAAGACATTATGGATTGGTCATCTAAAGAGCTCTATGACAGTAAGGTGCTAATCTACCGAACACAGGATTATTTAGTAAAATTTTGAACTACAGCCATGCAATAAGACATTAGCTTCCTGTTATTTAAAACTATTATATTTGCAGATCGAAGCGCATTCAAGTGTTGCTGCACATATGCTATATGATTTGGAAGATGTGAAAAAAACACCTGCAACTGAACCAACCCTTCTGCTCGTTGACACTGCAGGGTACAATTTAATTTTGCATCAAATCTTTTGAGCATTTGTTCATTTGGCATTTGTAAAATATAGATCTAATAATCATGCTGTTAATTTTGCATTTTGGAAGAAAATACTAAGATGCAGGTAATGTTGACACTGAGTACCCCCCAAAAGTTCTACCAAATCTTGGTTGCCACTCCCGTTGGAAATTCCTGAATTTGCCTGTGTTAGACACAATTTATATCTCGAACTGAGCAGCCAGTGTGTTCTTATTCACTTTCTTCTGGCAATTTGTCTTATACTTTTCAGGTGTGACATGGAAGAAAAGAAGGATGAAGAAGACAGCACATTAAATGACGGTGAAGCAGAGGTTGCAATAGCACATGCCAAAAGACTTATTGAAAGTGGAGTCCGGGCTTCTAATATTGGAATAATTACTCCTTACAATGCACAGGCATGATAATATATAGCTTCTTACTGCATATTAATGTTAAGTAACCAGTTCTCTAAAACTTATCAATGTACTCTTGTGACAGGTTGTGGCATTAAGGGTGTTGAGGAGTAATGTGGATAAGTTAAAGGATCTCGAAATATCAACAGTTGATGGTTTCCAAGGTCGAGAGAAAGAAGCTATTATTATTTCAATGGTTAGATCAAATTCAAAGAAAGAGGTATGTTATATGTTTTATATGTATATTTTTCTCAAAGCTGTGTTTGTTTGGTAGGAAATTCATTGTCCAAGAAAAGTAGTTCTCCCATTTTCACCTGTTTGATAAGTAAAAGGGCAAAAATCATTTTCGTTGGCTCAAAATAGTTTTTGCATTAGTGGAAAATAGTTTTGCTTACAAGGATTCTCTCATTTTCTGCTTTATCTGTCACTTTCCTCCTCTCCCCTCCCCCCTCCCTTTTTCCTTATCTCTCTAACTTTATAGAAAGGAACCAAACAAAAGAATTGAAGTTTGAAACCTTTATTGAAAGATATTTTCTATCCAAATCCAGTTCGAAGTGCTTTCCTTTGAAACAAACAGTCCAAATGGTGAGCTGAAACCTACTGTAAAATCTGATGTCTAAAATGCATGTTAACGGTTCAGGTGGGCTTTCTGAGCGACCGCAGGAGAATGAATGTGGCTGTGACTCGTGCGAGGAGGCAATGTTGTCTGATTTGTGACACCGAGACTGTGAGTAGTGACCAATTCCTAAAACGATTGATTGAATACTTTGAAGAGCATGGTGAGTATCTGAGTGCGTCAGAATATGGAAATGAGTAAATCCGAAAGAGGACTTGTAAAGTTCTACTGCTTTTGTGATACGATGTGCTCCTTTAAAGGAGATCTGGAGACAGAAAGAGCATCAGTACGACAGTTAAGAGGATAGCATACACGTATTCCAAAAGCCTGGGAGATCTGCTGACATTCCTGCTGCTTCACAAAGGGAAAAACTTGCGTACATATTCAAGCCACAAGGGATTATAGGGGCTCATGAAGTTGCTTTTAAAAGAGTTCTATGGCTTCTTCAACATATGTTAGCAGCCCTCTGAATCTATTTGGCTGACATGTTGAGCTTTTAATGTTCAATATTTAGATTTGAAAACGACTTGCATATCCGGAAATTGTATTATTTTCTGTCAGGTGGATCTAGATTTGGAGGTATTATTACAACATTATCCATTGATATTCTGTTTTATGGTTTAAGAATGAACTAATGCGTGCTTCAGGTATTACTGACAGATATGCATGGATCTCAATTTTTAGAGAAAAAGTAGAGAGGGAATGTTATCATAAAAGTAAGAATTAAATAATTAGAGACATCCTAATATGGAAAATAGAGCAAATAATTTAAGATGGAGTATATTCTAAACCTACCAAAACCCATCTAACGAATTTTTATTCCCAAATGAGACATCAATTATAACTACCTTTTAATACAAGCCACATAAAGGACATATATCAGATTAGAAGAACCTATATAAACTCTAATAACTATCAATAGTGAAATAATAATACTAAGTGGTAGATAATGTGAATCTGGTGTAACTTTTTATCTAAAAAAAGAAAAAAACTTTGACAAATAAAGGCAGCCTTCAAAAGTCCCAAATAGTAGGTGGGAAAGTAATTATCTCTTGTTCCATACTAAAATCTCCAAAACTACTTGATTCAAGTGGTTGATGATCTTCTTCTCTTAACATTTCAACTAATTCATCCCACTCAGAATTCATTTCTCCAATAATTTTCTCCTTAATCAACTCATCATCACCATTATCACCCTTATTATTACACTCATCAACCTTGTTATTAGAATCTGAATGTCCTTCCTTTAAAACACCCATCTGCTCCAAAAACTCGTGCAAATCAATCTGAGGTTTCTTCAAACTTTGATCATCTTCTTCTACAACAACACTTTTATCCCTCTTCATAATAATATTATTGGGTTCAGCTTTATTATTCTTACTCTGATGATCATTTAAAAACGACCCAAAATTCTTAAACTCTTCTAGTTTCTGATGAATGACATGAACACTTGGTTGCACATTTACATTAAGCAACGACGAAGTCGTGGTTGTTGTGGACGTACACCCACTTGAAGCAGGAAACATAGAAATGAAATTCTTAGATGGAAACCATCGAAATCTTTGTGATTTATTCAAAGGGTTGTAAGTGCAACGTAGGTGAGGCAGGTTAAGATAGGCTTCAGGCCCATAAAGCCGCCTCGCCGCTTCGTCGTAAGCTAACGCAGCTTCTTCAGCAGTAGCAAAAGAGCCTAACCAAAGACGAGTTCTCTTCTTAGGCTCTCTAATCTCAGCCACCCATTTGCCCCACGTACGCTGCCTTACACCGCGGTACGTGCATGTTGCGTTCTGAGGCCCGCCTTTGCCTCTAGCTGGCCCTTTCTTCCATGGTTTTGATGATAATGTTGATGATTTTTGCAAATTTTCCATGATCTTAGATTATGTATGGTTATTTTTGGAAAAGGTGATATAGTGTTCTAGTAAGTGGGATGATAAGTGAGAAAAAAGAGTGTAGTCTAGTGTGGTTGGTGTGAATACTATTACTACTTACTAGTGGTGAGGTAAAAAGGCGCGGGTTTAAGTAGAGCTTCAAAAAGTTTGTGTATTTAAATGCTATCACGTTTAGAGAATTGGCAGTCCAAATCAAAACTACCATGTGACCGTTACTAATAGTCTTGGATTTCTTGTAGATAATATATCCCATTTCTCACTTTTCCACGGGTATAGATTTCAGCTCCTGTAGGTTAATCCAACACTATAAGATGACACTAATAATCCGTTTGGTATAAATGATAGAATTGAATGAATTTTAAGTCAGTAATGCTACAACTGAAGACCCTTAAAATCTTCATGGGGAGACACTTTCAACCCCCAAGTTTGTATTTTTTCTCTCCATGGGGGAAACAATCTCACCCCTAAACTTGTGTTTTTCTCCAAGGGAAATCAATTTTCATTACCACTCATTAGGTGGTATTGGATGAGAATGCAAATTTAAGAAGAAAAATAGACACTTTAGGATAAATTAGCATTACTATGGGAATGAACGACAATGATTTTTTCACAAATTTACATACAAATTCATTTCCATTACCACCATTTATAACCAACTACCAAATGGGCCGTAAAGATTATAAGATTTTTTTTTCTTTAAAAAATTAAGAATTATATGATTTTTATTTATCTCACTTTTTTTTTTTCAAGTTGCATTGTCCATTTGCCAGTATATGTTAGATTATGTTTAACTTCAACTTATTTAACTTATCTCTACAAAAAAAATTCAAGATAAGTTTTAATGAGTTCCAAAAAATTATGATAAATTTAGATAAGTTCCAGTAAGTTTATAAGATTCAATAAGTTCTAATATGTTTAAATTCATTGAGATAACTCAAATAAATTAAATGGAATGCACCCAAAATGATAGTTGGGATTAATAAATATAATAATTTGTGTAATACAGTTGGTCTTGTAAGAGACCGCCTACTTTTAATTTCAAATTAGGCACGGTCCGAACCCAATATTAAGAAGAGAACATGCCAATTTTTTTTAATATAGTGACTAGTTTAATCTATTTAGGGACCAGTTTAATCTATTTCGTGACCAGTTTAATCTATTCAGTAATGGCATTCTTTAATCCATTCAGTGACTAGTTTGATCCATTTAGTGACTAGTTTAATCCGTTCGGTAAGACTACCGAGTTATTTTTTGAAATTGTTTGTTATAGTTCGAGAATCAATAAAACAAAGTAAGGAGAAGAGAAGGGATGACTAGGATAGTGTTGGGTTAGAGTGAAATGGAATGCTTGTTAGAAAAATTCAGTCTTGGGTTCGTCTAATTTTATGTTAAAATTAGAAATTGAGAAGTACTGTTATAGAAATCGTTATAACTTACTCCCTCCGGTTCCTAAAATCCTCCTACTTTCACTTTTCATGTATGTCAATGCAAAACTTTGGACACTAAAATCTCTAATTATGTATTTATAAAAATCACAAAAAATAGATATCTACAAAGTACATATTAAGACGAATCTAAAAAGATCCCACATGACTATATTTTTTCTTAGGATTTTTTGTCCATAAGTGACTCAATTTATAACTTTTTTTGCGAAAAACTGCCTTATGAATTTTTTTTTGCACAAAACTGCCACTAAAGTTACTTCCGGTTGTTGACAAGTGCCAAATAATATTTTCAGGCGTTGACCAAAGTTTCCATGCCACTTAAAGTTACGTGCGCATCACGTATTCTTTATTTTTCGTTTCTGGAAGCCCAGTTCTTCCACTTCTCTAATATATCCCCTTCTTCCAATTTGTCCTTCAATGCACTTAGCTCTGTTTTCAAAGCTTTATTCTCAGCAATGAGTTGATTAGCCACATTTCTTTGCCAATCAATAATTCCTTCATGAATCCATGTCCAATAACTGCAACCCAAACCATCTCCCCTTCTTTCAGAGTACAATTTGCATCGTTTGAACCTCCTTCCAGGGTTCTTCTTACTCCAAGATACATATTCACCAACTTTGATTCCACAGTTGCACATTCCAGTTTGTGGTTCAATCACTCAATGAATTTCACTCCCACTAGACATGTTATTCACAATTTTTTTTTAAAAAAAACTCCATCAAAGACAATTCTTTAGAATTGACCACACAAAAAAAACACTTCAAATCAAAGAGAATATAAAACCCCCAAAAAAAGGGATGAGTAAAATACACATACCTAAACACTAAATTCGAAAAATTAAAAGAGGAGGGGAAATGAATTGAATGGGAGATTCGTGTTGGGAGGGTAGAATTAGGGCTTTGAATTCGAAAACTAAGAGGAGAGAGAGAAGAGGGGAGTGTGAGATATGAAAGAAGTGGAAGAACTGGGCTTCCAAAAACGAAAAATAAAGAACACGTGCTGGGCATGTGACTTTAAGTGGCCTGAAAACTTTGGTCAACGCCTGAAAATATTATTTGGTACTTGTCAACAACTCCAAGTAACTTTAGTGGCGCTTTGTGTAAAAAAATTTTCATAAAACGCAGTTTTTTCAAAAAGTTCAAAATTGAGGCACTTATGGACAAAACTTCCTTTTTCTTATGTATAAATCACAAACAATGGTCAAAGTGAAATTTATGAAGAGTGAAAAATGTCAGAGGGAGGATCTTTAGAAACCGGAGGTAGTAGAAAATTCCGCGCCCCGATATCTCTGATGATTTATGGGATAGACTTGATTCGATTGTGAAGAAGTGGATCTATGGGACTATCTCCTCGGATCTCCGTCAAACTATTCTTAACTGTGGTGCAACGGCTCTTGAAACATGGAATCGCCTCAAAGCGATTTTCCAAGTTGATAAACATACCCGTGCGCCTACTTGGAAAATCAATTTGATGCTCTACATCTTTCCAATTTCACCGAGTTTCTCACAATCTAACAAAGATCACAACCTACATTAGGGACCTAAAACAACCAAAGCACTTTTTAAAAATATATGGGACCTTAAAAATTAAGATTTACTTTCTACTGTTTGATTCTTCATACTACTATTAGAAATCTTCAACATTTAATTCATGCACAAAAACTTGTACATTTACCCTTCAGCACGAAGGACTCATATCACAGGTCTCCCGCTGCTGTGCTGCACATCACCGCTTCCGGCTTCTACATACTTGATACTCCGTATATAAAACCACCATGTGACCGTTACTAATGTCTAATAGTCGTGGTCTTCTTGTAGAATGTAGATACTTGTGAAGCTTACCCGTGCTATGCACGGGGAAGGTACTCTTAACCTTCTAGTCTTATTCTACCATTTGTTTTCACTCTGTAAAAAATTAACCAGTTCTATTAATGCCCGATTCATTATTAAATATTGAACTGATTCTATTTTTATTTCCCGAATGAGAACCTCAAGGACAATCCCCTCAAAAAAAAAAAAAAATCTCAAGGACAATAAAAATTACAAATGGGGAAGGGGGAGTCAAACCTGTGAACTATCGAACACAAGTCTTCATTCTTAATCACTAGGCTAAGAGTAGGGATTGCAATCCGGTTCGGGATTCGACCCCGAGCCACTCCGATTCGAAGGAAAAAAATTGAGACGACTCCGAAAAAAATCCGAATTCGACTCCGTTTATAAAGTTCGACTCCGAGTCGGAAGAGGATCATACGGATTTGACTCCGACTTTGAGACAATTAATTTTATTTATTTTATATTAATGTGTTATGTATGTATACTCTTACTTCGACTTTGAGGCAATTGTATTATACTTCCTCCGTTTCAAATTAGTTGTGACACTTTCACTTTTCACGCATGCCAATGCAAAATTTTGAAGACATATATCTCTAATTTTGTATTTGTAAAAATTAGAAAAAGTACATATTAAAAAATACATATTAAGACGAATCTAACAACATCCCACATGATTATATTTTTATTCACGTATAAATCACAAACGATGGTCAAAGTGAAATTTGTGAATAGTGTAAAATGTCAAAGTGTCACATTTAATTTGAAACGGATGAAATATAAGATTTTTTTATAAAAAAAATAATTGTTACAAAATAGTAATAATTAGATTATTTGTACGAATTTTTCATCATATACCCCCGATAAATTTTTTTATTTACCATATATCTTCGCTGTTTTCAAGATTCACCATATACCCCTCAATTTCATGATAATACACCATGTGCCCTTAATGATTAAAGACTACGAACTTTTTTGATCATTAACTCCAGATTCCATATTAAACCTTTATTAATCCCTATTTCACTCATTTATCCTGACAAATTAGCATTGAAACAACACGTATGGCCAAAGAAGAAGGAAGAGAGTTTTGGAGAAGAGTGATAAATGGGGTCATTTGTTGTGTTTTAATGGTGGTCAATTAAGGTTCACGACTCAAATAGGGGTTAGTTAGGGTTTGGTAACAGAATTAGGGGTTAATGACTAAAAAAGTTGACGACAATTAGTCATTAAAGACATCTGGTGAATTTTGAAAAAATTGAAGGGTATATGGTAAATTTTGAAAAGTGCAAGGATATATGGTGAATAAAATTTTTTATCAGGGGTATAGGATGAAAAAACTGTTATTTGTATTATATAAGATTTTTCTATTTAAATTAAAAAAATGGGGTTGGGAAAAAAAGTCGGATTGGGTTGGAGTCGGATTTTAAGTCGGATCGGATTTGGATTTTCGGAGTCGGAGTCAAATTTCAAATCCGGTTTCTTGTAGGGTCAGAGTTGGATTATGCATAATCCGGTCCAAATCTGACCCGTTGTCATTCCTAGCAAAGAGCCAATACCTCATTGGTATTCGACTTTTGTTATTTGAAATAATTCCAACTATTGAAAGTATGCTCCGAAAATACTTTGGTATGACATGTGAATGATCGAAAAAGAAGTACGCTATTATCATAATTATAAAGGTGTATGGTTTTTTTTAAGGGAATTATAAAGCCGAATATAGTTTTATCACATTATGGGTCATCTTGAAGGTTTTGAGTTTATTTATTATAACTATTCAAGTTGCCTAAGATAATAGGGGAAAGCTCCAAATTTTTTTAAACATATTAACTAAAACATCGAGTTAGAAACTAGGAAGAGAAAACACACACAACGGCTAGGGGGAATTACATACTGAAAATAAAAAACAACTACTTTGAGCCTTTTTTGCTTTTACATCAATTTCAACATAAAAGGAACGGAAAGCTCCAATTTGGTGCTTCTATTTCTCTGAAAGTACCCTACAAACAATTTTAGGTTTTTTTTGGAAGTTTGATTCTATTTCTGTGATATTTTTTTTAGCATAGTTTTTGTTTCTCAAGTTATGAAACATTTTAAGAGCGTAGCCAAATAATACCATAGACTTTTAGTGTAATCCTTAGTAAAAAGACAACATTAAATGTAATATGAGAGAGTGAGGGATAGCTTAGTTGGTTAGAGCTTCCCTCACGATTCCAGGAGATCCTGGATCGATTCTCGCCCTCGTGCCTCTAAACACCAAAAATAAAGTTAATATGAGGAAAATTAATGTTTAGTTTACTTAATCTAGAGGGTGATACATTATTTGGAATAATCACCGATAAAAGTTGTACCCAATGCAAATCGAATTGGAGATCAACACTAGAGCTGCCGCCTTCCACCATGAGGTGAAGAATCTATTTCTCATTACCCTCAACCTCTTGATTATTCCTTTTCTAAATACAAAAATATACTCCCTATGTTTGTTACTTTGTTATTAGTTGTTTCACTTTGATTTTAGCTGTTATTAGTTGTTACATAGACCCCATCAAAGTATGTACAAAGCCAAGAACTATGTCTCAGTTGCCATGAAAAGTTGACAAATACTCCCCCATAACCATAAGCCAATCGCGTTTCCTTATGATTGGAATAAGATATACTTTACATAGTAACCTAACTTAGTTCACAAAAAGGTTGGATAATTACATCATTACTCGCAACTTGATGGCAAGAAACTTCAAACACCATGTTCAAGTGACAATAGCTGAACTACTCCTACAAAGAGATCTTGAGGCTACGCAAAAGGATTCTTCGACATCTATGTACGCAGAAGAACCTCTGGACCAAAAAATGCCTTCAAGCATGCTATAAAACAGAGCTATTTACAAAAGCAGCTCACGGAAGTTACAACTTCAATTCTTCACTTTAGGGCTCGTTCCACGCATAATATTCCTCCATTTATCCTTGAGGTCTATAGCTGTTCGACCCTTCTGAAAAACAGAACCTCCAAATTCCAAAATGCTTTTCCACGGGATAGCTCGACTTCCCCCCTGATACAATTCTACCCCTTTCTGTGCAAAAATTAGCCACGATAAAAAAAATTAAGAATGACATGAAGCAATGAAGAATGTACAACAGCTATTGCTTCTCATAGGTGTATCATGTTGTACCAACAGAATGCGAAGCTTAAGATTAATTATCCTGCATTACAGTGTGTTTGAATAACAAGTTTGTAGGGAGGGAGAAGAAAGGGAAGAGTAGAGAAGAAAAGGGAGGGAATGGAGAGGTTTTCCTTCCAAATATTTCCAACTATAGAAGGATTACAAGAGAGAAGGAAAATGGATCCATCCTATTCCTTTTACTCACCCTCGGTCCTAATAGCTAACATCTAAAAGAAGGAAGGGAAAATTAATCCCCTACTCTCCAGTCTCCCTTCCCTCACCTTTCCTCCAGATCCCATTATCCATATTATCAATAACTGTTTCATTTTAATTTGACATGAAGAATCACGGCTTGTTCAATTAACATGACTTGGTGGCCCATGGAACATTGTGAAAGGAAAAAAACCACCTAGTCATATATACATAATACAAAAAAGATCCAGTAAAAAGTTTTTAAAGAAGAGAAGGATACTTGTGCAACTTTTTAGAAGAGAATCTGCATATTTTTTGAACTAAATATGCATATTTATTTTTTCAAGTTAAAAGTAATTTCTCTAGAAAAAAAAAAAAGAACAAGATGAAAAAAATTGCACATTTACTTAAAAAGTAAGCACATTCAGCTCAAAAGTTATGCAACAAAATTCTTCTCATTTTAAGAACCTTCTAACTTGATCCTAATACGTTTTAATATATGTATAGGATTTGAAAGAGAAAGAGCTTGAAAGAAGCTGTTCATTTCTTAGTATGCATACCTCTCACTCAAATTAATTAAATAAAGAGAATAGCTAAAATAGCAAAATCATTGTAGCAAACAAAAGAGAAAAAAGGGGATAAGGCCCACACGAGTGCAATTATCAAATTGCCCTTCCCCTCTATTGTTTCTACGAGAAAGTTTGTAATACGTATTTCTTAATAAACCCCAACGACCATTCTCTCTATCCTGTCATCTTGGAAACATAACGAGCTGTCAGAGACTCAGAGTGCCATCTGACTAAAAAAGATTCTAATTTTGTTTTCCCCATAATGCCCCCACAGAAGTCGTAGTACACATTTAGAACAAAGTTTTAGGCTGTAGCTTCAGTGGTTTTGTGATTCCATCAAAAATTTGGAAGCTCAGAAAAGTTATATTTATAACAAAAGTATAACTGTTATTAATATTAGGCTATTAGCTAGTTGGTTTTCTTACTATACATAACTTCCAGAAATTAGTAAATATATTTAATCAACAACCTTAAACAATGATGTAGAAATCATGAATTAATGGAGTGTGATAAAGTGGAGGCAAAAGATAAAGTGTGGAAGAATTACATCAAACAGAGCGAGAGGTATTAAATCAAATGCTTCAGACAATCATCAAGAAACAAAGAAAATCAGTATCAAGGTAACTGATATGATCTCAGGCAATACATACCTTCAAGATTGCTTCCTCCTCTGCTGTCCAAGGAACCTTCTTTCGTCTATATCGTGGAGTTCCTGGAATCTCACTGCAAATTAAACACATCATCATTCATATTAATCCAGCTAGAGACCACCCTCAATTTATCCCACACCTAGAACATCCAGGCAAAGAAAGATACAGGTGCTCAAACAGCATTAATACTGCACGTTACAAACATATTCTCAAGCAATACCAGAATTTACATAGTCCCACTCCCAAATCCCAATGAACCGAAACATAAACTACTTGAGCACCCCACCCCCCACCCCACACACACAAAAAAAAAAAAATCAAATTAACGAAGAGAGCTGCAAGCAACCCACACAACATTGCGGCAAATTACAGTCTATTTTAAAGCAACAAAAAAATACATGAGACTCAATAGATCACTCATTATCTAATATCCCACACCCAAGGGATGCAAGTTTCCCAACAAACATTACCACCATCACCCAGTATGGTCAAATGATTCTGTCATCAGTAGGATCCAGAAATGACAGCACGCAAGCAGGCACTACCAATAACATATGAAGACTATAGTAAAGGCACTACAAATTACAGAATGTTTTAGAAAATAATATTACCCAAAGAAGAACAAATAATAAACAAGACTGTTAATTCCGTCACAGCTACTATACAAGAAAATTTATAAACTCCTTAGACCTCAACCAAAAATACATCATAGAGTGAAGTCACAAATTGAAAAGCATTACTATGAATATTAATGTAGGAAGAATTGAAGTAGTCAATGAACTTGCTTGCTAACCAATAAGACTGACAAATAATTGAGTTTAAGCACACCATATAACAGCATATAGCACTGATTTAAAGTTAACACAACAGCCAACACTAACACATACTAAAGGATTACTAGCAGCTGCAATAATAAGAGTCAAGAGATGCGTAGAAGCTTCTCACCGTAGAGGCGTAGGGGATGCAATGGGACTGGTACTACCATCCCTCTTATCTTCGTGTAGTCCATCTGAATCACTAATTGATTCAGATGAATTGTCTCCATGAAACTCAGTAATTTTACACCTCTTTCTTTCTCCACGAGTTTTCAACTCCTTATCACTAGACAGCTTGGCACCAACCCGACCATGACCATCCTGTCCCTGGTTCCAGATTTGAGATGGGTCTCTTGCAAATTGGATAATTATTTCTGCACCTTGTCTGTCTTTAAAAGAAAGCTTTTGCTGTGTAGCCATTAAAAATCCATTGACATCCATGCAGGTAGATGAGTGCGAAAGCTCCAACTGTTTACCTGTTAAGCTCCTCTGAACAGGCTTAGCAGCTTGATTTACAACATTAGCACCTTTTTTCAGTTCATCTGTTTTATCAAGTCTGTCTTGGCTGACATTGTCCCCTGATGATGTATCACCATCATGCTCTGGCTGGTCATCGCTCCTACCTCCAATGAAAAGCGAGAGCTCTTTCCTTGCTGAAGAAACTTTTTCCTTGGCTCTAACATACTCCGCAATTGCACGAGAATATACACAAAATGGACAGTAAAAGTTTCCTTGACCATCAAAGCGGGATGAGGAACCCAAGCAGCTCTCATGAAACAATAAAGGACAGCTACTAGCACTGCAAGATAACAATTGGCCATCTTTATTGCACTTCATACAAAGATTTGCCTCTGTCTCAGACATTGCGAGGAAGTCTCCAGAGAACACACAACGAGAACTCAATAAATTAGAGTTTTTCATGGCAAAATCAGTCTCTTCACGGCAGTGGTAACCAATACTTGGTGAAAGGTGTTGCTGTAAATGACTTCCCTCATACTTTTTGGCCTGCTCGTCAACATCTTTCCCATATGACTTCCCATCATGTATTCCATTTGCATTCATGACTTCATGATACTGTCCATGTTCTGTGCCATTACTCATTTGATTGCTACCAACAGGAACCGTATGCTGTTGCTTAGACTGGTCCAATTTAAGCTTCTTTCTAGGGACAGCATGAATCTCTTGCACATGATTATCAGCATGAATCTCTTGCACATGATTATCAGCATGAATCTCTTGCACATAATTATCAGCATGAATTTTCTGGGAACATGCAGTATCTTCTGCTAGCATGGTTTTATCACCATGATCACCTTCATCGCTCCTTAATGTGGGGGATGTTGGATCACCACTATCGAAGGGAATATTTAACACACATTGATCTGGAACAGCGAGTCCGCTAATTTCCTTCAAGGAATCAGCAAGTGGATGGGTACCTTCTAGAATCACATCCTTCAACTGCTCACCAGAAAAACAAATGCCAAATTAAATCCTCAAAGGACACTTCCCACAAAATCAGACAAGAAAAAACAATGAAAAAAAGAGAGCATTGTTACCAATTCTAATGTGGATTTCGGAAGATTTGCTCTCTTCTGCTTGACAAACCACTTCAACTCATCCGACGTACCCTTAGAAGCTGAAGTCTGTATGATGATAAGATTAGCAGCCAACCAAGAGAATGATCATACAATTATCTTTTCTCCAGCACATTTATGTCTAATCAACAATGGAGAAAAGAAAAAGAAAACTATTCAATCACAGAAAAGAGCAAGTCACCTCACTTAAGATGCACGGAAGGACAACTTCACAGGTTTCTGCTGGATCAAACCGAATTTTCGACGGGTCAGGCACAACATCATTCTCACTCGACACGTTCGGAGGACCACACAGTCCCTCCAAGCACCTCAACGCAGCAGCTTCCATTGCTACTTTCCCTGAATTACCCGATAATGGCGGCGCCTTTGACATCAGCTCTGGAAAAATATTCCATGTCTCTGAATGATATTGAAAAGCTAAAGAGGTTGGGGGCGGGGCGGGGGGGGAGAGAAATTTATATTGGAAGCAACTCACCATATAAAAGAGTACAATCAACTAGCTCAGACTTTGCTAGGGCTTCAATAACCCAACTCCAGGCAACTGTAGAGTTAGACATCTCTCGGTCCATGTTATAAATGCTTTACTATTTCGGAAACTCCGGCGAATAAAAAACAGCTTCAGATTCGGCTTGGGAAACTACTGGGGTCTGTTTAAAACTTTGAATAATACAGAATTCAGTTCCACAAGCCAGAAATTGTTACAAATATACTAAATTTGCAACCATCTCAAGCAATTTAAGTAATTTTGGTAGCATCACAGAAAAATGCTGAAACCCAAGCCTCAAACAAACAGTTTAATTACACAAAAATCACAAGTGGGTTATTCACAAAACACATGGACATGAAGAACATGAATAAAATCATACATAAAAACTGAAAGTTTGTATTTTAATTCGTTCAATAAACAACACCAAAAAAATCACATAATTAGATAAGTAGATAACTTTTATTAAAATTAAGGCTTCAGAATTTCCATACAAAAATGGTATTACTTTAACAACATTATGAATTTAACGGAAGAAGTAGAACATAGTAAGTAATTAAAAAGCAAATTTGCTCAAGAATTTCGGGCCATTCAATATCAGCAAAGGGGTATCGCCGAAAAACTAAACCCTAAATGCACAATCAATTACAGGCGAAATGCAGCAACTAGCAGAACATCAATGATATACCCGACCTTTAATTTCAAAAACAACTTAATTATATAATTAGGAAAATTTCATGAACATGTTTAATCAAAATTACATTGCAGAGTAAGAGTTTTTTCATTGTTCACCTGGTTGTAGAAATGGAGAAATGAAGATGATAAGAGAAAAAGAGTTGAATTTCTCTTTCCCTTTTCACAATTCACAAACTTTGAGTTTCTTACTCAGTGTTGTATTTGCACATACTTGAAATCACCATTTTCAATTCCTTGCTTATCCTTCGACCCTCTCTAAGCCGAGGGGTGATAAAGCGCTCATTGTGAGCGGTTATCACTGCCCACTCACAGGGGTAAAAGGGGAAAAGGGAATGGAAGGGGAAAAGGAATATACAAACAGGGGTTGTGTTAACACAAATATGGGTTTCAAATACACAAACATGGGTTGATTTTACAATAACTAGGGTTTTAAATACACAAACATGGGTTCGTATCAATAATCAAATGTACTTTTTGGGGGGGAAAAGCTGAATGGGACACGCAAATCAATGCAACTTTTGCTTTATGTCAGATATCACATGTTTACTTTTGCACAAACATGGGTTAAGTTAACAAAAACATGGGTTTCAAACACATTAACAGGGGTTGGTTTAACAATAACCAGGGTTTCAAATACACAAACATGGGTTCATAATTGTACTTTTTTGGGGAAAAGTTGTCAGTATCACTTTTTGGCTTAATATTATTTTAATGCGTTCCATAATTTTTTATTAATATAAATCTGTTTTTTTCTGACACAGGTGTCACACCAATTAATGATTGGCTGTGAGGGGGTAGATAAGCCGCTCACCATGCGCGCTTTATCACCCCTCCTCTAAGCCATACTACATCTGTTTCTAAATAATCTAGACACTTTGCTTTCTTCATTAGAACCAAGACAAAAGTGAAAAAGTAGGGGAGAGATGAGAGAAATTATGAAAAATGGGGAGTAAGAACTAAGAAGTATAAAAAGTAAATAAAAAAAATAAGGAAAAATTGTCAGGAATAAGTTAACCTTTACCCGGTCTTCTTTTATTAAGTTAACCTTTAGATTATCCTGCAATAAGTCATCTTTTATATCATTTAAGCATTTAACAAGTCAGACATGGGAGTGACCTGCTAATCCCTGTAAACTACCGGTATTTTTTTACCGTTGGATTTTTTTTTGTTTTTTTAATTGTTTTTCCTTAGGTTTAGTCTATTTGTCCTCCAAACCCTTCCCTGTTCCTTTTCTCCCTATTTCTCCACTCTGTTTTCTTCATCTTCAACTTGTTCTTCATCCTTCTTTTTTCTCCCTATTTCTCCTCTCTATTTTCTCTATTTTTTTTTGTTTTCTCCATAGAGTGCATTCGCGAAGTGATTGCAAGCCTATTGGAGGCCATCTAACAAAAAGAATCCAACAATATAATTCGAATTCAAAAAAATTCAAAAGGAGTTCTACCATACAACTAAACTCTGAACCCAATTATATTTCCTCAGCGCCTCTGATTCAAAGTTGCGCAAAAAGACAATTCGAAACCAAATCACTCAACGACGACAATGTTACACTCTCTTCTCCATTTTTTTCTCAGACTTTTCTTTACATATCGTTGATTATAATTGCAATTTCGGCTATCTAAGTTTGTATTTTGCTAGTCTGAAAAGCTTGTTGTATGAACATTGATAATTCATGTTTCAACCTGTTCTTTCTTCTTCTCTGTACCTAAGTGTAAAATCATCAACATACTCAGCATTCTAAAACATAATCCCAAACAATAACAATCACAATCAAAGCACTAATTTGCAATTGAAACCCCAATTTTCGCAATTGAAACCCTATTAAAATCAACCCACAAAAACTCAACTTAAAAAACTAATTTCATCATTTTAAACATGAAATCAACCCACAAAAACGCAAAAAAAAAAATTACTTATCTCTGCGAAATCCCTGCATGCCCAGCTGGAAAACCCTTCAAGTTTCGCCCTTCAAGTTTCGTTCCTTCTTCTGTTTCCACAAGAAAAGAGAGAATTTTGGTGTAATTGAAAGGGACAGGGAGAGTTAATGCAAAGGGGTTCTTTTGCAGGAGGAGAGAGAAATATTGTGGAGGGAATTTTTTTTATAGAAACTGGTCAAAAGGTCAACTGAAGAGGTTAAGAGGTTTAGTTTACAGGATTAGCAGGTTAACAGTAATCAGACTTGTTAAATGCTTAAATGATATAAAAGATGACTTATTCCAGGATGATCCAAAGGTTAACTTAATAAAAGAAGACCGGGTAAAGGTCGACTTATTCCTGACAATTTTTCCAAAAAATAAAGGACAGAAAAAATGGGGTAGGCAGGGGGTTTTAAGTGGGTTAATTTATTTGGTAAATGACCACATGGGGGACAAAGATGCGAAATAATGATTGGGCATTTTATCTTATATAGATAAAGTAACAGTGTAACCATTAAAAAGGAACGACGCGAAAAAGAAAGTGTGTAGATTAAAATGGAACGAACATAGTTATCTTAGAATCTTAAAAAATACAAGGGTACTCTATAGCATTAAAATATTTAAGTTGTACAATAAAAGCATTTTATAAGAATGCGCAGTACATCCTATATAAATGTTTAAAAATATAACAATTATAAAAAATTTCAGTTTGGACCTGCTTAACTAGATACCCATTTGACTCCGGTTCCAAAATATCAAAAACAATAGAAATTTATTGACACTAAATAATTTTTATTTTTAATTTAACCTCTAATTATACTTTATATGTACAATCATCATTTTGAAAAAAAAACACTTTAATTTCAAACAACATTATAATAAAAATCATAAATAATTTGAAAATTAATCTCTCAATAATATACCCTTTTTTATTCATATAGTATCTCATAAACACAATTAAGAAAGTGTGAACATTTAATGATTACACGTGAACACTAAAATAAGGGCAAAAAATGTGTGAGAAAATTAAAGGAAAAAGAAGATATAAGAGAAAATTAAAAAAACATGAAAAATGTAATTGCTTCGTGTTAATACAAGTGTTCGTAAAATGAAGATGATCAAAATAAGGATTCATATGGTCAACAAAGATTTACTATTATATATACCCATACAAGTGCTTCGTGTTAATTGTTGTCTGAAGAATTTTATAACTGCTGTGATTTTTCGAGTTTTGAGTTTGCAGCACAACAATGGTGTTTTATTGGATTTTGTAGTTGCAAACTTGCAACAAATGCTTGAAATTTTTTGAAGTTTTGGCAAATGAAGTTGTTTCTCTGTTCTTTTTTGGATTTATGATGAACGAAGACAATGTAATCGATCAGCTGTTGATGTTCCCACAGCTTCCAACGACTACATTTTCATTTTTTATATATTTTTTTAAAAGTGTAAATTCTCTTGGTGGGTTAACGTTGAGTTAACATCTCAACCACAGGTCTCAAACAGTGAAAAAAAAGTTAACAAGTCCCAACTGGTGAAAAAGGTGATAGTTATGGCTCATTTGTTTGCTTAACTCAAGAAATAATGGCCTTGCATAACCTTGTCTCGATTATCCATGGAATTAAACCTAACAATGAATATTCCCTTCTTAATAACAACTTTATCAACACTGAAATTCTTCCATGACTTGTATAGGGGGATTAGATCCAACAACATAACAAATCACAACAGAATTCCAGAAATCAATCTCATCCTGAAATTTTAATCTCATTTTCATGATTTTCATTCTGTTCCATTATATCCACATCAACTAAAGGGTGTAAAATAGGTACAGGAGAAATCGATACCTCTGTTCGATCATTCCTCTGAGTCTTATGAAGAGAATCAAGCCACGCATTGAATGTGTGCCTAATCTCTGATTGCTGCTTCAAACTTCGAATTGATGATTTTGGTGTCAAAATTTCTCCCTCACCAAAGCCAAAATCCAACGCTTCTATTCCCATTACTTCATCAATCGATCGAGTTTTTAAAGCCTGAGAGTCCGATGATGGATCCCTAGGTTTCACCACCTTCTTCCCTGAACCTCCAGATTTTCTTGCCATGACAATGGTGCACGTTAGCAACGTGCACCGAGAGAAACTTGGAGAGAGAAAAAAGTTTGTTAGGTTGCTTTCTTTTGCTTATTTCCTTTCCGTTTCCTTGTTGCCTGTAATCCCTATTTTTGGTTAAATAATAAACAATTGAAATGTTTCCAAAAACCCTAGCTGCTAACCCCTCCTCTCTTCTGTTCATAGAATACCTCTAAAGGGGCTGCCATGGATGTTTTTGTCCATGGTAAGCCCCTCTTTCTCTCCTTTTTGCAATTTCTAGTTTATTTTCTTACTTTTTTTGTTTTTTCGCAGTTTTCAATAAGTTCCATCTATGTGATGGCTTTAGTTTCCTTTATTGGTTTTGTAGTCACCCTATTCACGGTCTGTGTATTAGTTTGGTTTCTTTGTGTGTTAGCGGGGTTTGGACCCTGGCTCCAGTTGAAGGTTGTGGGATTGCAACTGCGGTTAGTACTTCGTGTATAATCGATTAAACTAACTATAGTTCTACATTAAAACTACATCAGATCGTTAGACCCCTTCGTAGAATGCTGCATCATACAACGATGTGAAAGAGGGTATTTAGAAGGGTTATTTCTGCTCAACGATTGTGGTTTTGCCATATTAGAATTAAGTTCATCCAATTTGATCTGTATTTTTTAGTTCCTGACTTCTATTGTAGATGTCGTATGACTTCATATTAGTGAATGAATTTTCACTTCAAAAAAAATATATTCCTACTTACTTGCCAAAAAAAATACATAATATTCACATTACAGACAAACTTTACATAATAAGTTATTCACAATTTTTTTTATTCCACCAAGAGTCACGATAGTTACGTACTGATTAGTACATTAATTATTCTTATTTATAAAAATTATCTCAGTTTTAAAAAAATGAGGCTATTACAAATAGGTTCAAGGGAAATGAGGTTGTGTGTTGATTGAAGTGATTACATGACCTCTTATATAGATCACGAAGTTTTTTTGACATTTAGTTATGCCTAAAATCACGTTATTGATTAGGCAATTATGTGAATAAATCATATCTTAATAAATGTTGATTCCTTTCATTTTGAATAAGTGTCGACCATTATATAAAAAAAGAGAATTGATAATTAAATTATGACAATTCATGGCAAATCATGATTTCTTTCCAGAAATATATTCAATTATGTATCTTATATACCTAATTTAATATGCGTGATTTATTGGGAATTAAATAGAAAACATGCACAATCTTGATGTGCATCTACATGTGGTTGTTGTAGAATGAATTAACGACACATAAAATTGGTTTATATAGCTAGCTTGACAGATGTGCAAAGTTGTTTTGAAGATGCCATTTGGCATAATTTTTATTTTTATTAATATATATACGAATGATTTTGGCGCTGTGTGGTGATCACTAAGACAACTAAGTCAAACAACGGTTTCACACTAAACAAAAAAAGATAAGAAAAAATTTTGCCTACCATATTCTACTTAGACAATATATTGGGAAATATATAGGAGTAAGTATCAAAAGTATGTGAAGTTGATATTACAAATCTCAAATTGACTTTCTAAAACCGACCCTATCAATGTTTCAATGATGGCCCAAGAACACACTCATTCTTCAGCCAACTGAAAAGGATGTAGCTAGCGCAGCTTGGTAGCGCCTTTGTTTTGGGTAAAGAATGTCACGGGTTCCAATTCTGTCATATGCTTTAATTTCTATTCCAGGATCAGTCGACTGGTAGCTATCACATGTAGTTGTAGGAAGCATTTGTTGACATTTGTTGAAAAAATCACCGTAGAAAAAAAGGAAGTTGTCACTTCATCATGCTCAATAACTCGCTTGCCCGAATCGAAATCAAGTCCCGGAAACAACAGAGAATGGGAATCGCGGTTTTCCCAGGTGACTGATTCTACCATAATTTACTCTTACCAAGCTAAAGCTTGCATAGGTTATTGGAAGAAGGGCGGGTTTGGGACCCGCACTTCAACTATCATAGCTGCCCGCAAAAAGGAAATCCAACAAACACCTGTAGCCCAACTAAACATGAGGGTTGCGCTTGTTGCATGACTTAACCCAACACCTTACGGCTATCTAACCGCCTGTATTGATGCAATAACGGGTGCGCTACGACACCCACGATTACTAATAGTAAGTCGTCGGCATATTACACGGGTTCGAGCCCTGTCAGTCCCGACCTAGGCGTTGCAAAAAGATTCTAAAAGCAACATCTAAGAATAGTTGAACTTGAAATTCAAAAGACGGAACTTAAGTATCTCACGCGAAACCAATGAGATAGTTGGGTGATAGCGAGCATTACTTATGCACAGAGTACCAATGTACTATATATATTAAATGTCAATTTATACTACGAAAGTTAGAAAATTGGTTGGTTTGTATTGTTAACACAATATTTATTGTCAATTCTTATTGCCTGTGAAAATATAAATATTGTTACCTAATTATTAATATACCTAAAACAAATTTATATGTCATATATTTAGAAAGGACATAGACAAGATTTTTGATCTGCAACACTTTTATTAAGTAATAACATTCTCTTACCCCAATTCCATTGAAATTGTTATTTTTATCCCAAATTCCTTATAAGAAAAAAATACTTATCATGACATAATGTCCATTTTCCAATTTTACACTAGACAAAATATTACGAAAAGCTAATAAAGTAAATTATGAAATTTATGAATAATAATATATTTGATAAATGTAACTGACCCGGGGCATCGCCCGGGCCAAAATACTAGTTATACTTTAAAAGTGGTGAAAATTGTTCTTTACTGAGGGCATGTTCTCCCCAACTTATTTTCAGTTCAGTTGCAATCAGTTCAGTTCAGTTGATAGCTAAATTATTATCATTACTATTAGTTATATGTTAATTCAGTTCAGTTGCAATTAGTTCAGTTGCAATCAGTTCAGTTGTTTTATGCCAAAGAGAACAGGCCCTAACAATAGTAACCTATGAAGCACGGGTACGCCTTCTTTGGACCGAATCCCGTATCGGGGACGGGGACAAGTCGGGGACGCCCCAAAAACGTCCCCAAAACGAACCCGGGCCGGTGGGTACGCCGGGCTTATACGGGTACGCCTTGGGTGTGGAGTGAAGACGTCTTGTGGACGGGTTTAGAGGCTACGAGACGTCCCCAAGCATTTTATCTAGAGCTGATCAAACCGCGGGCCGGGCCAAGCTCATTAAAAAATGTCCGTCACATTGGTCCGAGCCAGACAGCGGGTTGGTTTGGACTGCCCAAAGCCCGTCCCATTAGGGCCAAGCGGCCCAATTCGGGCCAAGCGAGTCTGCCATTTTTTCCCTTTTCATTTGTTTGTTAACCATTTAACTCGAAAATCCAATACTAAATTTGAAGATAAGTTTCATTGGAGAATATAGAATGAAGATATCAAGAGGGGAAAGCAATGGAGTAGAGAAAAAACGTAACAATGGCTACTGTGAGGACTTGAGGATAAGTTTATATTCCTCTCTTCTCACTCAGTGACAGATCCAGGAATTTGAGAATGGTGGGTCACTAGTCATTACCAACCACTGACCATGTAATTGTCCAATCCAAGAATTTAAAAAAAAAACTACTTCAAATAAAATCATTTCATGACTAATAATAGTTCATATTATAATAAAATAGTACCTCAAAATTGTTACAATTGTTCTCAACGAGTTTTCATGTTTTGATACCGAATTACAATATCATCCATGCTAACCTTAAACACAAATCTCTTTCTAGATAAGTAATCAAGCAATCATTTAACATTTAATCTCCCATGCTATTACGCAATTTACCTTTCACTTGTGTCATGGCAGAAAATCAGTATCAAAACATGAAAACTCGTCGAGAACAATTAACAATTTTTAACAACAATAAATTAACAACAATAAGTCAATAATATAACAACAATAATATAAGTTATACCAGCAAATTTACAAGTGTATAGTATACCAACAAACTTACTCTCTCGGAATCACATATAATTTAATATTAAACGGCAAAATTTTGTAATTTGGTGTGATTAAATTACACATGTTGTATACAAGCTTTTGTGTAATAATAAAAACCGTAAAATGATGCTCACCTACTCTACCTAGAGGTGGGCATGGGCCGGGCCAGCACGCGGGTCGGCCCGGCCCGACACGTTTTGGGCCGGCCCCGGTCCGAGCCCGCTCGAAGTCCGGCCTGGCCCGTTGTCCGCTCCGTGGGCCGTGGACTTGCCACGGTAAAGAAATTTTATTTTAGGCCCGCACCGACACGAGCCCGCCTATTTGGCCCGTGGGCCGAACGCCCTTTTTCTTTGTTTTTTAGTCTAAAACTGCCAAGAATCCAAAAAAACAACATAAAACACGGGCCAGGCCCGCAGGAGGCACGAGCCCGGCCCGCGGGCCCGTGGACAAATTCTGAAAATTTCAAGCCCGACCCGGCACGACCCGCCACTCACGGACTCGGGCTCGGTCCGGCCCGCTATTTCCTCAAGCCCGCGGGCCGAGCCCGTGAACAGGCTCGGCCCGGCCCATGCCCACCTCTAAGTCTCTACCCATTGCTATATGTTTGGTTCCAAGGCAGCAAAGCAATTAACAACAATAATATACATTAACAACAATAAATTTAGGCATTTAGCCACTGTAAATCAGGCATCACCAGCAACTAAGCAAGCAAGCGGCAGAGAGATGGAAGAAAAGCACCGAGCACCGAACACCAAGGCCTGGAGCACCAAACACCGAGGCGGCAGTCGACAGAGCTCCAAACACCAAGGCAAGTTTCACGACTCACGATAGAGGCTGAAAATAATTTTTTTTTTAATAGTGGGTCACGTGACCCACCATGACTAAAGGTACATCCCCCACTATCCTCACTAATTGCAATGCAGTGATGCCCGTTTCACTTTTCCATTTCTTTGTTGCTTTTTGTTTTTTAATTCCCTTTATTCATTATTCATTATTCATTATTCATTATTCATTTGGTCATTCCCTAGGTGAGATGCAAGCTGGCACATTTGGTACTACATTCTTTTAATTAATTTTTTTCTCATTTATCCCTTCAAAATGCTACCCAGGCCTTTTTCCAGATATAGGAAATTATTAAAGATATCAGGGTAGAGTAATGATTATTACTTCCTCCGTCCCATATTATAGTGCTTGATTCTGTTTTTTCACGGGTATTAAGGTAAATAGAATCTAAGAAAAATGTAAAGAGTGTTTGTGTATTGAAAATAAATGTTGTGGGGAAAAAGCTGATTTTAGGAGAGAGAATGATAATAAGTGGTGAAAGAGCATTAAATACATGACTAATTCAACCCTTGGGTTGAATAAACAAAGCAAAATACTATTTTCAAAAAGCAAATAAATAATGGTGGCACAATTTTTGTAGGAAAATCATGAAAAGGTGTGAAATAAAAATAGAAACAAGAGTTATATTTTGGAACACTTTAAAAGGAAAGAAGCACTATAATATGGGACGGAGGGAGTATTATACTTTAAAAGTGGTAAAAGTTGTTCTTTACTAATTATAGTAACCCTCAAGTTCTCTATATAAAAGCAAGTAACTCCCATGTACGTTCAAACTTACAACTGCACGAGTATTCTGTATTCCTCTGTTGAAAGCCTAAAATATTACAATGGCGTTCTCTTTGTTCTCTACTATCCTTTTCCTTCTCTCAATGTTAGCAGTCTCTGGCAGCCAGCATCAACTGCACCAGCAGTACCAGCAGTGCAATAACAAAAACATTTAATCCCTTTGGATCTCTATTTGTCTACTCTGACCCCGTTACAGAAACACCAGACCCATCCTCTAGACTCCTACGGCCCGTTTGGTTAGTGGTCATAAATGGTGGTAATGGTAATGTGTAAAAGTATAATTAGGGTTTGAAACCTTGCCTTCTCATTCATTAATCACACTATATATATTACAAGTATATTAAGGAAACCTAATGGAGAAAGGAGATATACAAGTATTAGGAAACTATATACAATCTTTCCTTAACACCCTCCCTCAAGTTGGAGCATGGGAAGGATCAAGAATGCCCAACTTGGACAGTAAGAACTGAAACTGTGATTTTCCGAGAGCTTTGGTGAAAATGTCTGCTAACTGAACAGAAGTGGAAACATAGGAAGGGGCTAGTAAACCCTCAGTAATAGCATCCCGCACAAAGTGACAATCAATCTCAATATGCTTTGTGCGTTCATGGAAAACCGGGTTCTTGGCAAGATGAAGAGCAGACTGACTATCACAGAACAAAGGGATGGATTTGGGATGCTGAACCCCCAAACTTAAGAGAAGACCTTTCAACCACTTGAGCTCACACGTAATAGAAGCCATGGAACGATACTCAGCCTCGGCAGAAGAGCGAGATACTGTATGCTGTTTCTTAGTCTTCCAAGAGATAGGAGAGGGACCTAAGAAAACTAGCCAACCAGACAAAGAACGTCGAGTAATGGGACAAGCAGCCCAGTCAGAGTCACACCAACCCTGAAGAGATAAATCACTATCAGCCCGTAAGAGAATACCTTGGCCAGGAGTGCCTTTAAGATAGCGAACAACGCGTAAAGCTGCATCCCAATGAGCCTGCCGAGGATCCTGCATGAACTGAGACAGAATATGAACCGCATAGGAAAGATCAGGCCGAGTAACAGCCAAGTATATAAGGCGGCCAACGAGGCGGCGATAGGCTGCGGGATCAACAAGAGGAGGGCTGTCATCGTGGGCTAAACGATGATTCTGCTCAATAGGAAAGGCACAAGGCTTGGCGCCTAACAACCCAACTTCAGAGAGAACATCCAAAGTATATTTCCGTTGACACAAAAAGAGACCTGCAGCACTTCGAGCAACTTCAATGCCAAGAAAATACTTAAGCGGGCCAAGATCCTTCATTTTGAAGCAATCACTCAAATAGGATTTGAAAACAGTCAACGCAGCGGAATCATTACCAGAAATGATAAGATCATCAACATACACCAAAACATTAATCTGCACAGAACCTTGAGTGAAAGTAAAGAGAGAATAGTCGGAATAAGACTGTAGAAAACCATAACCCTTCAATGCAGAAACAAGCTTAGCAAACCAGCACCGAGGAGCTTGTTTCAAACCATATAAGGACTTACGAAGACGACACACCAATTTAGGATTAGAACACTGAAAACCAGGTGGAAGTTTCATATAGACTTCTTCATCTAGATTACCATGAAGAAAGGCATTGTGAACGTCCATCTGATGAAGTTCCCAATGTTTGGAAGCAGCAATAGCAAGGAAAGTCCGGACAGTAGTCATTTTGGCAACAGGAGCAAAAGTCTCAGTATAGTCAACCCCAGCCTCTTGATGATTGCCCAAAACAACCAGGCGAGATTTAAGTCGCTCAACGGAACCATCAGATAAATATTTGGTGCGATAAACCCATTGAGCACCCAAGGCACGTTTCCCGGGAGGCAATTCCTCCAAAGTCCAAGTACCATTCGCCTCTAAAGCACGGATCTCATCCTGCATAGATGCCTGCCAAGCAGCATCTTGCATAGCTTCCTTAAAAGAGCGAGGGTCAGTTGAAGGAACAATAGCAGCAAGAAAATTTCGGTATTTCACAGAAAAATTTGTACAATTTATATAGTGAGCTATGGGAAACGGAGTACCTGAGGAAGCAGGAGGAGACGAGGCGATGAGAGATGGACTTGGAGGTGCAACAACATGAGTAACAAAATCCTTGAGCAAAACCGAAGGAATTTTAGTCCTTTTTCCACGACCCAAATCATCATGAGAGACCAAAGAGGAGGGAGTAGGGGGGGCATAATTGGGCGGAGGAGGAGAGCCCACAGGAGAAGGAGAGGAAATGGAGAGGGGCGGGTGTTGGGTAGCAGTGGGCTGGCCCAAGGAGTCAGCAGGAGAGGCGGGAGAGACCGGGTGTGGGCTAGGAGAAATAGAGGAAGAAAGGGAAGACGAATGGGCTGGGAGAACTGGGCCAGTGCCAGCGGTAGAGGGAGAAAGGGGAGAATGGAGGAGAACTGGGCCATTGGGCGCTGGCCCATCAGCGAGAGAAGCAGGAAGGGGAGATAAAATGGAGGTTGGGCCATCTGGCGATGGATTGCCAGCGGGAGAATCAGAAAGAGATGAGGGAGGAGAACTGGACCCATTGGGCGATGGGCTGCCAGCAGGTGGAGAGGTGTTTTGTGGCAAATTAGGAGGAGGAAGAGGTATATTTTGTGGTGGAGAAGGAGACAAAAAATCAGCAAAGTCAGGATGAATAGGATGAGTGTCTAAGGGAAAGAGAGAGGAGGGAGAAATGTTTGTATCTTCAGGAGATGTAAACGGAAACACTTCTTCAAAAAATTTCACATCCCGTGAAATAAAAAATTCCTTAGTATCCAAATCAAACAACCGCCACCCCTTTTTCCCAAAAGGATAACCCACAAAGATGCACTTGCGACTCCGACTAGCGAATTTATCCCCCTTAGTTTTGTGATTATGAGCAAAGCATAGGCAACCGAAAGTACGAATAGCCTCATAAGCAGGAGAGTGACCATAGAGAACTTCAAAAGGAGATTTATTATTGAGAAGGGCGGAAGGAGTACGATTGATAAGATGGGCAGCAACAAGGACACTCTCCCCCCAAAAATAAATGGGCAAATTAGCTTGAAAACGTAACGCCCTCCCAACATTGAGAATGTGTCGGTGTTTTCGCTCAACCCTCCCATTTTGTTGTGGGGTGGCAACACACGAGGTTTGAAAAAGAATGCCAGTAGTAGAGAAATAATCAAGTAAGCAATTGAATTCAGTGCCGTTATCACTTTGAACCACTTTAATAGTTTGAGAAAACTGACGATCAACCATGGTAACAAAGGACATAAACATACGAAAAATCTCCAATTTATCCACCATCAAATAGACCCAAACAACACGGGAATAATCATCAACAATAGTAAGGAAATAACGTGCACCACAAGAGGAAGTGTGTCAATAAGAACCCCACAAATCACAATGTATTTTCTCAAAAATGCGACTAGCGCGACTATCACTAGTAGGAAATTTGTCTCTAGTATGTTTGGCACGAAAACAAATTTCACATGCCTTATTGATACTACCCTTATGACCACAAAGTGGAGGAAGAAACTTTACGACATATTCAGAGGGATGCCCCATTCGCAGATGCCACAACTCAAAATCCGAAGAAGTTTGATGCACAGAAACATGTTGCACCGGATCGCCTCCGCAAAAGTAGTAGAGTCCATCTCTTTTAAGCCCCGTTCCAATCTGCTCCCTCATGCGGTCCTGTATAGCACACATAGAAGAGTTAAATTGTACAACACATGATAGAGCAGATGAAAGTTGTGAAACCGAAATTAAATTGCAACTAAATTGAGGTACAAAGAGAACATCAGTGAGAGTAATGGAGTCCGACAACCGAACCGAACCCTTGTGAGTAGCCACAACAGAAGCACCATTAGGTAAGCCAACAGGACAATTGAAAACATCAACTACATCAAACAACCAATGCTGCGACCCGGTGACATGATGAGTGGCGCCAGTATCAATAATCCAAGAGGATGAAGAAAACATACCATTTAAACGATCATCAGGGAGAGGAGCGTTACCCAGCAACCCAGCCAATGCTTTCCATTGATCAGGTGAGAAAAGAGAGGCCGAAGAAGTCTCGACCACGGTAGACGAACCAGCGACAGTAGCCGAAGGAGCTGCGTGAGTGGCGTGAGCCTTGATGGTGCCACGACCACGGCCAGAACTGGCAGCTTTGGACCCACGAGAGTCCTTGGTGGGTTGCATACCCTCAGGATAACCAATGAGCTCATAACATTTGCTGGCTTCATGGCCAAACTTTTTACAGTGTTTGCACTCATGAAGAGACCAACACTTAGAGACATCATGTCCAATTTTGTTGCAGTGAGAACAGAGAGGCCGATCAGTCGTAGGCCGAGAAGGCTGGCCACGACCACGACCAGGTGATGCGTGCACAGCAAACCCAAGTACGTCGGGTGGATTAGGAGAAGACAATGCAGAGGCTCGAACACGTTCATCTTGAACCGCCAATTGATAGGCGCGGTCAAGTGAGGGAAGAGGATCCGAAGACAGTATATTAGATCGGAGAGGGGTAAAACTCAAATGTAGCCCCATCAAAAATTCATGAAGACGCTGAGCGTCGCGCCGAGATTCATGACGTGCACCCGCATCACATGATGAACAACATGAACATGAAATTAAAGACTCATATTTATTCAACTCTTCCCACAAACTATTTAATTTACCATAATAGGTAGCAACAGGCATGGAGGAGGTTTGTTCACACTTAGAGATAGAAGATTTTATGTGATGAATTTTCGGGCCATTAGTCATAGAGAAGCGAGTGCGTAGATGTGCCCAAAGGCGATGAGCCTCGCGAAACTTAGAAAGAGTGGACCGTACCTCATGATCAATGGTGTTGGTGATCCACGAGAGAATCATAGCATTCACCGTAACCCAGTCGGATTCGGTGTAGGGCGGCACGGCTTCGGTGAGCGTACCATCAACAAACGCGAACTTACGGCGAGCTTCGAGAGCCATTTGAATGCCAGCGGCCCAATCATCGTAATTATCCAACCGAAGACGAGTTGGAGTGATAAAATCACCCGGACGATCCCCCGTGCCAAGATAGAATGGAGAATTAATGTTGAGAGGAGGAGGAGTCAAGGGAGGTGGTGTCTGTTTTTCGGGAGCGTCGCCGGTCATGGCTGCAGTGAGGCAGCAGATATGAAACGAGAGATAGGGGAAAAAAAAATGGAGGTTATGGCTCCGATACCATGTAAAAGTATAATTAGGGTTTGAAACCTTGCCTTCTCATTCATTAATCACACTATATATATTACAAGTATATTAAGGAAACCTAATGGAGAAAGGAGATATACAAGTATTAGGAAACTATATACAATCTTTCCTTAACATAATGTAATTTAGTGTAAATTTGTAAAGAAGTTCTCATGTCAATGACCATGGTAATGAAACTTCATCACAAAATATGGGTTTTCCTATATAAATTTTCATTACCACCCAATACCACATTCCCAAGTGGTAATGGATGGTAATGAGATTTTAGGAAGAAAATAGATGTTTTGGGATCAAGTAGCATTACCATGGGTAATGATGTGGGATTTCCTTTACAAATTTACACTATAATGCATTACCATTACCACCATTTATGACATCTAACCAAACGGGCCACTAGGGTATGCAGAGGGCTCCGCGATCACCTCAAGCTTTGATGGAGAGCGCACCACTTGTGTTATCGGCTTCTCATTGAATTTTAAAGGGTACAAATTAAAGGTGAGATCTTGACTGTTGGAACCGGCTACACTACTCAGGTTTGTGAACTTCCTTTGATTGGTGGCACTGGTAGCTTCAGGTTTGTTCAAGGCTACTTGATCTCAACCCTTGTCGATCTTAGTGGTCCTGGTACATGTTACAAGATAGAGTTTCATCTATTTTGGCCTCCGTATGCGGCTGTATGATACGGAATAGACATATAGCTTAACTTTATTTTGCTTCGTGTAGGAACTAGGAACTCTCTTCATTTTACCTTACTCTTAAAGTTGGGGTTTTACAAGTCAAGTTTTAGTGTTGTTTTTGGTTTTGTTGGATTATTTTGGTGTTTTGAGACTTTTAAAGGTTCCATGTTGTAATGGTTAATTTTAGCCTACCTACTCTTTAATAAATTTTTTAAGTATGTTTATTCGGCTTTTAATTTCCTAGGTTATAATTGTTTCCCTTTTTTCTTGTTCGAGTAAGGAGAAATACAGAGCTAGCTATAAAAGTACGTAATCGTATCGTAGTACAATAATGAGGAGTTTGATATTGATAATTATAGAGTTATACATCGGCCTTTTGCTTATGTTCTAATCGGTTTCGGGCGAATACTTACCACTTTTTTTAATAGTTTACCCATTTGAGAACCTTTAGACTTGCGCATTAAAAAATTTATCCTTCTATTATCATTTAGATCTTTTAGACACATGGCAATCTAGCTCACTAGTATAGTATAAAACGACTATCACTACACATATATTTGCATATAATGTGTGTATTTGTGATTATTGTGTTGGAAGTTCAACCATTACTCTAAAAGAAAAACCTCAAAGTGAGGAGTGGAAAAACAAAGTAAAATGCTCTTGTCCCACATTGGAAAAATAGCTATGCTTCACCTTGTTTATTAATAGGAGTATTAGCACTTTTTGTTTGATAGAGTGCTAGATGGATGGATGCACCACACACGCGTGCGCGCGCCGGCCGGGCCGGGCTCGTGGCGAGCGCGACGCGGGCTGGGTCTGTGGCCCGTTTTAGATCTCCTTCTTTTGTTTTGGCGTAAATCGCATGAATCTCGGATTGCCATTATTAGCGTATTATGTAACCGTTGCTAGCAAGATTTCCGGAGCCTAATTCTCAATCCTTATATTCAGCCTTCCATTTTTCTCTTTGAAGCCTATTTAAGGGCTGCTTTTCTTCAGTAAAAATACACACAGAAATTACTCTCCTCTATACATCTCCACAAAATTACTCTCTGGTTTTAGGCAATATTCTGGTCTCCATCCGAGGTGTGTGAGTGCACACATATCTTGGAGTCGTGCTAATCCTGGAGGACGATCGCTTGATTTCTACTGCACCGGGGTAGCGCGAAATCGTCTTTTAGGACAGTGATCATCCACGTCACGGCAAACTGCTCTTCGTTCACGCTTCAACAGATAATTATCATTTTATTGTTATAATTGCAACATATTGTACTTAATATAACATGCCCAAATATGTTTTATAAACTGCTGAATTCTGTAGCTATTAAAGGTTAGTGGTTTGATCCTTACATACCTTAGAAGAGACAGAAAATCCCGGGTGTAACAACCCATAACATAATTTGCATCAGCATATCCTTTTAATATAAAAGTATCACTTCTTAAGTATAAAACAAAGTTAGATAATTTGTTCCTTTGAGGTATATCAAAATTCTATTCACTGTTTTAAGATGAGATTCCTGTGGATTTGCTTGGAGCCTTGCACTTAACAACACTAAAAGCAATGTCTGGACAACTTGCAAATTAGATACTATACGGAACCAATCATACCTCTACATTCAGTTTCATCCACACTTGTTCCTATGTAATCTTCATCCGACCTTGTTGAAGTTCTCATAGGTGTATGGTTTATTTTGGAAGTTCTAAAACATACGTTTCTAGAAAAATTGATAGGAACAGTCCTAATTATGAGGGTTTCGCCATTTTCAATTCCAACAAAGGATTATTTCCGAAGCGACCCCAACTTTGAGCCATATTTGATGAAAACGGCCCCAGTAACCGATTTTCCTTCTTCCTCTTTTCTCTCTCATCCCTCCTCCCTTCCCTACCACCCCTTCTCCCTCCCTCTCATGTACCATCGTTCTACCTCAACCACCACCATAACCACCACCACCTATGAAATTCGTCAAAACACCAACCCAAACACCCACGAAATTTTCCCAAACACCAACCCAAGAAAATTGTACAAATCATCCAAATAAGACGAGCCAACATAAGTATCCGAGACCGATGAACCCGAGATATTTGATGAGGTAGAAGAGGCTGTTGAAACTCCAGCTGCTTCTAAATCTAAAGTGCAGCAGGAGAACACTCTCAGACATAGGAAATCGAGAAAATTCCGAGGTAAAATCTCAAAAACTAGTTTAAAATAACTGGGGATATTATGTAATTAATGGGTATCCTAAATATAAGATTCTATTTACTATATTCTACCAAAAGCAATACTCAAAAAGAAAAATTCAGATAAGTATTGGCTTTGGGTTCCGTTGCTGCTGTTGTTTTTGGGGTTCTGATGCTTCTTGCTCTTGGGTACAAGTATTCTTGAATTGAAGTTTGGTCTTCTTGAGAGATATGAAGACTGATACGTTGGCGCCCCAATGTACTTGTTTAAGGTGGGGGTGATGTAGTAGTAGTAGTAGTACTGATGTTGATTTATGTTTTTTACATCTCAATGTGGGGATGAACTATCAATTCATAAGAAGTTATCTGTAGCTCAGGTAGGCAATTCAAAGTCATTTTTATAGGAGAGAAGATAGTGGGTTGAGGGTTAGCGAAAGGGGTAGTAGGGGTAGGGGCCTTATCTTGCTGCTTAGTGGTGGCATATGGTGGGCCGGCGGGGGAGGGGTGGCACGTTTGGGGTTGGGGAGGGGGTGGCACGTTTGGGGTTGAGGAGGGGGGGTGGCACGTTTGGGGTTGCGGGTTTGGGTAGGGGTGGCGGTGGGGGTGGGGGTGGCGGTGGGGGTGAGAGTTTCGAGGTTGGGTGATGGGAGGGTTCGATGCCCAGTAGAGGAGAGAGAAAATGAAAGTTGGGGAAAAAAAAAGAAAATTCATTTTACCTGTTGTAGCAGGTCATTAACCTTTTAGGACCAAATTTGGCAAAAATGATGCATAGTTGGGACGACTGCTCAGAAATAATCCTTAGTTAGGACTGAAAATGGCGGAAAGCCTATAGTTGGGATTCTTCCTGTCAATTTTTCCTACATTTCTCAAAATTTCCTCTATTTTTTTTTGATGATGTAAATTCGTTTTCTATTTGTTTGATTTGAAAACCGAGAAAGAAGTTAAGATCACCCATCATACTCAATTTCAAATTCTTCACTCACGAGATTAGCAAAGTTCTTGTATAAAGATTCATTAGTTATTGCACTAAAAATAAGATCATCAACATATATTTGAACTACTAACAAATGCTATCCTATTGATTTCAAAAACAAAGTTTTATAAACTTTTCATCTTTTAAACTTATTTAAGAAGGAACTTAGAAAGCCTTTCATACCATGCTTTAGGAGCTAGCATGTTTCAACCCATAAAGAGCTTTGTCAAGCTTATATACATGATTAGGAAAATCCTTATTTTAAAGGAATATTCATTTTAATAATCCCACCTTTTGATGGTCTTCTTAGAATGGTCCAACCTTTCAAAAATTCCAAAATAATCCTACCTTGGCACCCAATCTTCTCAAAATTATCCTTTTGACTTGAAACTTGTTAAATAAGTTAAATTTTTATTTTTCAATATCTTCTTCTCTAACCTCTCCTATCTCCTCCCTAATCTCAACCCTCAACAACCTCCTTCTCTCTCCTCTAATTTAACCACCAGCAGCTCCAACTGACATTCACCAATCACCACCACTAGCCATGTACTTCACTCACTCTACTCAACTGTACCAAAAGTGTTTCACGACTTTTCGACGCAGCAAGCAAGCAACTAACCCGTCGCTTCTATATTCCCACCACATCCCCAAAAAAAGTCGTCACTCTCCTAAAAAACCGAAAACCTTCCAAAAACATCAAGAAGCCGTCCATTAAAATGGTAGAAGATGAACTCCGACTATGAAAACCCACCAAATCCACCAAACCATCAATACCCACTTATTATTTATCCATATCCCCATTATTCACCATCTTTTTGGATTCTCTAAAAAATCATCTTCATAGAAAACACCACACTTTTTCAGCTTCTCCACTTTCACAACTCTCCCGCTCTCTCTCCTCCCAACTTTCTCTGTCGTATGCTCCGCCCCACGCTTCCTGAAGTCCCACAACAGCTGCCTCGAGTGGCTCCACCACGCCGTCCCAATCAGGAATGAATCCGCCAACATTTGCGACAAGCTGTGCGCCAACTTACACAAGACCATGCGCATCCAGCTCGTGCAACGGACCCCAAGTCCATAACCTTCGCCATCTCACTTTTTTCTCCTTTAATTGACTTTCTTTTCTCCTTTTTGTGGTGATGGTGTGGACGTGATGGTGGTGTCGGATGGGGGTGGTCCTAGTGGTAGTTAGGAAGGTGTGTGTGGGGGGGATTTTGGTGTTTGGAGGTGGGAAAGTGGAGGAGAAAGGAAAAGATTGAGGATGGTGGAGGACAATGGATTTTAAGATGGTGATATGGTGGCTGGGTTGTGATTTGGTGGTGGGTGCGGTTATTGCAAGGTTGGTCAAGGTTTTAGGGTGGGTGGGAAGGTGGTTTGAGATGGGGCTAGTGGTGTTGAGTGGTTCAAGTGGTCAGGGAGTAGGTGGAGGTGGGTATGATGATTAGACTGAGTAAAATTAAATACATTTTCATTTTAAATTGATTAATCGGTTAACTTAACTTAACAATAGGTAAAGGCCCATTTTAAGAAGATCATGAGTAAAGATGAGATTATTTTGAGATTATTGAAAGATTAATTAGGCCATTTTAAGAAGACCACTAAAAGGTGTGATTATTAAAATTTATATTTCCTATTTTCAAATTTAGGATATTGTTTAACATACACTTCCTTATTTAAATAACCATTCAAACAGACGCATTTAAGATTCGTTTGATACAATTTAAATTCCAAACAAGCAACAAAGGTAATAAGTATTCTTATTGCTTCTAATCATGCAACTGGAGCAAAAGTTTCATCATAAACAATACCATCCTATTTATTGTATCATTTCACACCCAAAGGAGCCTTGTTCGTTACAATTGTTCAGAACCCCTCCAATTTGTTCAAAAACACCCACTTTAAGCCAATCACTTTGTGGTGTTTAGAGTTGGGTTCAAGGTGTAAAACTTTGTTCTTTTCAAATTGATATAGTTCCTCTTGCATAGCAACAATATGATCAGCATCAGTAAGTGCTTCTTCATGATTCTAGGGATCCAACATCGAAAGAAAAGCATGAAAATCACAAAAAGTTTCTTAGTTGAAAGCTTGTTTTAGTTCCCTTGTTAATATCACTGATTATCAAATCGATAGGATGGGAAGTCTAGCTGATGATTCCAAGGCTTTGGTTGGAAATCTTGGATGGGAACTTGATCTTCTTTAATACCTGCTACTTCTTGCACTTGGGAACCAGGTTCAAAAAAATTGGAGGCATTCACTTGTACGTCCTCACCTGGTTCCTCCTAGTTGGGAACAGGAATATGGAGGTTGTTCCTTTATCCTTATTTCCATTGTTGGGTTCCAAAGTTTATGTTTTGAATGATGACAAACTGATCTATTGCTATGTTATATGCATGCGTGGTTCTAACCATGTTTTTCCAGCAAACACTAGTGGAAAAAACGCTATATGTCACAACACAACCGCTGCGGTCCCTAAGAGAATCGAAGCGGTAAATCAACAAAGTTTTGGGAGGGAAATTGGACAACATTAACCGCTGCGGTTCTTAGAGAACCGCATCGGTTAACAAGAAACCAATCCGGTTTTCTGTTAACCGTTTCGGTTCTATTAACCGCAGCGGTTAATGTTGCCCTATTTCATTTTGTATCCCGCGTTTTCTCTCGCTCACTTCAATTCTAATTTCTTCTCTCCCGTGAGAAAACCCCAAAATCAAAATTTTCTCTCTCTTCCCCGTGAGATCTCTCTGTCTCTCTCTCGCTCACCAGTGCACTGTCTCCTCGCCGAGCGATTGCTGAAGCTCGCCGGAGCTTCCCTCCCCTGCTGGTACCAGTGCTGCTGTTCCGTGCTTCTCCCTCCTCTGCTCACGTTGGTGGTTACGGCGCCGTCACGCCGTTTTCCTTTCCCCTTTCTCTTCGTGGTGGTGGTGGTGGTGGTGGTGTTGGGTGCGGTCGTTTCTCGCGCCGCTGCTGTTCTTTCTCCCTCCTTTTGCGTTTATGTGGTAGCTCGTCACTGGCGATGGTGCCGCCGCCGGGCCACCCTTGTTGGTACTACCCCTTCTCTCTCTCATTTTTCTATTCTCCTCTCTGTATTTGCAAAGCTAGAATGCATACCATTGTTAATTTCTGAAATTTGAGTTGGATGAAATATGAAGATGTTGGTGTTGGATTAGTTGTTTATTTTCTTGGTGATTGAAACCTCTTGTTAGCAAAGCTGATTGTAAGTTTTAAACATCGAATTCCTGTATTGATTGACACCTAAAGATGGATTAAGTATGAACCTATGTCATGGGTTCTTGTCAAATTTCATTCCCCTAAACTGTAGGATTTCACAAAACCCTAACTGACAATCCCTGCAATTTCAATCGCACAAATTATTCCCCAAATTCAACTTTTGGTTTTGGTTTTGGTTTTGTTTAGGGAGGTCTTCATCAAATTTCAAGGTTCCAGTTTCTTCCCAATGAATCTGATGTAACTTGTTTACCGGATAAAAGGTAGGTTTGTTTATTTCCGTTTACAAATTAGATGATGTGAATGAGCATTAGTGTTATTGCAAAGATAGATGATGTTGTTATTGTTATTTGTTGGCTGTTCAAGGACAGATGAAAGACTTAAAGTTACTCTCTTCACATCTTCAACTGCAAAAGGATGGATTTCTTAGCTCTTGGACCAACTCCTTTGTGGGCCCTTGGGACCCTTCTCAGGGAATGCACAACCCTGGTAAGCAGTAAGCTGCCTTTGCATTTACCTAATAACCTTGCTTAGTTGCTTTCTTGCTCATCTCTTTTCTATGCACATGCACGATGCACCCAGATGACAAAATTAAGCTTTGCCTTTTTCTTCTCGGACGCCACTCCTCCGTTGCGTCGTTGTCCGCTCAACCCGCTCTTTCTAGATTAAAAGGTACCTCCCCATTTTTACTTCTTCACTACTTGTTCAACGTCTAACTTTCTACCTCTTCTTTATCTTTAACTAATACTGCTCTCATCCCGCTTTCACCCTCACTATTTGCCTCATACTTCACTCTGTTTATCTCACATTCTCTCTATTTATGTCTCTTGTTTAAGTGGTTGCTTCCGGAATCTGGATTTCTCCCCGGTGATTCCAGAAGAGGTCACGGTCTGCTTTATCACAAGCTCTCAAAAATCGCTTAGAGAGGTTTGCTTCCTTGCCTTTACTCTTTTTTTTATCACTTTCCACATGCTCTTGCTCTTGCCCTTGTTCCCAAAGGTTATTGATATTTTAGCATGGATCTTTTTGTGGGCACTTGGATACTTTAATTTAGCTACATGCAAAGTGTTGGGGAAAATGGCATTGATATCTATAATTTGACTCGGGCATATTGCTCTAATTTTAACTTGAACGTACCTAGTATTATGCGGATGAAGTTGCTTACTTGTATAACTTTAGGCTGACGACTGATGTTTTGATGGTTAATAATCTTATATCAAAGTTTTCATTTTTCAAGCCTTGACTTTGATGTGCTTTTTTGGGGCTATCCTAAGAAAAATTTGTTGCTAGCGAAGTTAGCTGTTAGGTGGTGTCGTGGTGGCATTGTTCAGCTCAATGATTTACTGCAGTTAGGAGCATTCTGCTGTTTTTGTTGTTTGCTCACGTACTCCGCTGTTAGGGTGCTACGATCTGTTGTACTTGTATATTCTACATTGTACATATAGTTATGTTTGAGTTAAGCTTACTCTAGAGACCTAAACTTTGCTCAAAGTTACTTGTTTTGGACCCGAACTTCTAAATGTTATTATTGTTAAGGACTTGAAGATGAATGTCTCATTAACTTGGGTGTTAAATTGACAAAAAAACAGAAAAAGAAAGAGATTTGTGTCTAAGTGGCCTATGGTAATCTTGTCTGTTTCGTGTCTGCTAATTTTTTTTTATAATTGTAATATTGGAAAGAAGTGTTGTCAAAAGTGCTTGATTTGTCACTTGAAGAAACTTGAAGTTTTGTAATTCCATTGTGTGATATTACCTTCTGCAGTTCTGCTATTATCTCTGTATGAATAGGCAGAATGTCTTATCATGCTATCAGATTATTGTACATAGCTCAATTGCATATAGTTGATAATGTTAGTTTTGGATGGGGTTATCTGCTGGCCTCTAATAGCTCTGGAAATGGGGCAGACAGATGGACCGTTTGTGATGAGGCATTTTCAATGTGCAGGAGAAATGGGCCAGGAATTCACCCCAAAGATAGCTGTAAAATCACTGACTTCACATCAAATAGTTCTCATTGGAGCATATTTGACAGTTGGACCAGCTACAAAATCAACCAAACTTAAGACAAAATTGGAGTCTTTGTAAGCACTAAAATTCCTTTCAAAGGGACAGGAAAAGAATACATTGGTGATGGTATTAGTGAGATAGCTTCAGCGGTCAAGGTGAGTCTTTTTTATTTCCTTGTGAAGTTCCAAATGAGTTAAGCTCTGTTTCTAAGGAGGGTTTTGTCTTTGCAGTCCACTATCCAGCAATGTATCTAGTTGAAGTCCAAAATAATGAAGAGAATTCAGGCTAGGGAGCAGCAGGAAAGAAAGTGAAATATGAGCAAATTAATAGCCTTGTCTAGCTCCCTAAGAAAGAGCTTCTGATTCTAATAGGGAAATTATCTCAAGCTTTATCTCAATCAATGCACACTTAGCTAGATTATAGTTAATATTTTTATGTATGTAATTATTTATGCTTATGCTTCAAATAAGCATAATATGCTTAATAAAATGAGTATTGATATATACTATTGATTTAATATCGATTAATAATGAAAAAATGCAAAAAAAAAAATTTTTTTTTGGTTTTTGGAGTGGTCAACCGTTGCGGTTTTGGGTCAAAACCGCAGCAGCTAATCACATTAACCGCTGCGGTTTTTACCCAAAACCGCATCAGTTAGTGACCATTCGATGCGGTTTTGGACCACAGCGGTTAATCCTTCATAACCGCTGCTAGCCCAACCGTTGCGGCCCAAAACCGCAGCGGTAAGCCCGGTTTTGACCGCAGCGGTTGAACTTTTTTCCACTAGTGAAATGTATAGTAAAAGGCTCGAGTTAAAAAATGCTCCCAAGATCTCCAAGTGAAGTAAATTGTGCAAGAGTCTTTGGAAGATATCATGAAGATCTAATACTTTGTGATTAGGTCTTTATGATGTAAAGTCCGTGTAAGTATTAAACTAGTTTTAGGTGTGTTTTTTTGGTGTGCAAAGAAGTTATAGAATGCATGTTGTGAGATCAGTTGCAAACTTGATCTCATAATATATACTTCCTTGTAGTCAGTAAACTGTCCTAAGATCATTGCCAGACCAGTTCACTATACTACGTTTTGAATTTGAAAGTCCTAAATTATTTTTGGAAAGATTCTATCAAGATATTTTCCTAAAACCTATTTTGGATGATGGACTTTGCATGTATCAATTGTTGTTTAAGTATGAGTTGTAATTAGAGATTATCCTATTGATTTTATTCTGAAAAATCAGAATAAAGTCAAAGGGAATATATTTGCCAAAAATTGTGAATAGCAATCGAGGCAAATATATTTCCATATATGGATAATTGCTAATCTACAACTCAAGGCCTACTTAAGTAAGCAATATTGCACGAAATTCATTTGAGCTTTTTGGCAGAAAAATTCTAAGTTACGAAAACCTTCTTGCACTTCACACAAACCCTAAAACACAGTTGAGATAAGCACAGAAGTAGAGAGCAAAAAGATTATCGATTAAAAGCTTTTTACAAGTGCATTTTCGGGGGGGACTTCTTTGTATTGAACTACCTGCTATTGTGCAGTGTGGTTGGAGAAGTGGTTCAGGGAATCACTTTATTGAACATGTATTGTTAATTGTTAGGGAATCATTGTCTTCATAGACGGAGACTTTGATTAAGTGTAATCATTTTTATTCTTCTGAGTTGATTAATAAGAGTGATTAGAGTAGTGGAGGACATATGCTTAAGATGAGACGAACCTCGTTAAATCATAGTGTTGGTTTATTTATTCCCCTGCGAACAACATATCAGTTCTCTTACTGGTCTCATTTCCATTAACATATCAAATCGAAAAATTATTAGAAGAAATGTGGAAAATGAGTCCCTTCTACTCTTTTGACCATAATTTAGTTGTGCTCATGAGAATTGGACAAAATCATCGGCATCAAATACTAGACTTGAAGGGCTTTGTATTAATAGGTCGCACGACCCAACACGAATTCTAGTATGAGAGATATGAGCTTCACAAGTTCGTACTGTTTTGTTGGAATCTGCTAATACCGTATGCGCGGATCACTAACTCTGCCCTATAATCATTTATTGGACTTTCCTTATCTTGGAAACTACTTTCCTACTCTTACTTGAATACTTACTCTTATTTATATTAGGTTTCACACACACTCCCTCTATTAACTTTAGTTTAAGTTTTATTCATCTTCTTTATTCTCTCTAACTTTTTAGTTGTAAGCCCTAGTTTTGTCTCATTCTTCATTAATTCATGAACTGCATTAGTTTAATTTATTGAGGTATTTTTTATTTCTTTCTCTTTCCTTTATTTATTTCTTTTAGTTATGTTCTCTTTTACCGATCAAATTTGTCTTCTTTATTTCATGATGGAGTTACTTTTTTTTTAACCTGGGAGACGATTTGTTTTATGTAACCTTTATTGTTGGTGAGACTAATGTATATATATAGTTTTCTTTATTTCCTCTTATGTGAATAATTTTTTTTTCTCTTATCATAGAGTCATATGGTTATCATAACAGGGAAAAATTCTATTAATAAGCATCATAGTTATAATTCCGGGATTCCTTATTTGTAATATTGACACATCATATCAAAATTCTTCCAATTTTTGCATGAGTTCCTATGTATTACCTTATTTTTCCCATGACTCCTACTTGCATGCTAGTAAAATCAAAGCAATCTTTTCCTTTCCTCAATATGAGAATGAATTGTTATGGAGATACTATCTCAGGCTTGACAATTTTGTTTGTCCTAATCATGGAATTAAGCAATGGGATATGTGCTTAGTGATCTATAAGGGTTTGATCGATGAAACGAGGGAGGTTTTAGATATCATGAGTAATGGTAAATTTACGAATAAGACACTAGAAGATGGTTGAAATTTGGTTAAGCAGTTAGTTAGAGAAACATATGAGTGGAGCATGACAAACTTGTTAACCCACCCTAGTAAGTTTCTCTTTTTTATGATCCCATACCTCTCCTTTTTATTATTGTTCATATCGTTACTCTTATGATCACGATGTTTCTCATTCTCCATATAATGAGTCGTATATGCATGTCAATAACTCTTCCCCTCAATCTGATTTGATTAATTCATCAACTGAATCATATGATAATTTCATGGAGTTTTTTTTGTGATTATACGAATGTATTCAGCAAGATTCAGGAGGATCATAAGTTGAAAATACATCTATTGTTGATGGTCAAAGATCAATATCATCTATACCAAAATCTACTAGCCAAACTATTGAGCAACATTTCTATTATGATGATGTGTTGGTTGAGAATGCTAGTTCATAAAAAGAGGGTTATCAATTCTCTTGATGGTTTAAATAAGGATAAGATGGATATAATGGATGTTTTTGAGGAGGAAGGATCATTAATGGTAGAATCAGTTAACGAAAAAACATTGGTTGTTTAACTTTTGCGTGACAACTCCTTTGTCGACAAGCTTATTGATGTGGGTGAAGCTTTAGGTAAAATTATTGATGTTCCAAAGCTAGAGGAGGCTTATCATAGGATTACCAATATTGATGTGTCGGTTAACGAGGATATGTCTCAACCCTTTATGCAGGATTAATTATATGGATGCCTTGCTTTGTCTTGAATCATCTGCAGGTAATTGTAGTCGGTGGAAGCTAAGGAAGAGGTGGATGTATTAGAGGCAACTCCTACCAATTGATGTTGTGCAAGCTTACCTTGCATCACCCTTATATCCCGTTTTAAAGGAAGCTTGATCTTGTACCTTTATCTCGTGGGTTATTATTTCCTCCTTATTTTCTTAAGACCTAATGTTGAATGCTAATTTTGACCAAGTAAACATTCATGTTCATCCCGTGCAACCTCAGGAATTGCAATATAATTGTACCTATTTTCCCATTTTTTCTTATTATTTTTCCTTTGATTCTTTTTCTTTTAATACTTCTAACCCCCTATTTGTGAAAAATCATGTTCTTGTAGTCAAGCCATATCGAGTATTCAAAGACATGTTTGCATGGAGTTTAATTCAAAAGTTACTGAAAGCATTAAATTCTTCATAATGTGAAAGGTATTCCAGTTGTGCAAGACTATAAAAACCAGCACTTGGCGGGAGGTAAGCTGTCTCTTCTTCATTTTCTTTCATTTTATTTTTTTTATCATTATTATTATTAACTTCTTTTCTTTCTTATTGTTTTCTCTTAATTCAAAAAAAGGAAACGAAGCACTGAAACCCGCAGCCAAGGTTATTCGCGCCTGCATCTCTCCAACGTTCAATGTTAAGTGTTATTGCAAGCTTGCAGCTCTCCCCTGATGTCTGTTCCTCTCACTCACGATGCTCCCGTCCCCCGCCTTCACCCTCTCTCTCACAGCACCACCAGGCACCAGTGGACCTTCGCCGGCATCCCCACCCCACCTCAGTTCCGTTCTCCCGTTTTCGTAGAGCTTGTTCCACAGTGGCATACTACCACCAACTCGCCCGCCCTTCCTTCATTCCCCTCCTGCCCTCTTCACACCATTGCACATCAACCACCACATTTCCAGCCTCCCTACTCGACACCCTGTGCCATCGAAAGGCGAAATCACTGTATAGCCCCAACGCCTTTCCCTTCTTTCTTCTCTCTCTTCTTGATTCTTTTCTCTGTTATCTTTTTTTCTCCATTTCTTTTCTTATTTTTCTTCTACTTTATATCATCACTTTTTCCTAATGAACACCTCATTTTCTTTATAATATTTTCTTTTTTTTCCCACTAATCTATAGCCAAGTTTGAGCATTAGGAGTATTTGGAAGAAGCTACATTTATAAGGGTGTTTGTTTATATATTTCCGTGCGAATTTGAGCCAAAACAAATGTGGAAATGAGTTATTTCTACTCTTTTAACCATAATTTTGTTGTACTTATGAGAATTGGTCGATTCCAGCGATATTTGATACTAGACTTGAAGGGCTGTCCAATAAAAGGTTGCACGGCCCAAGGCGAATTCTACTTTGGAAGATATGAGCTTCTAAAATTCGTATAGTTCTATTGGAATCTACTACCGTATGTGCGGATCACTAAATCTGCCCATTAATGATTTATTTGACTTTCCTTATTTTGGAAACGACTTTCCTACTATTATTAGGATACTTAATCTTCTTTATATTAGGTTTCACATTCTCTCTCTCCCTCTCTCGGTTTTAGTATTAGGTTTTGGTTTTCTTCATCTTCCTTATTCTCTCGGTCTTCTTAGTTGTAAGCCCTAGTTTTTTCTCATTCTTCATCACTGCTTGAACTCCAATAGTTTATTTTATTGAGGTACTTTTATTTCATTGCCTTTCTCTTTTTTTACTTCTTTAGTTATATTTTCTTTTATAGATCTACTTTTTGTTCGTTATTTTATGATGCAATAGTTTTCTTTCTAGGGTTGAAGAGGATTGATGAATATATGAAAGGGGTTGATTTGTGATGTTTCAATAATTGCTTGATTTTACTAATTGTATGAATAAAAACTAGTACCTCAAGTGCACGGTGTACGATATAGCACAACTAGCAAATACGGGTCGAACCCACAAGGATGTTGATATTAAGTCGTATTGTCTGCTCAATTATAATATAGTGTTAGACGAGAATGATCACTTGCAAATAAGAACTAACTCACTGTAATGAATTTTCAAGAATCTAAAATATTGTAAACTAATATAATGAACTACACTTAAGACTAAGTAGCTAAGTGTGAAATCTTAGTAATATTATGACGCAAAGCAGAGAACAATAACAACAGCAAAAGCAATAAACAAAGTCAACCTAAGATCAGTAGCAAATCATGAACCCACTAACTTAATCAATGAATTTGGCTGGTAATAAATCAATAAAGTTGGAATTGCATAACATGGAATCTCATATAATACGTTGGATGCCGAATATCAATCAAATAAACCAAGGGCAGCAATCGAATCAACAAAGAAAAATAACTAAATCTGCAGATGCTATATTGATTCAAAGGAAGTACCAAAACATAATACCAACTATTGTAGAACTAAAAAAAAAACGGCAAATCTATTACAGCAAAACTAAAGAAATTAAATTGAGCAAAAGGAACAAGATTACCAGAATTTGTTTATGCAATTAAACGGATATACTAAGACAAGAACCAAATCAGTTTGTTGAACGTTGCCGAAGTACGCCGCTGTCACCGGCGTATCCAAACACGAACGAGCCTCAAGTCAAAACTAAACCTAAAACTACTCTTTGTGTGAATGTGTTCTACTATTTTCGCCCCCCTCCTTTAGGTAGAAACTAGCTTTTTATGCACGCGATGCGTGCGACGATATTTTAAGCGTAACTGTTGCTCAGTAGTAAAACAAACTAAAAACGAAAGGTTGTATCTAATTTCACCTCCATTTTGTGAATAAGAAAGATTGAAATACTTATAAATAGTATTTAAAAACGCTTCATGATTTTATGTAATATTGTTGTTTAACTTATAACTAACTGAGTAATTGATTAACGTTAGTTGTTTGTTAATAGTAAAAAAAAATTGTAGCCCAAAGCCACCTGTATGCCAGTAACAAACCCACATAAATTTTCCCACTTACCCATATGACTATCAATTCCACCTACCCCATATAACAATTGTGGGCCCTCAAATCTGTCTTGCTATTCATGGTTTCTTTTACCATGGTTGTTTACCTCCGTCTTTAAATCATACGATCATTACACTTATCCCAAAAATAAGCTCTCCGGAAACGCCTAACCATTTTCGACCAATAAGCTTAATTAATACAATTTATAAAGCCATTTCTAAACTACTTGTTCAAAGATTATGTCCTATTCTCAAAACAAATATTAGCCCGCTTCAAAACGCTTTCACTCCTGACAGATCAATTCATGATAATATCCTTATTGTTCAGGAGATTCTGAACTCCTTCCAAAAGTCCACTAGTAAAATAGGATGGTGTGCGCTTAAACTCGATATGGAAAAAGCTTATGATCGCATTGAATGGGATTTTTTATGGCAAACGTTAATCAAATTGGGCTTTCCATCCAAATGGATTCAATGGGTAAAACAATGTGTTACTACAGTCTCTTACTCCCTTAAAGTTAATGGTAGCACCACAGACTGGTTCAAGCCTTCAAGAGGTCTCCGTCAAGGAGATCCTCTTTCTCCGTATCTGTTTATTATCTGTATGGATGTTCTCATACAAAAGTTAATTACTGAGAGTGCCAAACCTAAATCAGGGTTGGGCTTTAAGATTTGTCCGAGGGGTTCCAAAATCCCTTGTTTAATGTTTGCCGATGATAGTCTGGTGTTCTGCAAAGCTACATCTACAGCTTGCAACAAGCTCAAAAGTATACTTGATGATTTCTGCCTCATGTCTGGTCAATTGGTGAACTTTCACAAATCAGCTTTGGTCCTGTCAAAGAACATCCCAAATGCTAGAAAAGCGTCTCTTGCTGGCTACTTCAATATGACCCCCAAGTCTTGCCTTGGTAGGTATTTAGGAGTCTTTTTTAGCTCCTATTATCCCACAAAAAGTGATTACAGTCATATCCTGGCTAATTCTCTCCAGAGGATTCAACATTGGGAATCTGGCTTTCTCTCAAAAGCTGGCCGTCATACCCTGATTCAGTCTAATCTAGAAGCTCTTCCAGCTTATACTTGCTCCTCAGCTCTCATCCCCTCTGATATCTGCAAAACTATTGACTCAATGCATCGTCAGTTTTTCTGGCGACAAAACAAAGATAAAAATAGCACCCCGCTTATAGCATGGACTACCATTTGTTCTCCTAAGTCTCAAGGTGGACTAGGACTAAGACGAACTTTACCGCTCAATAAAGCTTTCTTAGCTAAGCTTGGTTGGAACTTACTATCTCAAAAACAAACCTTTTGGGCAACCCTTATCAAAGAAAAATATCTATCAAATAAGTCCTTCTTTGAGTATTCTCCTAAAACCAATGATTCTCATATCTGGAAAAAGATCCTAGCACAACGTGACCTTCTTAGGAAAGGCATTAGATGGAAAGTCGGAAATGGTCATTCAATTCTCTTTTGGCTTAACAACTGGGTATGCCAGGATAATTTATGTGATATACTCAAAATAGATCGGAGTAATATCGATCTAGAGTTGAAAGTAGCCCATTTCATCACAACAAACCATACTTGGGATATTAACAAATTAGCTCCCATTTTGCCTCATCACCTCCTTGTCAAAATCAAAGGCATTCCCCTTACAATCAATGACATCCCTGATGTACCAATCTGGGGACCTACTTCAAGTGGTGAATTTTCAGTAAAATCTGCTACTTGGTTAGCTCATGATTTGCCTAAAAGACCTCCGTGGCCTTTTAAATGGATTTGGAAGCTGGATATTCCTCCCAAATTACAACTTTTTATTTGGCAAATTTGCCACGACTGACCTTCTTTGTGAGAGCTACTATGTTTAGTAGAAAAATTTTGCCAACGAATCTTTGTCCTCGTTGTAATTCACAACCTGAAAATATTGACCATCTGCTTTTCCATTGCCCAAATTCCCAAAGTATTTGGCAACTTGCGGAGATTACTTCTTGGTGTTCCCCGCCAATGTCCTTCCATTCCACTTTAGACTTCTTACAGGATTTCAAAGGCAAGCATTCCTTGCCGAAATGCATCTTTCTTTTCTGGAGCATTTGGAAAGAGAGAAATTCTATTATTTTCAACAATGAAAAGTGGTGCCCCCAACGTGTCATTCACCGAGCTAAATTTGCTCATGAGGAATGGCAGTGCCGCTTACAAGTTGATACTTGTCAGGCTATTGGCTCTCCTCTTAGAGGAGCACCACCCCTTTCCCCTAACCCCCTTCCCTCGGCTACTCTTGTAGCCTGGGATCCTCCACCTCACTCATTCTTCAAGTTAAACTTTGATGGTTCGGTTCGTGGTTTGGAGGCAGCTGCTGGTGTCATCATCCGTAATCATGAAGGTCAGCTTCTTCACGCCAAAGCCTTCAATCTTGGCCACTCTTCTGTTCTTATTGCCGAAGCCACTGCATTACATCAAGGAATCAAGATCGCTTTGCATTCGGGTATTCACAACATAATCATTGAAGGGGATAACCTCTTGGTCATCAACGCCATTAATAATCTTTGTTCTACTCCATGGAAGATTGCTAATATTATTGCTGATTGTAAGCTGATGCTCACTCAATTTGCCTCGTGCCAAGCCAGACATGTGTTCAGGGAAGCAAATCGTGCTGCTGATTGGATAGCCAATGTAGGGCATTTAGTAATGTCTAGTTTCGATATTTCTCCTTGTAATAACTCTTCTCTTACTTCCATTCTTGTATCCGACACATTAGGTATTCCCCTCGCGAGGAGGGTAGCCTAATGTTCTTTTCTTACCTTTAAAAAAAAAAAAAAAAAAAAAATAACTATCCCATCCCACATACCCATATGATGAATCTTACGTATTTTTTCGTCTAATCCTCCATATTTAAATCTTCCCACCTACAACCTTCCATCTCCCCTTCCCTCAAAAAATAAGAACGGCTCATCTCGTTATTCTCACTATCTTTCATATTCACTTAAAAAGATTGAGATTTAATCAGATTCATGGTTATTTTCACAGCAAACACCACATTAATAAGCTAATTCTGGTGTCAAAATTAACCCCATCAACGCTGCATTGATTTTTAGGGTAATTTTGGTCTTTGTTCTTGTGGGTCTTTTTGGGTTTTAATTTCGATTTGGTTGGTAATGTTAAAGAACGTTCGTCGGGATGGGGTTAAAATTGGGGTTTATTTGGTTGACGAATTATATAGAGTGCCTCAAATTTGAAGGTCATTCTTTACGTTTTATGTTCCTGATTTCGTTCCAAAAATTTAATTGTCAACTATATTTCTCAAAGATCTGGTTACATTATGTTTGAACTTTTATTTGTGAAGATGTTTTTTTCAAAAAATTCGTGGCTGAAGTTCAGAATTTGGAATTTGCAAAAATCTTGTAACAATCCTAGTCGGTTCTTGAATCATCCACTTTTCCTTTTTCCTTCACTTTGGCAAATTTTGTATGTAAAGTAATTAAATTAAATTTAAGCATAATTTATTGCGTAAAATACCTTTTTCTTTTGGGTTTTTATTTATTTATAAGATATGTCAATTTTGTACCGATTTTTTATAAGATTACATTTATATATCGAAAACTTACTATCGAAAAGTTATTTTTATACACTTCTTTTTAAATATGAAATACTATATTTTTCAAAATCCAGATCCAGTTTTTATATTTCATTCCACGGACTACTAAATGAAAATCAATTATTTTCATCAGTTTTCAATTCCACTATTTGTTTTGGCAAATTAATGTAATTTCTTTTCTAGTCAATTTTGTACTGATGTTTTATAAGATTACATTTATATATCGAAAACTTACTATCGAAAAGTTATTTTGATACACTTCTTTTTAATTATGAAACATTATTTTTTCAAAATCCAGATCCAATTTTTATATTTCATGCCACGGACTACTAAATGAAAATCAATTATTTTCATCAGTTTTCAATTTCACTATTTGTTTTGGCAAATTAATGTAATTTCTTTTTTAGTTTGATTTTTGTGTCATTGTTATTGTATTCAAAATTAATTTATATTTTATAATGCCTTTTTTGTTACAAACATGTAGTGATTTTTTAATAATTATTTCGAAATTTATACCATACAATACAAACTTAAATTATTTATGTATCTTTTAGTTGGATTTTTGTTTCTAAAATATGTAATTATCGATACTACAATTGAAAATGCATTCGAATATAAAAGTTGCTAGTTTTATTTTCAACTAATTTTTTGAAATAACTTGCAAGATTAAAAAGAATTATGCACCTTTTTAGAAGTTCGCAGATCGCCAATGGACAAATGTGTGATCTCCCCGTTGAAATCGTATGTTTTTCTTAGTTTGTAATTTGTATTGACATTGTAGTGTATTGGTTATTTTTCTGAGTATGTAATTGTAAATGGTTCTTGAGAACAAAGTATGTAATTCTAATGGGTTATAGTTTGTAATTGAATTTTTTAGTTTTTGTAAAGTTTCTTTATTTGAGTGATTGATCGATTGTTATAATTATATTTTCGGCAGTTTTTTTAAGCCCCAATTTGGTTGAAATTAGTTTTGTAATTTAGCAAGGGAAGGGGGGTAAAACAGTCTCTTCAAAGGGGGACACCATAGCTCCCCCCTTCCCTTATATAATAGAGATTAAAGGATTTTTATACCCAATTGAACAAAAAACCCCAATTATCAAATTTTTGGAAATTACTTGTAGAGAAAAAGATATGATCTCTGATTTGCTCCATAATTCCCTTATTATGTTTGCCTTCGTATATTGGAGATTCTTGCTCTGAATTGTGTTGACTTGGAAAAGAAAGTATTCCACTTTCTTTGGTTTTGCTCGTGAAACTGGGAAGATGGGGTGAGTTTACTCCCATTTTTTTTCTCTTTCTTTTGTTTGCTGCGTTGTTGTTGTTATTGTTGTTGTTGTTGTTGTTGTTGTTGTTGTGGAAGCATTGGGCTTCCTTTTGTTTTCCTTTTCATTTTGATGGGCTTCTCTTATTTTCTTGTGTAATCTTTGACTTGGGTTGCTTGTTATTTGGGCCCGTACTCTCTTATTTCGCAAACTGAATACCTATCATAAAATAAAAGACTAATTAAGCTCAATAGGTGATAAAAATAATAACTAAATGGAATAAGTACGCAATAATAAAAGTCATCCGAAAAACCCATATATAGATATAAAATATATTCAAATAACTAAAATATAGGGGTAAAAATATGCAATATAATGAGCTAATCACTAATTCCTATTGTTCGTTATTATTGTTTGTTAATTTTGTTTGGCCATACTTGATTGATTAAGTTGTGTAATGTTTGATTATGCGCTAAGAGGTATAAATCTAATGTTTAGCCTAACAACAATAGGTAGAAACATTTCTAATAAATTCTGATAAGAGCCTGTTAGATTGGTGTTCTAAGGAAGATTTTGATTCAAGATAACTTGTTTGCCCTATATAGTTTAGTTCAGTAAATTGTTGTCTAATTCATGTTTTCAACCCTGACATGCATACATGGTGAACCATTCACAGCTGTCTTATATGTACCAGATTTAAGCAAAAATTCGATTAATGTATTACCACATATGATGAGCAACGGGTGCATGATTCACTTTACGTAATACTTGCAGTAATCTTGATCCATCTCACAAAGAGTTAGCATATAGTCCTATGAATGATGAAACTTTTCTTGTTAATTGGTCATATTCATCCCATCATGCTCACAAAATCAATGAGATGAGACATATTGCGTATGACACAAACGAACGGGTCACATTAATTCAGAAGCACTTCATTAACTATCTCGTAAGCAATTAGTAAAGGATCTTTCAGCTTCGCATGAAAGTGGTAATGTTTGTGGTGCATGTCAACTCGGAAATATGCACAAACTTCCATTCCAAAAAGAGAAAGCTTAGAGAGCCACTAGAACATTGGAGTTAGTGGAATTCCAACTTACCTCTTCTTAAACTCCGGCGAACCCTTCCATAAACTAAGTCATTGTTCGGCGTTGTTTTAGAAAAACAGAGCACAATTTCAAAAGCGACCACACCAGCAAGCACCAAAAATGAATTCCTTCTCTCGCTTCCTTTACTAAATTCCCCCAATTCATTTTCTCTTTTAGGTTAGGGAGGTCAGCTTATATTGAAGAAGGCATGCCACCAGGGTCGATTGTAGGGCATCACTTGATCTTGTGCCTCTTTAGAGTCTGGTAACGATATTGTTACTTGTTGGAAATGCAGAGTATAAACATATAAATAACCAAAAGCTTCATATTTCATTGCATTAAATTAAAGTAGACTACAAGCTTATATTGACTAACACAATAACAAAATGACATAAATAAAGGGAGCATTACTAAGTAAGTGGAAATGTAACCCGACTATCCACTAAATAATCTCAACTAAACGAGACACATGCTAATAGACTAAGTCAGAGTACTATGTCTAACTTATTAATACTTAAAAATAGGAACTAACCACTAACATATATTTTGAAGCAATCAATCAGATTATCCCCCTTGCTTCAAAACTACAAACTCCAAGTCTTTGATGAAAATAAATGTGCTTGATTTCTGCAATGCCTTTGTTAATAAATCTGCAACTTGTTCCTTTGTACCACAAAACTTGAGCTCAGCTTCTCCATTTTCTCTCAGACTTAAAACATAATGATACTTGATATCAATATGTTTTGTACGACTATGAAATGATGGATTCTTAGTCATTGTAATAGTTGCCTTGTTGTCACAAAATATAGGTGTTGCACAACCTTTCTCTTCCTCAAAGTCTATCATCAATCTTCTTAACCACTGCTTGACATACCGCAAACATTACAACAACATATTCAGCTTCAGAGGATGAATGCAACTACATCTTACTTCTTTGGTCTCTAAGAAATTGCAGCAGATCCCAAGTTAAATACATACCTAGAGATACTTTTCTGATCATCAATATTTCCTGCCCAATCACTGTCACTGAACCCAACTAAGTTGTAACTTGCTAAAATGGAGTACCAAAGTCTGTATTCAGAGGTTTCGGCAATATAGTGTAACACCCTTTTTGCTGCACTAAGTTTTGCATAGTAGGAGAATGCATGTATCTGTACAGTACGCTCACTGAATACATGAGATATCGGGACGAGTATGAGTGAGATTATTCAACCAACCGATGAGACTTCTATAGTTACTTGGGTCAGCATATCCAGTATCATCCTTAAGTTGCAACTTCTCATTTGTGTTCATTGGTGTTGTCGCTGCTTTACAATTGTGCATGCCAAACTGAAACAGAAAATCTTTTAAATATTTCCTCTATGAGCAGAAAATACCATCATGTGCTTGTTTCACTTCCAAACCAAGGAAGTATTGCAAACTTCCCAAATCTGACATCTCAAATACTTGTTGCATGCTTGATTTGAATTTGGCAACCAAATCTTCCGAGGAGCCCATATAGATCATATCATCTACATAAATGCAGACAATTAAGAAACCACCATTCTCAGCCTTTTTCACATATAAGGTAGGTTCGTTCTCACTTCTCATAAATCCATTGGACAGAAAGTATGAGTCAATTCTCCTATATCATACTTGTGGCGCTTGTTTTAACCCATAAATAGCTTCCATAAGCTTGTAAACTTTGTTCTCTTTACCTTTCACACTAAAGCCATCAGGTTGACTCACATACACTTCCTCCTCTAACTCTCCATTTAAAAAGGCTGATTTTACATCAAACTGATAGAGTGGAAGATTTAACTTAGCAGCAAAAGAAAGAAGAGTTCTCACCGTTTCAAATCGAGCTACTGGTGAGAAAGTTTCATTGATGTCGGTGCCTTAATGTTGTGCATAGCCTTTGACCACGAGCCTTGCTTTGTATTTTTGAATGGTACTATCTGCATGATGTTTTACTTTGAACACCCACTTGAGTCCAATAGGTGTCTTGCCTTCAGGTAAGTCAACCAACTCCCATGTATGGTTGTGCTCAATTGCTCTCATCTCCTCCATGATAGCATATTGCCAATTTTCGTTGTTAATAGCTTCTTTAAAACAGATAAGCTCCTGCACATACAAAGCAAATGAATATTATATATATATATATATATATATATATATATATATATATATATATATATATATATACATTGCTAATTTAAATTTTCGGGGAAATGAACTATCTTGAGATGTGTTGTTGTCATTGCTCGGTGAAGATATGCTACCCTGCTGGAGAATTATTGCTGCTGTCAATGATCACATTATTAACCACAGGACCAGTTTCATGAACATCATCATGGTCTTCTAAAATTTTGAGGTCAGATTCTACTGATGTTTAGCCATTTTCCCATGTCCACCTTCCTGCCTCATTCACAATCACCTTGCCACTTACTGGGTTGTATAACTTATATGCTTTGGATTGATCACTATAGCCAAGGAAAATACATTTTTCTGCTTTGTCATCAAGTTTGGTACGAGAGTCAACCAAAGCATATACTATGCAACCCAAAATGCATAAGTGACTCACCGTGGGTTTGCGACCCTTCCATGCTTCATATATGGAGTTTTGTTTAGGACTGCTTTTGTGAGTGAAATGTTGAGAAGATAAACTGTTGTAGCTACTGCTTCTCCCCAAAATTGCTTTAGAAGACCTCTTGCCTTCATCATACTTTTTCCCATTTCAACTATGGTTTGGTTATAATCGTTCCACTACTCCATTTTGCTGCGGTGAGTATGGTGTTGTCGACTCCCTACGAATTCCATTCTCTTCACAGAATGCACTGAATTCAATTGAAACAAATTCTCCTCCTCGATCGGTGTGGAGCGTCGTAATTGGACGACCACTTTGCTTTCCAACAAGAGATTTAAATGCTTCAGATTAAGCTTTTAAGAAATACACCCAACTCATACGACTGTAATCATCAATGAAAAGCAAAAAATATCGGCTGCCTCCTAATGGCTCAACTGACATAGGACCACATAAATCAGCATGCACTAGTTCGAGAGCAGTTGAAGCTCTCCAAGCCTTCCTACAGGGAAATGTTGATCTAGTTTGCTTCCCATACGCACATCCTTCGCATAAAATTAGATTGCGTATTTTAGGCAACCAGACAACCCTATTTTGCTTGCCTAACAATTGTAATCCATTATTATTCAAATGACCATATCTAAGGTCCTACAAATTTTTCTACAATTTTTCATTAACAACCAAAGCATTACTTTCAACATGAGTTGAGATATCAAGAGACAACACCCTGTTTTGAGTCATTTGAACTTGGAAAAGCTCTCTACCAGACTGTTTATGATGAATGCTATAAGAGTCTTTATCAAACACCACAAAGTAATTTACCACCCAACATCAATTGCATGTACAACACTTAATGAATTGTGAGCCAGATATTGGGCATATTGCACATCATGAATAAGCTTAACATTACCACATTCAATTTTAAGAGCAACAATACCTTTACCTTCGACTTAAATATATTTGCCATTGCCAAGTCGAACCTCAGATTTCTTTGTGTTATCAAGATCATTGAAAAGAGACCTTGTGCTTGACATGTGGTTGCTACATCAACTATCAATTAACCAAACACTACTAAGTCCACCATCTTTACTTGAGTGAGCCATGAACAAATTGCTTTCATTGTGCAACGATTATGTGACATTAGCATGGTTCTTATCAGTCCTTTGTTTGCTCCAGCACTCTGTATCTGTATGACCATAATTTCTGACAGTAGTTGCACTGAATATTTATCTTATGTGACTGCTCACCTCCAGATTGACTGCGTCCTCCAAAATGACAACGACCACGAAAATGACCACGTCCTCTACCACTTCCTCGGTCACGTCCATGGAAGCCGCCTCTGCCTTGGCCACGACCTCCTGATTTTCCGCCTTTCCCTTATAGGAAGAATCCTCCACCTGAAAAGCTTTCTCCTCCACTTTTTCTTGTGACTTCTTAATTCTTACTTCATGGGCTAAAAAAGAACACATTGATTCGTCAAATGTATAAATTGACTCTTCCATGGTTATATTTTGGTGTCAAAGTCCGCAAAATCTTACTAACAACAATTTGATTGCTAAGAGACTTACCATAAGACTTCATTTGATTGACAATTCCAGATACTCTAGATAAATAATTCTGCATAGACTCTAGCTCTTTCATATTTAACATGTCAAATTCAGAGTGTAAAGATTGTAATTTGATAGAAATTACCCTTTTATCGCCAAAATACTCACGCTTGATAATTTCTCAAGCTTCCTTTCAAGTCTTTGCAGATGCAATTTGAGAAAAGAGATCTTCATCCACTGCAGATTGGATGAAGAAGAGAACCTTGGCATCCTTCTTGTGATTGTCACACAACCGTTGATCGGATTTGGCTGGGGTGGCTCATTTGGATCTGTATACCCAGTCTCCACGATATCCCACATCTCTTGGGATTTAAACATAGTTTTCATCTTTATGCTCCAAAGATGGTATTTTTCTCCTTTAAATTAAGGAATTAGTGGTTGTCCTGATGGATTAATACCATTAGTTGCCATGGATGCAAAGTAAAAATTCACTTAAGATTGAATATTTTTGGTTTCCTCACCGTATTTGTACTCTATGTGTTTCCATCTCTTTAGGCATAATTTTGGGTTTTGTTTGCTCACTCTCTCTCTAACTTTACCAATTTGCGTAAAAAGAAATTGTAAACAATGAAGTAAAACCTGCACGTGGCTATCACCTTGTAAACTGGCTCTGATACCAAAATTTGTTGGAAATGCAGAGAATAAACAGAGAAATAACCTAAAAGCTTAATATTTCTTTTAATTAAATCGAAGAAGACTACAAGCTTATATAGACTAACACAATAACAGAATGACTGAAATAATGGGAGCATTACTAAGAAAGTGGAAATGTGACCCCACTATCCACTAAATATCCTCAACTAAACAAGACACATGCTAATAGACTAAGTCAGAGTACTATGCCTAAAAATAAGAACTAACCACTAACATATATTTTGAAGCAATACTTCCATTCCATTCCAGGTTTTTTCCTCTCTCATCTTCAATTTGTCTCTAATTCAATTGAATATCCTTGTGGATATATATATATATATATATATGTGTATATATATATATATATATATATATATATATATATATATATATATATATGTATATATATATATATATATGTATATATATATATATATATATGTGTGTGTATATATATATATATGTATATGTGTATATATGTATATATGAATTTTTTATTCGTTGAACAAAAATGAAAAATTTGGTCAGATTGAAAAAAAGAAAAGAAAAATGGACTTAATTTACTTAAATTAAAGGAATAATTTGGTCAGATTATTAACTATAAATTAAAGGATTGAATTTAAACTCAGTTCATAAGAAGGAAATTTACCTTAGCTTCTTCCATAGTTGATAATAAGATATCTTAGACCGATACCAGCTTTGATTATCCTTGCTCTGATACCAACTCTGAGGATCTTTATGCGGAATTTTAAATATTTGTGAAAGAGAACAAAGGAGAGAGAATGATGTGGTGAAAGATGCGATGATGCCAAAGCTGCATCAAGGTTTTCTAATTTATAGGCAAACATTTACAATGTTCGTACAAAATTTTTGTTACTATTACACTTACTATTTGCTACAGTAATACTACTATTCACTACTATTCATACTTTCCAGCTGTTAAGCTTTCAGCTGAATATCTGTCGTTCATCTATTACAAACACTATAACTTTTAACTGTTACATGTCAGCTTGTCTTTACAATTTATCTAATCCTTATTTCTTACTATTGCTAGTTGACAGCTGCTTTATATTTACAGGATATGCTATATCTCTACTGTTGATTCCACTATGCTTGATGATGATTCTCCTCAATCTTCACTACTGTCCATATCTTCGATAATTGGTACAGTAATTTGTTTGCTCCCACACATTTGACATGTGTGATTGTTTACTTGTTGCATCCAGCTGCAATATTTTTTCAAGGTATCTGGAGTCATGAAATCTCGAGGAATATACCTTGTAACTGGTGTCTGATCTGGGTGATGCAAGCTCCATATCCAGGATTTGGTAGTTTCAATAGCATCATGGCTGTATACTCGACTTTGAGATATAACTAAAGTATTTAATTCTTTATGGTTTATCCATATAGGAGTTTTTATTATATTACATAGAGCTTCATATATTGTTTTAATTAATCTTAACAACTCTTTTTTCTCGAAGAATAACTGGTATTTCATTGATATTTAATTCAGGCTGGGCCATAACTTTCTCAGGGATAATGTAACTGGAAGTACATCCCATTTTAATAATTCTTAAGCTTTGCTTTATCTCTTGTAAGGTAACTTCGCCTGTGGCGGTATAATACCTTACAAAAATCATAGGAGATTTTGTAAGTTGTAAATAAATCTTACCTATTTTATATAGGCTAGGTATTGAAGATAATTCATCTCCATTCTCAGTATATACTGAATTTAACAGTCCATAATCATAGGCTGCTTTAACCAAATTCGCATTACATCCAGGCAATGCTATTAATTCGTTTAGTTTTTTCAAAGGATTGGTAACATATCCTCTCTCTATCTCAGCTTGATTATTTCTGATAATGGCTTTAGGGACAATATTTAGTTTATTTGCAATAATTTGGAAATTAGCTATATACTGTCGAACCAAGGGGCTCATAGTTTGTTTAGTACCAAGGGTTAATTTTTCTTTAAAGGAGGTTGTATCTGGTACTAGGTTAGGAAAATCATATTCATTGATAACTGGTTTAGGGGTAATGACTTGACTTGGATAATAGTTTTGCAAAGATGTATTCGTATTTCTTTTAAAAGGAGTGTTTATTTTTTTTTGTAATAACTCTGCTTTTATAGCTTTGGCTACTGCCAATATCTATTTGTTCCTTAGCTGGATTGGAAGCTGCTTCTCTTTTCATAAGAGCAAGTTCTTCCATTAGCTCCTTTATCTTTAGCTTTTGCTCTTGATTCTCTTGAATCAATTGTCGAGCTAGTTCTGGAGAGATAATCTGCATAGCAATTTTCATTAGTTTTTAGTAATTCAACAGAAAACTCATATTGGTTAATGTCAGCTATAATTCTATTTATTTCATTTTTTGTAATAGAATCTTGTAATTTTTGAGTTAACCAACTTCTGACTGTTTTATTATCTGTTCTAAGTATAAATTTGCTATAAACAACATAAGGTTCAAATTTTCCCCTACTCTCAAGCGTTGACCTGTGTAGCTGACCTGACTGACCTGCGTGAGGTGCTGGTCCAGTAGGGTCCTTCTTCTTACCAAGGGGTCCCCAGTGGGGGCCCCAAAAAAAAGTTCAAAATTGGATTGTTCATAATTTTCAGGTATTACACAATTATTTTCGATTCAATCACATGCACAGTTGTTACTTTCCAACAAACCACTAGTAACAGTTGTAATATGAAATGAACACACATATTCATGCCATAAAAACATTTTGCATTTCTTTGCCTTTTTCATTATTTTTAGGTGCGCGCAAAGAGGGGGGCAACGCCCCGTATTGTGTTGTACTGCTGTTCCAAGGTGTTTTCGTGAGTTTTTCTAAATTCCACCCCAAACTTCAAAAAGTTTTACAAAATATTTCCAAACTTTACAATTGAGTCCTCTCTAAATTTTGGAGGAGTTAAAAAAATCCTTTCTCTCGATGTAAATCGTAGCCATGGCAAGAACCTCGAAGAGTAATAAGGTATCTGGTAAACCAAAGGGTCCATGTTCGGATTCAATGGCAAAAAAGATAAAATCCATGGATGAATTGCCTAGTATTGCAGCAATGGAGGTGGAAGAGGTGAATCGTTCAGAAGAAGATGATTTACGGGATATCCAACTGAGTCAACAAACGCATCGATTGTTCTCAGAGTGGTTGTCTTCGATGCATTCTTCAAAGGAGAAAGGCGATAAGACGGGTCCGAGTGTTAGCTGGGCGGATAGAATTGTTAGAGCGGTGGATCCGGTTCCAATCTCACAATTCTCAGATGACGAGGTGAGTATTCACTCTAATCATGATGAAATTGGTGTGACGATGATGAATGTTGCTAATAACTGTGTTAAAATTGATGATGATGATGTCCAATCGGAAGTAGAATTTTGGAATTCATCTTTAATTTTCTATGTTATTGGTGCGAATCCCCCCCTCAAGTGATGGAAGGATATATTAGACGAATTTGGAGGAATAAAGGGATTGATAAGGTTGCAATGTTGAAGAAAGATGTATTCATTGTTAGATTCCTAACAATGGAGAGACGTGATGAAATTTTGGCGGAAAACCTGAATTTTTTTGACAGTAAGCCACTAATTGTCAAAGCGTGGGATGATGATATGTATCCTATGAAGGAGGAATTTGGTGTGCTTCCTACTTGGTTGCAGATGAAGGTTGATTTCAAGTACTGGAGTGAGAAATGTTTGAGGAAGTTGGTGGCACCTATTGGGTTGTGAGGGTTGATCAGGCTACTGCTAAACGGGAGAAGTTGCAATATGCTAGGGTTTTAATTGAGGTGAATGTTGATCAGGAATTCCCTGATCAAATGACATTTATCAATGAGAAAGGTGTTGAGGTGGTATATGATGTACATTTTGAGTAGAAGCCCACAACCTGTTCAAACTGTAAGAAGTTGGGACATATGAGTGATGAATGTTGGAAGGAGAAGGGAAAAAAAGAATGGAGGCCTAGGGCTCAGCAGCAGGGTCAGGTTCAGCAGGTAACAGAGGCTGAAGTGGCTGAGCAACAAGTTATCCCTCAACAACAGCATCAGCAACCTGTGCAGAGGGCTGGTGTTATGGCTCCACTTCAGAACATGAGTGAATTCACTATGGTAAAGCAGACTAGTAGGAGGGTGGACTCTCCTAAGTGTGCAACTGTCATAAATAATACCTTTGCAGTGTTAGAAAACATGGAGAACAATGAGATTATGGTTGGTGACATGGTGTGTGAAAATGTGGGTAATTAGGTGGGGAGAGGGGACTCTCCTAATGAGAATGGATAGTGTGCTATGTTGGAATGTGAGCGGTATAACTAGTGTTAAGAAACAAAATGATGTCAAGAAGATTCTTAACACTAGATCCCTTGGTATTATTAGTCTCATTGAGACTAAAGTTAAGGTTAATAAAATGGGAATGATGTACCAAAACCTTTTTAGTGGTTGGTGCTTTTGCTCAAATTCTTCTTTTCATGCTGGAGGAAGAATTGTATTAGCATGGAATGCTCTGTCATTTCATGTTAATATCTGTTATATGAGTGCTTAAATGATCCAATGTCAAGTTCAGTCCATTAGTAGTAAGAAGGTATTCTGCTGTACATTTGTTTATGCATTCAATGATGTTGGTAAGAGAGTTGGTTGGTGGGAGGACTTGGAAGGATTGGCTAGTAGTATTAAGATGCCTTGGGTGGTCTTGGGGGATTTTAATTGTGTTTTAAATAGAGATGAGAGAATAGGTGCTGCTGTGAAAGACATTGAAATGGAGCCTTTTAGAAGATGTGTATCTGTGTGTGGTTTAGATGACCTTAAAGCAACTGGTTGCTACTACACTTGGAATAATAAACAAAGTGAATAGTCAAGAGTGTTCAGTAAGCTTGACAGGTCTTTGTGTAATGATGCATGGTTAGAAGCTTATCCAACTGCTGAAGTTAGGTTCTTGCCTGAGGGACTCTTTGACCATTCCCCAATGCTATTATAAGTACATCAGTTGAGAAGAGGAAGTTTTAGTCCGTTCAGATTTTATAATATGTGGTGTACTTCCCCTGCGTTTCTTGGCAAGGTGAGGAAAGCTTGGGAGGAGAATGTGACAGGGACTGCTATGTTCTGTGTCACTCAAAGGTTGAAAAAGGTGAAGTTTGAAATGAAGCTGTTAAATAAAGAGGGCTTTGATGCTATCCAGATTGCTGATGCAAAAGCCTATGCTTTTCTGATTGAGTGTCAGGCTACTCTCCATAAGAAGCATGATATTCTGAATGGTGAGAGAGAATTAGAAGCAGCGGAAAATTATAGAAGAATTCATGCTTAGTATATGTCTTTTCTTCATCAAAAGAGGAAGCTGGCTTGGTTAAAAGAAGGGGTTGAGAACTCTTCTTTGTTTCATAGAGCAATCAAGTATAGAAGGTTACAAAACTCTGTGTATGGCATTCATGATATTGAAGGTAAGTGGGTGGAAGGTGACCAGGTTGAAAATGCTTTCATTAATTATTACAAGATGTTGTTGGGTACTGGAAGAGATTGCAAGGAAAAAGTGGAGACTGCAATCATTGACAAGGGTCCAAAATTGAGCACTGATCAGCAGGAGATTCTTTTGAGACGTGTCTGGTGATGAAATCAAACAGGCAATTTTTTCAATTCATGGAGATAAATCTCCAGACCCGGATGGGTTTGGCTCAGGTTTCTACAAGGAATCTTGGAGCATTGTGGGTGCTGATGTGATTAAAGCAGTGAAAGATTTCTTCATTTCTGGTAAGCTATTAAAGGAAGCTAATAATACTTTGCTTACTTTGGTTCCAAAAGTTAAATGTCCTAGTTGTGTGTGTCTGAATTCAGACCCATTGCTTGCTGCAATGTGGTGTATAAATGCATAACTAAGATTATTTGTACTAGAATGAGAGATGTCTTGCCTGGTCTTATAGCTGAAAACCAACGGGCTTTTATTCAGGGTAGATTCATAGCTCACAATGTTATGGTATGCCAAGATCTGGTGAGAAGTTATGGGAAAAATAAGTCTAGTCCTGGATGTATCATTAAGATGGATATGAAAAAGGCTTATGACTCGGTTGATTGGAATTTTCTTGAGGATATGTTGGTTGCTTTGAATTTTCCTGGGAGTTTTGTCAAGTTAATCATGGTTTGTGTTAGAACCTCCAGATTTAGCTTGTTGATTAATGGTAGTTGTTGTGGTTTTTTTGAGGGTAAGAGGGGATTAAGGCAAGGAGACCCAATGTCACCCTTGCTTTTTGTCATTTGTATGGAGTACTTGACTAGAACTTTGAAGATGGTTGGTGATAATGCTCTTTTTAAATACCATCCAAGGTGTACTGGGGTTAAATTGAACCATCTCTGCTTTGCAGATGATGTAATTCTTTGTTGTAAGGGAGAGTTCAGATCAGTCTATCTTATGCTGCAAGGGTTTAATCACTTTTCTGGGGTCTCTGCGTTAGAAGTCAATGTTAACAAGTCTGAATTGTATACTACTGGAATGCAAAGGGATGATGTTCAGAGATTGCTGGATATGTCTGGATTTAGATTAGGTAAAATTCCTTTTAAATATCTGGGTGTCCCAATCAGTTGTAAAAGACTTTCTGTTAAGGAGTGTATGGTGCTTGTTGAAAAGATGACTGCTAAGGTAAAGTGTTGGAGTAGCAGGAATTTGTCTTACCAAGGGAGACTCACCCTGGTGAACTCTGTCTTATTGAGCATACACATATACTGGGCTCAGGTTGTCATCTTGCCTAAAAAAGTCCTGAAAGAAATTGAGAAAATTTGCAAGTCCTACCTTTGGACTGGGGAGAATTTTAGCAATAAAGGTGGTTATATCTCGTGGCCTAGGGTCTGTATTCCTAAGCAAGCAGGTGGATTGGGGATAAGAGATATTGTGAATTGGAACTCAGCAGCAATGGGGAGATACACTTGGGCCATTTTTACAAAAAAAGACAACTTGTGGATAAGATGGGTCAATGAGGTGTACATTAAAGGGAGCCTTGGTGGGATTATAAACCACCCCAAGGGAGCAGCTGGTTTTGGAAAAAAATATGTAAAGTAAAGGATGATTTGAAGAGTCTGGTTACTGAAGCTCAGCTTATTCAAATGGAGAAGTACTATGTGAAGGACATGTACAAGAAGCTTGTGGGTGATTATGTGAAAATTCATTGGGATAAATATGTTTGGAATAGGATCACTGTTCCAAAGCATAGGTTTGTTATTTGGTTAGTCATGAATAACAGGCTTCAGACTACATCTAGATTATTCAATATTGGTGTGAGTGACAATGCAGAATGTTATACTTGTGGCAGGGAGGCTGAAACTCAAGAGCATCTTTTCTTTGGCAGCCATGTGAGTAACTGTATCATCATGGCAATGAAGAGGTGGTTAGGGTGGAATCATAATCAGTTGACTGTACAGGGTTTGATTCTGTAGATTGGTAGAAGCAGCGTTTCAAAGTTTCAGAATGAAGTCATGGCTGCTACTGTGGCTGCTATGGTTTATCACATATGGTGGGTTCGAAATGATGCTTATTGGATTAAAAGAGTTTGTAATGTAAATAGTCTTATTTACGGAATTAAAAAGCTTGTGATAGATAGGATATATGGGGTTTTACCTAAAAAAGTCTCTTGTAAAGATAGAAATTGGTTAAGGGAGTTAGCTCTTCAGATTTGAGTTGTTTGGTTTGAGTCTTTGTGAGGGGGGTTCAACCTAGTTGGTTTGTCCTCATTTTGACTTGTTGTTCTTGGTTGTAAATGGTTTCTTGGTTTGATATATATATATATATATATATATATATATATATATATATATATATATATATATATATATGCTCATTTAACAAAAAAAAAAACTTTACAATTTATTTATATGCTTGCTTTTAGATAGACGTTAGTGTCGCACTTAGTTAGGTAACAATAGTGTGAGTTCATCATCATATAATGTATTTACAATAAATATATAATTTTCCTAACTAGAAAATAGAATCTCTCGGATTATCAGGAGTTCAGTATATATTTGGACCCCTTAAAAAAATTATACATTTGAAAACTCATCTATAAAATATTTCCACCTTTTATGACCTTAACTTTTAGTTTTCACTTTTTGATACCTTATATTACTTTTTTAGCAGTTTTCAACTTTAAGGCAAAAATAATTAACCATAGATAATTTGTTTTTCTTTCTTCTATTTTATCTTTTTCCCATTTATCTCTTTCCTTCTTTGTTCATCATGGCAATATTCATTGCAACTCAAATTGAATATTCAGATCATTATGTTAGATATGTAGCATGTAATTCACCAATTTCAATTAACAATAGTTCATGGTTACTACTCTCTTTGTCTCAATCAATTGTAAGAGTTTGACTTTAATGGTTAACAAGCCCGAACTTTAACCTAAAAATGTTTTATGCGGCAAATTAATTGACATCTTATATATTGAATATATTGTTATTAGTAAAAACATATTTTAAAAGTGGTGCATTATATAGAATAATAAAAAAGTCAAATTGTTATTGAATTTGGATAGAGAGCATATTATTTTTTGTAGGGAATATACACAAATTAATTGCAATACATCACAAGAAATGGTAAATAGATAACAACTATTTAATTTTGGGCTATGCCTCGGGTAATTATATCGACTTTTAATATATTAGTATAGATTTAACAATATGCGAACACTATATAGCAAGTAATGGAAATATAATAGTTAGATCAACGACAAGGGTAGTGTTCAGGCATATCATAATATCCAAGATATTTCTTAGGGCTAGCTTCTTAAAAAATATTTCAAATAATCACATGCGGATTACATGCAGTAAAACACCATAGTGCAAAGCGCCAGGTGACACCTTTTTTTTTTTACAATGGTGGAATTTGCATAAATAAAAGAGAGTTTACACACAATTTGGGTCATTAGTGACCCTTACAATACTTAGAGGCGAAATTAAACACAAATTACAAGACATTAAGTAGGCAAGATACACTCCTTTGTTGGACCCTTGGTTGTTGAGATGGCTCTATTTGCAACATCTAGACTTGCCAAAGCCATCAGTAATTCTTCTATTGGAGATGATTGAGTGCCAGTTGGGGCAATATCCATTGAGGACACATCAGAACCTGAGAAACTTTAAGAACAAGGATAGAGACGGAAAGGTAGTACTGATTCGAGCCGGAGACAACTGACTTGTGAATTGTTCACAAGCAACAAGAGTCACTGAAAGTGACTCGAAAAGCATACTATATGAACCCCCATAAAATGGTGACACCTTTCTTTGTTTAGGAACGTCTTTTACTATATTAATATAGATTTAACAATAATTCAAAATGCGAACACTATATAGTAATAATGGAAATATTATTGTTGGATTAGCAGTAAGGGTGGTCTACTGTTCACTGTTCAGGCATATCATAATATTCAAGATATTTCTTAGGGCACACATTTAAAGATTATTTCAAAAGATTACATGTATTAAGTAATTACTTGACTTATAAACTTGATCAGAATTTTAGAAAACGAGAATATATAGTTGCTCATTAAAAAGCCAAATGTATCTGGCCCTGCTTTATTTATTTTCTTCGTTCATTTCTGTTTATTTTATCATATTATATTTCTTACATTATTTGTTACTTTCTTAGCCCCTGTTAAGGTCAAACCTAATTAACATTTCTACTCAACCACAATTTAAACTTCATTATCTCTAATGGCCTAACAAATGTGGATATTCCATTATAATTTACAACAAGTATCAAGCACAACGGAGTAGGCACGTACGCAGGGCCGTCTTGTATAATTTAGGGGCCCTGTACTAAATAAAAGTATGAGGCCCTAAAGGGAAAAATTTAAACGAGTATGAATCAGAGGAATAAAATTTTAAGCATGAATCACCATCAAATATGTCCAATTAATAAATAAAATTATCAAAAAATAGTAATAAAATTAGCCAAAATTCCAAATTATATAAAAAAAACAACTAAATAACAAAATTTTCACAATTTAGAAATTACCTTCAAAAGAAGGATTAATTGAGTTATTCATTCTCTACCAAGTGCCACTGCCAGTCTGCCACCCACCATTCTCATTTCACCCCCTTTGCATCTCTATGTGTGTGTGTGAGAAGTCCCAACAACAAGAGGCAGGCTGCAGGCAACCAAATAATTCATTTGTAAGTTTTTATTCTCCACTTTGCTCCACCTTCAGTTCTCTTCTCCCATCAAAACCCTTGTCTCTCTCTCCTCATTTCTTTAATTACTCTTTATCTCACATTCACCTGCACATATTTCATGACTTTCCAAAGTCAGTTTCTTTCTTCACTTTCATTCTCGTTCGGTTCTTGCTTTTCTTTCATCTATAGTTTTATTTTCCATTTGATATAGTTGTTTTTCTTTGCTAAATGGGTCAAACGAGAAAAGAATCGATCTTTGTAATCTTTATTTTTTGAGAATTGTAATGGAGAAGGATTGAATTTATTTTTTGGGAATAGGAAACGGCAGAGGTACCATTAATGGGGTTTGGGAAATTGGAAGGAAAAAGCGTGAAGAAAGTTTGCTAGAATCGCGTGAATTGGATTTGTTTTTTTTTTTTTTTTTTTTTTTTTTACTTTGGGCAAACAAAGAAAATAATTGGGCCCTTATATTTTGGGGGCTCTGTGCAGTTGCTCACCCTGCACAGGGCCTTAGCCGGGGTCTGAAGTCCACATGCTTATGCCTTCGATTGAGTTAATATCATCCATTTATTTATAAGAGGACGAAAAATTATGTGCATTGTCAAATTAATGTATTCCATGGGGGTTTTCTTGTCGTCTTTATATTGTATTTTTTTTTTCCATCTAAGTAGAGATTATGCTCTTCGATTAGTGTACAAAAAGCAAAGCCCTTAGTATTTATTATCGATCTGATCAACCTTCCTCAAATATAATGATATTTTTATGGCATGAATCATGTGCATTTTCGTTCATTTCATATTACAACAACTACGAAGCACAATATGGTGGTTTATTGCAAGAACTCGATGACCGTGCCTTTGATTTAAACAAAAATGTTCAGTAACTTTTTTTTAAAGGATATCGAGTAATTTGTTTCATTATTCTTTTCATCTTAGATTCTTATCGTCGTATAATCACTTTGGGGGAAGATTCTACCATGACGTACTACATAATTAAATTAATTGATATTACCCACTAGTAAAATAACATTTTATTGCTCTTACTAAATTATTACGGTTTAGCAATACGTAGCAATAGATTGCTTGAGGAAAAAAAAGTGTTTAAAACAACCTATTACTAAGGTTCTTAGAGAAAATCGCAACAATAGATTAAAATATTATTTTTATTAAATATATTGTTCCGATACTAATAAAAATTGCTAGGGTTTATCGACAGGCGTCGTGGTATATTAATTTCTCACATCTTCACTCCCTCTTACTCCTTCATTCTCTCTCAGTCCTCTCACTCCTTCAGTTCCTCTCAGTCCTTCGTCAACCAAACTCAAGGAGGAAATGTAATGTAATGGAGCATTTGGTGTGGTTGCGCTCTTCGCCGATCCTTCGCTGGCTCCCTCACTTTATCTCTCCCTCACTCTCCAGACTCCCTCACGACCCCACCGCATCGCTACACTACCATAGACTTGTTTGAGTTCTATACGAACCATGACTGCATCATTTGATGCGCTGGTACCACATTTCCTCTCTCCTCTCTTTTTTCTTCTTCTTTAATTTTGTTAATAATTCAAATTTTACCAAGTGATTCTAATTTTTCATGGATTTGAGAAAATTTTGTTGCTGAGTTAATTAAATTATTATTATGTCTCAAAATTTCCTCTATTTATATTACTAATGTTATCGGATTTTAACTCAAAATGCATATTTCTACGAGTGTGTCTTCAATGTAACATGTTACACGCTAGTAGAAAATCAACGACTTGCGTCAGATGCCAGACCCCCATTTGCGTCGGACATGCATCTGACGCTACAGGCCTCGACGCAAATCTGGCAGAGATGATGTGCGTCGGATAAGGACTCGACGCAGGATATGAAGCTATTGCGTCGGATACTCCATGCGTTCGACGCACATGACCCTTAAGCACAAGCATCAGATGCACACAGCATGTGCGACGCAAATGTTAGTAATCTGCGTTGGACATCGACCAATGTCCGACCCAAATGACTGACTTTGTGTTTTTTACCAGCTTTTTTTGCTGCATAAACTAAACGTCAAACATCAAAACTAAACGAACATATATTAATAATTATGAGCAGAAATTTCGGAAGAGTCTCCTTTGTATTTTGGATAACCCAAGAAATCGTTGGGAAAATTTTCATAAATAACCAAAACATGTTCTAGTACATCTCAATCAAGCAACCAACCAAGGTTCAATCAACAAAATATTGTTCAACCTACAAATACATATACTAACTAGCTAGTTTCTTCGACGACCCGTAAGAAGTGTTTTGCACAAAGTTCTTTGTTTTCGGTGATCTCGTCAAAGGAGTGGCTTGGTACTTCTTGGAAAATCCTAGAAATATATTAAATTAGTTAATATACTTAAAAATTCTATAAATACCAAACTTTACTACAAATAACGAATTTACAACATATATATACCTCAGTTAAATTATCTGAATTATAGTAGAAGCAGATGATGTCAAGCATGTATTTCATCACAAAACACGAAATAGCCGCATATATATATATATATATACCTATTGTTTAGCTATACATATACATATGTATATATATATATATATACATATGTATATATATATATATATATATATATATATACATATATACATATATATATATATATATACATATGTATACATATATATATATATATATATATATATATATATATATATATATATATATATATATACATATGTATATATATATATACATATACATATATATATATATATATATATATATATATATATTAGAATCGCAAATAAAATCCTAAATATAATTATAAAATGTGTATCAAATACAAAACCATGAGAGTTTTACCGGCATAGTTATCCAAGATAATTTAGTTCCATTATTGGATCCTTGAAGGCGCTTGAAACTTGTATATGTACTAAGTATAAAAATTTTGTAACAATTAATTACTATAAACACTTATAGTTTATTTAAAATATCATAAAATGCATGTAAAATAATTAACATATCTAATAATTATGATCTTACGTATTCAGCGGTATCTTGAAAGCTAAGGATCTATTTCTCTAGAGCGAATCAAATTTATTTACCTCTTTCTTAAATAGACAAATGACAAGAAGAATCCAATGGTCCATGAGGCATGAAGCAAAATGTGATGTTCATTTAACCACAAGTTCATAAAGATTAAACAAAGTGAAGATTAGTTTACCTAAGATACTTCTCAATATATAGACATAGGATGAAACGCATATATTGATTCGCTTTCATTGAACTTGACATGTAATTGATAACAACATCTGGATGATTGTGTATCATGGTCGTCGAAATCATACTTGGACACATGAAACCAATATTAGCATCTCCATGCTCATCAGACCACTCTTGCAATTTCCTACATTCCAAATACTTATACTTAGGAGAAACAATAAAAATAAATATAAGTGTTAATTAGTTTAGAGTTTGAGAAATCTCACATCATAAATAATTGCAAAAATGGATACATTAAGCCATGCTCCCTTGAAAAGCTGAAAAACATCTTGTCGCGAGATAATAATGATTTGATCACTCTCATAGTTGAAGGTGGTATCCTTCATAGCTTGTATACAAAAAGGTTGATCTGAGGGTCGGTTGTAAAATAATCGGTGCGTATGCTTGCAATGATCATTATGCTCCAAAGATGGTATTTTTCTCCTGTAAATTAAGGAATTAGTGGTTGTGCGGATGGATTAATACCATTATTGCCATGGATGCAAAGTAAAAATTTACTCAAGATTGAATATTTTTGTTTTCCTCACCGTATTTGTACTCTCTGTGTTTCCATCTCTTGAGGCACAGTTTTGGGTTTTGTTTACTCTCTCTCTCTAACTTTACCAATTTGAGTCAAAAGAAATTGTAAACAATGAAGTAAAACCTGCACGTGGCTATCACCTTGTAAACTGGCTTTGATACCAAAATTTGTTGCAAATGCAGAGAATAAACAGAGAAATAACCTAAAAGCTTAATATTTCTTTCCATTAAATCAAAGAAGACTACAAGCTTATATAGACTAACACAATAACAGAATGACTGAAATAATGAGAGCATTACTAAGGAAGTGGAAATGTGACCCCACTATCCACTAAATAGCCTCCACTAAACAAGACACATGCTAATAGACTAAGTCAGAGTACTATGCCTAAAAATAGGAACTAACCACTAGCATATATTTTGAAGCAATACCTCCATTCCATTCCAGGTTTTTTCCTCTCTCATCTTTAATTTGTCTCTAATTCAATTGAATATCCTTGTGGATATATATATATATATATATATATATATATATATATATATATATATATATATATATATATATATATATATATATATATATATATATATATTTCGTTGAACAAAAAATGAAAAATTTTGGTCAGATTGCAAAAAAAGAAAAATGGACTTAATTTGCTTATAATGAAAATATTTTTACGTGATATGACTAAGTGGTTAGGAAAATGCATAAAAGAATCACTTTTTCGCTTTTCCTCTCTTATTCACTTGGAGCTGAAATTTGTAACTTAATTTACTCTTTTAATTGTTAAGTTTTTGAATTTCAACTATCAACAATGTTATAATTGCGTTTCAGGATAACAAAGAATGAAAATATTAGTTGACATTATGACATAAATGATAGTGTATTGTGGTACTGGATTTCTATTGTAAATTAGTGAATGTCAATGCTTTACATTATTACCATTTGCTCATCCGATATCACTTACTCCTCTGCCATACGTTTAAGAAGAGATATAGTTGGACTATATATAGTTATATTATATTTCTTAAGGTAGTGGTCTTGGCATAGTAAAATTTCTTTCACATTCAGTTTGAGTGTAGATGGCTGCCTATTTTGGCTATAAACTAGTAGCTTATTGCTTTATTTATTAGGTGATAATTGTTTATATCTTCTGTATGTTGGTTTTAGGTAAAATTAGTTGTTAGGTTCTAGCTAGTAGTAACCTCAACATGTAAAATGATACTCCCTTCGTTTATTTAAATTGCTACATTTTTCTTATATGTTGTTTCTTTTTAATTGTTACATTGTTTAAACTTTCCTTATTTGGGGTATTTGGCCCACCAAAAAGTAAAGCTATTATATTTGTTTTTCTCTTTTTCCACCAAGAAGTACTAATTTTTCAATTTTTCTCATTATTTTACATTAAATGGATCAAAAAGTACCCTCCAAAAAGTTTGAAATTGACAATGCCTAAACTGTTGTACGAAACACAATGTAGCAATTTTAAAAAACGGAGGGAGTATATAAGAGCATGGCTAGGCTTTAGTGTTTTGTGGTCATCCAATGGGTTGTTTCTAGAAACTCGGCGAGAAAAGAAAGGTGGTTTTGCTGAATTTCCTGCATCGATCTGTTTCTTTTATTTCAAAGAACTCACACAATATTATTCTTGATTAATATTCAAGAGCAGTTGGGTTTGAAAATTTTAGTGATATATATACTTACTATCTTAGACTAAGATATATATATATATATATATATATATATATATGTATATATATATATATATATATATAAATGATATATATATATCTATATATATATATATATATATATATATAGCGAGTTACAATCCTAGGGATGTCAATTGGGGGGCGGGCGGGTGCGAAGGATGGTACCTCCACACCCGCACCTGCATAAAATTCTCATCCCCATCCCCGCCCCACCACCCATTGTGGGAGAAATATCCAAACCCATCCCCGCCTCACCAGGTACGTATTTATACCCATCCCCGCCCCACCATCCGCATGGGTACCCGCACCTGCTTCGTACCCGCGTCGTACCCACTTCATCCCCACCACACCACCCGCATGGGTATCCGCACCCGCTTCGTACCCGCGTCATACCCACATATTTATATTTTTCAAGATAAAATTATTAATAATATAAGTATATAAATAGAATTTTAATAATAAATATGCGGGGCGGACGGGGGTGGGGCGGGGATGAGGCGGGTATAGTATAAAATCCACACCCGCTCCACCACCCATTGCGGGTACGATTTTAATCCCCATCCCCGCCAAACCTAGACCCATCCCCGCCAAACCTAGACCCATCCCCGCCCCACTTTGGCGGGGATGGGGCGGGTCTCCTACTTAACCCGCCCCACTGCCATTCCTAGTTACAACACTTGTTCATTAGAGTTATACTCCCGAAAAAACTGAACCTAAAAAAAAAAAAATTTTTTTGAATTTTTTTTTAATATTCTTTTTTTGGAGTTACATCACTTTTTCATTAGAGTTACATCACTTGTTCATTAGTATTATAGCGCGTAACATTCATTCTCATTTCTCATGTAAGTATGTATTCTCATATGAACTCATATATATATACATATATATATATATATATATACATATATATATATATATATACATATATATATATATATATACATATATATATATATATATATATATATATTGGAATGGGATCTTGTGAAAACACCCATTAAGCTGAAAACTGAAAACAGAAGATCTGGACCATTGAATGACATAAATTAGATCCGACGCTCCTCCACAACTATGAAACCCCATTCTCTCTCTTCGAAGACCCCAACTTTTGCCATTCCCATTCTCTCTTCTGACCACAAATTCATCATACAACAATGGAAAATCTCCATTTTCTCTCTCCTCTCACCAATAAATCTACCATTTCCTAGAATTCATGTCTTCTAAATTCTAATGCTTGAATTCGAAACCTATAAAACTTGTGGGTTGCAGAAATTCGTGAATAAACTTGTGAGTTGAACAAACCTATGGCGAAAACGAAAACCAGCACCATAGCAACAGAAGCGAGAAGCTCAACGTTCATCTTTCTCTCTTATCTCCGAGTTACAGTGAGATTCAAACAACTGCAAAAATGATGAAACAAGAAGAGAGAAGAAAACCAGCAAAATTGGAGGAAAAAATTCGATAATAACATCAAATGTCTCCAATCTCCTGTTTTCGGCCCCGATTTTTCTTTAGAAAATCCCGATTTTGAATGATGAAAATTGAAACAAAATGTTGTCTGATAATTTCAAGGAAACTCCATATTATAGCACTGATGTTGATTAGAGGAACTTTTTGGTGCTAATTTTAGCTCAGTTTTGCTGATGACGATGATTGATTTTATTTAAGCGATTTGCTAAGTCATGGAGCTGCAATTGGAATTGATTAGATTTTCGCATTTTTGTGAAAGTTGAGAGAAATGGAAAAGGGAAGAAGATGAAGGTTGAAGAAGATGAAGGTTGAAGGAGAAGGTGGGGAAAACTTAAAGTTACTCTAATATTAGTCATAGTTACTCTTATAATACTCAAAGTTACCCTTAAAAAATAAAAGTTAATCTTAACATAATAAAATTGCCCTAAAAGTGGTAAAAGTTACTCTTATTATATATAAAGTTACCCTTTAAATATATAAAGTTATCCTTAATATAATAAAGTTACCCTAAAATTAGAAAAAGTTACCCCTTAAAAGCTATAAAGTTGCCCCAAAAGTGTTAAAAGTTATCCCGTTTTCAGTTTTCAGATTAAGAGTTGTTTTCAGCGGATCCCGCCTCTCTCTATATATATATATGTGTGTGTGTGTGTGTGTGTGTTTGTTTTGCTCGGGTTCTGTTAGAGGGTAAAATTTAGTCCAACGTTGCAGCAAGTTACTTATATTATTTGTACTAGTTTGCAAGTCCAGGTGGCGGTAAGTAATTGGGTGAGCAAAGGAAGCAAGGATAGCTGACATGGCGAACAATTGGGGACTTCCTACAAACTAGGGATGACGCGGCATTAAGGAAGAACAGACCTGGGCATGGGCCGGGCTTGAGGAAATGACGGGCCAGGCCGGGCCCAAACCCGTGAGTAGCGGGCCGTGCCGTGCCGGGCCCAAATTTTCCAGATTTTGTCCACGGCCCGGCCCTGGCCCACGGGCCGGGCTCGTGCCTCCTACGGGCCTGGCCCGTGTTTTAAGTTGTTTTTTAGGATTCTTGGTCGTTTTAGGCTAAAAAACAAAGAAAATGGGTGTTCGGCCCGCGGGCCATATAGACGGGATCGTGCCGGTGCGGGCCTGAAATAAAATTTCTTGACCGTGGCAGTCCCATGGCCCACGGAGCGGACAACGGACCGGGCCGGGCCTTGAGCGGGCTCGTGCTGGGCCGGGCCCAAACCGTGCCGGACCTGGCCGGCCCGCGTGCTGGCCCGACCCATGCCCACCTCTAGGAAGAAGTGGAACGGTCTATAACCGTATTCCCCAAAGATACTCCATCATCCCTTTAAAATTGGATCTGAACCAACCTTTACCAATGGCAGCTAAGAGGAATCAACGGATATTTTCTTATGTATTATAAATAGGCCTAAGGAATTGATTTTGTAACACATCTCATTCACTATTATCTCTCTAGCTCAATCACTCTCTTGTTACTCAAAAGCAGCTAGTACATAGTGATTTGGCAGGATATCATATTCCCGTGGTTTTTCCCTCTTTCCTAAGAGTTTCCACGCAAGTTAATTGTCAGCCCCCTCTCCGAGCAAATTGATCCTTGTGTGAAATTTGCGTAAAACAGGTTCTAGAGTTATAATAAATATTTAGGCCCTATTCTTTTGGACTTATTTTCAGTTCAGTTTAGTTCAGTTAAGTTAAGTTCAGTTCAGTTCATTTTCTCTCTGCAATTTAGTTTCTCTCAGTTCAGTTCAGTTTAGTTAATTTCAGTTGAGTTCAGTTCAATTTCTCTCATTCCAAAAGAACGGGGCCTTAGAGCTATTTGCAAAGTTCAAAGATGATTAACATAATCTAGCAATGTGGAAAAGGTGAAATAGTACAAATTAATAAAAGAGTGTATGTGCTCAAAATAAATGAAAAATAAGAGGGGTTTCTTAGATGGGAAATTGAAAACTTTTCTTTTAAAATGTTATCAGACATCAAAAAAATTATCTCTAAAATAATGTATATCTAAATTAACAAAATAAATTTCTCTCATAAAAATAAATAATAATTAATGAATTAAATTTTGCAATCCAATTAATAAAGGTATTAAAAAAACAAAGATACTTTAATCTTGCTAGCAGCATATTTTAATATCTCATTGCTAAACTTAGTGACGGACCCCAAATCCCGTTGCTAAATGACTCAGGTTATCTGCTGCATCACGTAAGTTACATGCAGGGACCACTCACGTAAAATACACTTTAAATATTGACATACTGTAGAAAAATCAATAATTAGGACTTTTTATAAAAAATGATAAAAAAAACCAAGCTTGCTTGGTGGAGGTGGTGGGGAACTCACCTTGTGACTTTGAGGTCACAAGTTCGAGCCCCACTACCTACTTGTGCTTGGGAGTAGGGATTCTCTTATATCCCCCTACTCTCAAGCGTTGACCTGAGTAGCTGGCCTGACTGACATGCGTGAGGTGCTGGTCCATTAGGGTCATTATTATTACCAAGGGGTCCCTAGTGGGGCCCAAAAAAAATCAAAATTGGATTGTTTGCAATTTTCAGGTATCACACAATTATTTTCGATTCAATCAGAGGCACAGTTGTTACTTTCCGACAAACCACTAGTAACAGTTGTAATATGAGATGAATACACACAGTGGCAGAGCCACGGCTAGTCATGGTGAGTCACGTGACCCACCATTATCTGAGAAAAAAAATAAAGTTCTGTTTTTTATTTTTTGAAAAAAAACCCCAGAATTTTTAGCTCCTGGTATGTCCACCGCAAGGAAGAAGAGCAAAATTCAGATTAAATGCCATAATTGATTGACTGGAAGAAGAGGAAATGAGAGAACCGGAAAAAAAACGCCATGGTTTTGAAGTTTTTAGAGAACCAGAAACTCAGGAGAGAGATAGAAAGAAGAAAATGAGAGAGAGAAGGGCACAAAAAAATTACCCCAAGGCCCACACCCACGTGCTGTATTTAACTTAGAATTTCTTTGGGGTAATTTAACTCAGAAACTGACTTGTTTGGGGTAATTTAAACTCAAAAAAACCCAAACCCACTTGCTGTATTTAACTCAAAAAAGAAATTCTATGGGGTAATTTTTTGAAGTGGTAAATTCTTTCTTTTTACTTTTTTTTTGTTTCTTTTTCTTTTGTACTCTATTTAGTAGTAGGCTTTTTAAAAGTGAATTGTTAATTACTAGATCAAATAAGAGTAGAGTTACTTTTTAAAAGTTGGACTTTTTTTGGTGGGAAGGGCTAGACTTTTTATACAAGAGGTTATTGAATGGCAATGTTGGCATTGATTTTTTTATTTATTTGATAACAAAAGGGATGAAACATTTGATTCATATAATATTTAGGATCTTTTTAATCTTTTATGGACTTCCTTCGCTTTTCTTTTTATTTGCAATATTGAAGTATGACACAAGAATTTAGAAAAGAAAATAAAAAGTGACAAAAAAGACCTAGCTCCCACCTACTAGGAGAAAGAAAGAGAGAATATATTGCCAAAAAAGTCAATGCAGCAAGTATTATGCAACTTTTTAAAAAATGTTGCAAGTAAAAAAAAAAGTAATAACTACAGGAATTTCTTTTTTGGAACAGATTTATGAAAGGATCTTGTTTCATGATATTTAACAAAAATTTAATATCACTTGAAAAAACTTAATATAAAAATCATGACATGGCAATTGCGATGCAGTCTATCGTCAACTTCTTCGTTCCGACTCCGCTACCATTTCTGCGACCGCAATCGAAACCACATTTTCAAACCATGGTAGTGACCCACCATCCGTAAAATCCTGGATCCGCCACTGAACACACATATTTATGCCATAAAAATATTGTGCATTTCTTTGTCTTTTTCATTATTTTTAGGTGCGCGCGAAGAGGGGGGCAACACCCCGTATTGTGCTGTACTGCTGTTCCATAGTGTTTTCGTGAGTTTTTCTTAATTCCACCCCAAACTTCATTTACAAAATATTTCCAAACTTTACAATTTATTTATATGCTTATTTTTAGATAGGCCCTGTTCTTTTGAACTTATTTTGGCTGAACTGAACTGAACTTATTTTATTTTTGCTGAACTGAACTTATTTTTGCTGAACTGAACTTATTTTTACTTATTTTTGCTGAAAATAAGTCCAAAAGAACAGGGCCATAGACGTTAGTATCGCCCTTAGTTAGGTAACAATAGTGTGACTTCATCATCATATACTGTATTTACAATAAATATACAATTTTCCTAACTAGAAAATAGAATCTCTCGGATTATCAGGAGTTCAGTATATATTTGGACCCCTTTAAAAATTTTACATTTGAAAACCCATCTACAAAATATTTCCACCTTTTATGACCTTAACTTTTAGTTTTCACATTTTGATACCTTATATTACTTTTTTAGCAGTTTTCCACTTTAAGGCAAAAATAATTAACCATAGATAATTTGTTTTTCTTTCTTCTATTTTATCTTTTCCCATTTATCTCTTTCCTTCTTTGTTCATCATCGCAATATTCATTGCAACTCAAATTGAATATTCAGATCATTATGTTAGATAGCATGTAATTCACCAATTTTAATTAATAATAGTTCATGGTTACTACTCTCTTTGTCTCAATCAATTGTAAGAGTTTGACTTTAATAGTTAACAAGCCCGAACTTTAACATAAAAATGTTTTATGCGGCAAATTAATGACATCTTATATATTGAATATATTTGTTTATTAGTAAAAACATATTTTAAAAATGGTCCATTATATTGAATAATAAAAAAGTCAAATTGTTGTCATTGAATTTGGATAGAGAGCATATTATTTTTTGTAGGGAATATACACAAATTAATTGCAATACGTACATCACAAGAAATGGTAATTAGATAACAACTATTTAATTTTGGGCTATGCCTCGGGTAATTATATCGAGTTTTAATATATATTAGTATAGATTTAACAATATGCGAACACTATATAGTAAGTAATGGAAATATAATTGTTAGATCAACGACAAGGGTAGTGTTCAGGCATATCATAGTATCCAAGATATTTCTTAGGGCTTCTTAAAAAATATTTCAAATAATCACATGTGGATTACATGTAGTAAAACACCCTAGTGCAAAGCGCCAGGTGACACCTTTTTTTTTTTGACAATGGTGTAATTTGCATAAATAAAAGAGAGTTTACACACAACTTGGGTCATTAGTGACCCTTACAATACTTAGAGGCGAAATTAAACACAAATTAAAAGACATTAAGTAGGCCGGATACACTCCTTCGTTGGACCCTTGGTTGTTGAGATGGATCTATTTTGCAACATATAGACTTGCCAAAGCAATCAGTAATTCTTCAGTTGGAGATGATTGAGCGCCAGTTGGGGCAATATCCATTGAGGACACATGAGAACCTGAGAAACTTTCAGAATAAGGATAGAGACGGAAAGGTAGTACTGATTCGAGCCGGAGACAACTGACTTGTGAATTGTTCACAAGCAACAAGAGTCACTGAAAGTGACTCGGAAAGCATACTATGAACCCCCATAAAATAGTGACACCTTTGTTTGTTTAGGAACGCCTCTTACTATATTAATATAGATTTAACAATAGTTCTAAATGCGAATACTATATAGTAATAATGGAAATATTATTGTTGGATTAGCAGTAAGGGTGGTGTTCTGTTCAGGCATATCATAATATTCAAGATATTTTAAAGATTATTTCAAAAGATTACATGTATTAAGTAATTACTTGACTTATAAACTTGATTAGAAATTTAGAAAACGAGAATATATAGTTGCTCATTAAAAAGCCAAATGTATCTGGCCCTGCTTTATTTATTTTCTTCGTTCATTTCTGTTTATTTTATCATATTATATTTCTTACATTATTTGTTACTTTCTTAGCCCCTGTTAAGGTCAAACCTAATTAACATTTCTACTCAACCACAATTTAAACTTCATTATCTCTTATGGCCTAAGAAATGTGGATATTCCATTATAATTTACAACAAGTATCAAGCACAACGGAGTAGGCACGTACGTTTGAAGTCCACACGCTTATGCCTTCGATTGAGTTAATATCATCCATATATTTATAAGAGGACGAAAAATTATGTGCATTGTCAAATTAATGTATTCCATGGGGGTTTTCTTGTCGTCTTTATATTGTATTTTTTTCATCTGAGTAGAGATTATGCTCTTCGATTAGTGTACAAAAAGCAAAGCCCTTAGTATTTATTATCGATCTGATCAACCTTCTTCAATTATAATGATATTTTTATGGCATGAATCATGTGCATTTTCGTTCATTTCATATATCAACAACTACGAAGCACAATATGGTGGTTTATTGCAAGAACTCGATGACCGTGCCTTTGATTTAAACGAAAATGTTCAGTAACTTTTTTTTACAGGATATCGAGTAATTTGTTTCATTATTCTTTTCATCTTATCGTCGTATAATCACTTTGGGGGAAGATTCTACCATGACGTACTACATAATTAAATTGATTGATATTACCCACTAGTAAAATAACATTTTATAGCTCTTACTAAATTATTACGGTTTTAGCAATACGTAGCAATATACTGCTTGAGGAAAAAAAAAGTGTTTAAAACAACCTATTACTAAGGTTCTTAGAGAAAACCGCAACAATAGATTAAAATATTATTTTTATTAAATATATTGTTCCGATACTAATAAAATTTGCTAGGGTTTATCGGCAGGCGTCGTGGTACATTAATTTCTCACATCTTCACTCCCTCTTACTCCTTCATTCTCTCTCAGTCCTCTCACTCCTTCAGTCCCTCTCAGTCCTTCGTCAACCAAACCCAAGGAGGAAATGTAATGTAATGGAGCATTTGGTGTGGTTGAGCTCTTCGCCGACTCCCTCACTTTATCTCTCCCTCACTCTCATTGAACCATCACTCCCTTTACCGTCGGATATCCTCCTCTCCAGACTCCCTCATGACCCCACCGCATCGCTACACTACCATAGACTTGTTTGAGTTGTATACGAACTATGACTGCATCATTTGATGCGCAGGTACCACATTTCCTCTATCCTTTCTCCTCTCTCATTTCTTCTTCTTCAATTTTGTTAATAATTCAAATTTTACCAAGTAATTCAAATTTTTCATGGATTTGAGAAAATTTTGTTGCTGAGTTAATTCAATTATTATTATGTCTCAAAATTTCATCTATTTATATTACTAATGTTATCGGATTTTAACTCAAAATGCATATTTCTACGAGTGCGTCTTCAATGTAACATGTTACACGCTAGTAGAAAATCAACGACTTGCGTCAGATGCCAGACCCCCATTTGCGTCGGACATGCATCCGACGCTACAGGCCTCGACGCAAATCTGGGAGAGATGATGTGCGTCGGATAAGGACTCGACGCAGATATGAAGCTATTGCGTCGGATACTCCCTGCGTTCGACGCACATGACCCTTGAGCACAAGCATCAGACGCACACAGCATAGTGCGACGCAAATGTTAGTAATCTGCGTTGGATATCGACCAATGTCCGACCCAAATGACTGACTTTGTTTTTTTTACCAGCTTTTTTGCTGCATAAACTAAACGTCAAACATCAAAACTAAACGAACATATATTAATAATTATAGCAGAAATTTCGGCAGAGTCTCCTTTGTATTTTGGATAACCCAAGAAATCGTTGGGAAAATTTTCATAAATAACCAAAACCTGTTCTAGTACATCTCAATTAATCAACCAACCAAGGTTCAATCAACAAAATATTGTTCAACCTACAAATACATATACTAACTAGCTAGTTTCTTCGACGACCCGTAAGAAGTGTTCCGCACAAAGTTCTTTGTTTTCGGTGATCTCGTCAAAGGAGTGGCTTGGTACTTCTTGGAAAATCCTCGAAATATATTAAATTAGTTAATATACTTAAAAATTCTATAAGTACCAAACTTTACTACAAATAACGAATTTACAACATATATATACCTCAGTTAAATTATCGAATTATAGTAGAAGCGAGATGATGTCAAGCATGTATTTCATCACGAAATAGGCGCATTCAGCTTCCTTCCTATTGTTGAGCACACTACACCGATTTTATATATATATATATATATATATATATATATATATATATATATATATATATATATATATATATATATATATATATATATATATATATATATATATATATATTGATATATACTAGAATCACAAATAAAATCCTAAATATAATTATAAAATGTGTATCAAATACAAAACCATGAGAGTTTTACCGGCATAGTTATCCAAGATAATTTAGTTCCATTATTGGATCCTTGAAGGCGCTTGAAACTTATATATGCACTAAGTATAGAAATTTTGTAACAATTAATTACTATAAACACTTATAGTTTATTTTAAAATATCATAAAATGCATGTAAAATAATTAACATGTCTAATAATTATGATCTTATGTATTCAGCGGTATCTTGATAGCTAAGGATCTATTTCTCTGGAGCTAATAAAATCTTTCTTAAATAGACAAATGACAAGAAGAATCCAATGGTCCATGAGGCATGAAGCAAAATGTGATGTTCATATAACCACAAGTTCATAAAGATTAAACAAATTGAAGATTAATTTACCTAACATACTTCTCAATATACTGACATAGGATGTAACCTATATATTGATTCGCTTTCATTGAACTTGACATGTAGTTGATAACAGCATCAAGATGATTGTGTATCATGGTCATCGAAATCATACTTGGACACATGAAACCAATATTAGCATCTCCATGCTCATCAGACCATTCTTGCAATTCCCTACACTCCAAATACTTATACTTAGGAGAAACAATAAAAATAAGGGATATTATCTCAGGTAACCCTGACATATAGGCCTTTTTCCAATATAACCCCGACTTTGACAGCCCTGTCTCCGATAACCCTGAACTTGGTTTTTGTCATTAAATTGGACGGAATTAGAGACGGCGTTAAGTACTCTCTAATTTTGTTTGACTTTTGCGAAATTCATCTATTTCTCTCTCTTGTTCTTCATCTTTTCTCTCTCTTGTTCTTCATCTCTTCTCAAGCCCATCATTCTCTTTTTTTTTCTCAATCAATTCTCCAAATCAAAACTTTAATCCAAAACATAACAAAAGAAAACAAAAAGCCACAAAATCAAATTCAAGAAATCACTTAATTACGCCACAAATTCAAGAAATCCAAGAAATCACAAAACAAAAAGCCACAAAATCAAATTCAAGAAATGAGAAATTAGAGAAGAGAAAAGGCAAAAATCAAGACGTTGCCGTTGCTGCCCCGTCGTACACCTGCTGCCCCTGACTCCCGCCACAAGACGTTGCCGCTGCTGCCCGGAGCTCGCCTCCCCTTCCCTTGCTTCTGTTTTCACGTTGCTGGAATTTCGAAGGTGTCGGCTATGGTGGTAGTGCAGTGGGTGTCGGCTATGGTGGAAGAATGGAGGTCGAAGAGAGAATGGAGGTCGATCCGAAATTTTGTTGGGTTGCTGCCAAGAACAGGAGGTCGAAGAGAGAATGGAGTCCGAACCCTTTCTTCTTCTTCTTCTCCGGCGACTCTTCTCCGTGTTCTGCCGCTGCTACTTGCTACTTGCCGCTGCTACTTGAGATAAGATAAGATGAGATTGAAATGAGAAAATTTATGGGTTTGATGTATTTTGAGGGGAAATTTCTGGGTTTGATAGATGAAGATATGTGACAGAAGATGAAGAACAGGACAGAGGTGTTCAATAACACAATTTTTTTATTTTTTCTAAGAACACCCATTGGAGGAAATCTGGATTTTGTTATGATTTTGGGTAAATGGGTTTGGGAAAAATCTGGATTTTGTTATGAGTTTGGGAAAAATTGATGAAGAGATGAAGACCAAGAGAGAGAAGAGATGAAGAACAAGAGAGAGAAAGAGATGAATTTAGCAAAAGTCAAACCTAGTTAACGGCGTTACAAATTCCGTCCAGTTTAATGACAAAAACCAAGTTCAGGGTTATCGGAGACAGGGCTGCCAAAGTCAGGGTTATATTAGAAAAAGGCCTATAAGTCAGGGTTATCTGAGATAATATCCCTAAAAATAAATATCAGTGTTAATTAGTTTAGAGTTTGAGAAATCTCACATCATAAATAATTGCAAAAATGGATACATTAAGCCATGCTCTCGTGAAAAGCTGAAAAACATCTTGTCGCGAGATAATAATGATTTGATCACTCTCATAGTTGAAGGTGGTACCCTTCATTACTTGTATACTAAAAGGCTGATTTGAGGGTCGGTTGCAAAATAACGGTGCGTATGCTTGCAATGATCATTCAAACCCTCCAGTGACAAGTCAAGAAAAGGATCTACGTGTCTACGTGCAGACTCTTCGGTACATGGATCACTACCAACTGTTTTCTTCTTCTTCTTCTTCATCGCACCTTCCTTACGCATATGTTCCTAATTCAATTCGACTCTTCTTTTTAATTCATATTATATATGTATATAGATTAATTAGTATATAAATCAAGATTACTTAGTATATAAATCAAGATTGCTTAGGATGTAAATTAAAATTTTAAACATAAGTTACCTGATTATCTGAGACTAATAATACCGACTCTTTTTCGCCCATTGTATGAATGCACCGTGAGCTTGATTGAGTTTCGTGATGAATGGAGTAGGTAGTGGAACTGAAGCATCTACGTAATCCGCAAAATAATCATCAACACTCACATTCACAACCCCAGGATGTGATGCTTACTCCATTTGTGGATGAACGATACCCTCAACTGCAATGATCGGCTCCGAGCCATCCGCTAATGCCAAACGATATGAAACTGGACTCTTGACATCCAATGAAAACACAATGAAAGCATAATATTATAATCTTAGAATATATAAAATAAATATATACCTGCAAGTTCAGAATTGGATCAGTACCCCCCGAGTGACAGTTACTAGGATCAACTGGAGTGTGAGGACTTCGGACCAACACATCTTCCCTTGTTTGATTTGGTACTGAATACCAAGTTGTGCTGCAAAAGCCATGAACTTTTCTTAAACTAAAGCATCTAACTTCGAGTTTATCTCTTACATCGTCTCTTCTCTAACTCTCTGGGTCACTCTAGCCTCGAGTTCCTGCATCTCCTGATCATGCATGCCTTTACTCTTTTCGAGCAGTGCTACTCCGATCAGGATCTCCCCAAACATATGTAATCCCAATGCTACGCCCAGCTGTTAACACATGCCCATGACTGTCTTTCCTCTATAGAGCATGTGATAGAGCATCATCCATCCGACCTGGAACAAACTCTCATTCCTTTTCTTTTCTTTTCCACTCATCCTGTGTCCAATTAAAAAAAATCCATATGATTAGTAGAATACCTTCTAATTATGTAACTATTTATATACAAGTAATTTAAAATCTCCTAAAATTTAAAGAATTCTTACAATGGATTCTTTTATCTTTTGCATTTCGTCATTAGGTAAGAAAAGATTTCCTTGCTTATCTTTTTTTGATCTTCCGAGAAGCGATGGCAAACTTCGTTCTGGCAATGAGGAAACTACTGATGATGTAGAGGAGTCAACAGATGATGCTGTAGAGGATGAAGGGATATACCCTTTGTATTTCCAAAAGGGAATCATCTTCGCATATGACTTCTGACCCAAAAAATAAGGATGCTTGTTGGAAGTCTGACACTTTCTCCCCCTTTCACTTTTAGCCTAATATGAAAATAAGTAACTAGTCAATATTCACAAAATTTTAATTGAAAATATAATTACATATGATTGTAACGTACATATTACATACCTTAAACTCCTTAGAGCTACACTTGGTCACAAATTGCTTCCATATCTCTTCAGTGATAAAAGGATAAATCTCGTACGGTTGCCTTGAATTGTTAGGCCCCTTCCTCGTTTTTGTGATCCATCGACTCACCAATTTCGTCTTGAAATCTCTCCACCGCCTATCACAAGTAGTTAAGACCTCTCGTCTCTTCCTCACATCCTCTTGTATTCCAAACTCTCTCTTCGATATGCAAAATGTACCAGTAATACCCGATTAGTGCATTCATTAAACATGATCTCAATTCAATTAAAAGAATCAAATGATAAATACATAGGTTACTTACTTTAATATCTTCCCATAAAGTATTTTTTATGCCTTCTCGAACATCATCCTAACTCTCGTACAAGATAGAGACTTTGCTTCTACTGATTTCGCCGCAACGTGTCTTGTAATCTCCAGCATGATCCTCAACCGGACGTATCAAATCATTCCACTGAAGTACTCTTTGACCCCAGGTTTGGAACGTATCCCTTTTAAAGGACCCATTGGCTTGCTCACTTTTTTCTTCCTAGTAGATCCATCAATAATCTCGCGCTCCGAACGTGGCTGCTAGTCATCGTCCTCTGCATCACGCATTATGTCATCCTCCATTCCCACACCTGTAAGCAAATATAAATATCAACCAAAGACGTGTTAGATTCATAAATGAAGTACTATAAAATTATCCTAACAAAGCATAAAGTATAATTTAAGATTACAAACAATATTAGCTATAATAATATTACATAAATTACCTATTCATCATTGTTTTCTCTGATAACATAAAATCCCTCATTATGGTCTCGACGAATGTAATTTGTGTCAATATCTTCCCCTAATGTACTTGGAATGACTATTGACGAAGCCGAGACCTCATTGAAGTGTGTATCATATTATTCTTCATCGTGTACATCATCAATTCCAAGTATTCTCCTCTTTCCTTCAATGACAACATACCATTTTGAATCGGCAGGGTCAACCATGTAGAAAACTTGTTTTGCTTGTGATGCCAATATGAAAGTATCTTCATGATGACCTAACCGGCTGAAATTGACTAACGTAAAAACCCCATGTTCATCCTTCTTTACACCACGACGAATATCAACTCACTTGCACTGGAAGAGCGGAATCTTAAAGTCAACATAGTCAAGTTCTAATATCTCTTCAATGAACCCGTAGTAAGACTTCATTGTCTCAACAATCGTCTATCACTTCCATTTTTATACTCTGATGACATAGCCCCCAAGGTAACGCCACTGTTTTGCATCATGGATTTGCCATCTTGCCGCTTAGTGTAAAATGAATAACCATTGATGTCATACCCTTCGTACGAAAGAACTTGCATCTTTGACCCATATGCCAACCATCTCAACGTATCTGATACGTCACTAGGAGTGTCAGATAATTGGGTCATAACTCGCTCTTTACACCAATCGACGAACGACCGATTATGCTCAATCATCAACTCACAATCATTTTTCAATGGATATTGAACACTAAGAACATTCATGTGCTCATCTAAGTAAGGATGAACTTGTGTCAGATTTTCTAACACAAACAATTTTGCTTTTCTTTTCAACTCGGCATCAAGGCACAATCTTTTTCTCCCAATGGTGCCATAAACATCAAGCCTTCATTCATATCTAGATTTTGGCAATCCAATTGCTTGTGTACGTGCTAAATATTGACTTACATATTCAGATACTTCCTTCGCAACTGTTCGTTAGACAATACTTGCTTTTAGTCTGGCTGGATTCCTCACTTTGCCCTTCAGAGTACCTATATGTCTTTCAAAAGGCCACATATACCTCATACAAACAGGCTCACAAAGTTTAATTTCTCGGACAAGATGGATTATCAAATGAGGCATGATGTCAAAGAACGATGGTGGGAATTACATTTCAAATCGACACATAGTCTCTATTACATCGGCTTGCAAGTTATCTATGTTAGGATCAATCACCTTGCTAGAGATGGTTCTGAAGAAGAAACACAACTTCCTAATCGTGTATCTTACTCGGGAAGGCAAAATTCCTCGGATTGCAACAGATATGCTGCATCAAGATATGACAATCTTGAGATTTCAAAGCAACGAGTTTCAAGTCCTTCAGTGAGACAAGGTTTCAAAAATTTGACGAGTATCCAGCGGGGACCTTTAACCTATGCAAAGACTCACAAAAACTTGTTTTCTCCTTCTTTGACAAAGTGTAGCAAGCTGGTGGAAGATAATAGCGTTGTCCCCGCTCCAGAGGTTCTAGTTCTAGTCTGCCCCTTTCAGCCATGTCTTTTTTAGCTTTAAGTCCATCCTTTGTCTTCCCGGGCCTATTCAACAATATTCCGACAATGGCATCACAAATATTTTTCTCAATGTGCATAAGATCAAGATAATGTGTAACTTCTAAACATTCCCAATATGGGAGATCCTACAACTTAGACCTTTTCTTATATTAGTTCTTTGAGACACTTTTAAAGGGCTTACCAAATACTGTTTCAATATCCTTTACCCGTTTAGAAACCTCTTTTCCACGTAAGGGTACATGGGCTTCTCTCATCTCCACTTTCCCGTTGAACACCTTTTTCTTCTTACGAAATGGATGATCTAAAGGAAGCCATGTACGATAATGCATGAATACATTCTTTCCACAATCATGTAACCGCTCATTAATCATATCTTCATCAGAAATAGGGCATGCCTTTGCTCCTTTAACTGTATATCCTGACAAATTCCCATAAGTCGGGAAATCATTAATCGTGCAAAATTCCATGGCACGTAATGTGAAGTCAGTTTTGCATACGCATCGAAGATCGAAACACCTTCATCCCACAACAATTTCAGATCTTGAAGGAGTGGGTCAAGATACACATCGAAGCCGGGTTGTTTAGTTACCGAAATAAGAAGCGATAGCAGAATACATTTACACTTCATACATAATCATGGGGGCAGATTATATATGGTCTGTAGAACCGGCCAAGTGCTATGCTGGGTACCTAGTGTCCCAAATGGGTTCATCCCATCTGTACAAAGTCCAAGCCTAAGATTTCGAAGTTCTTTACCAAAACCGGGAAACTTTCGGGCAATATTTCTCCATTACGAAGAATCTCATCTTTCTTCCTCTCATCCGCATGACACCTTAATAATTTAGCATTATTCTCATCCGAAATAATCGGCTAAATCTCGGAATGATTGGAAGACACCAAAGAATCTTCGCCGGAGTTTCTTTCTTTCTAACCCCCTTATCATTCTCCTTTATCTTGTAACGAGACACTCCACACCTTGGACACTCACGCAGATCCTTGTACTCATTTTGATACAACACACAATCATTTTGACATGCATGCATATATCTTCTCATATTCCATACCAAAGGGACACAATAATTTCTTTGCCTCATAGGTAGAGTTGAGAATTTCATTCCCTCTAGGTAGCAATTCTTGTAAAAAAGTGAACAACTCACTTAGACTTTTATCTGTCCGACTATGCTTCACTTTCATATTGAATAATGTGAGGATGCCATAAAGTTTAGTGAAATTCTTACACCCCGGATACATAGGTTTGTCCGTTGCACTTAAAATACTATCATACATATGAGGACGATCGGTTTCTTCATCCTCCAAATTGTGCAACGTCTCATCTATCCTATCATTCTCATCATCTACCCTATCATTCTCATTATCATCCTCTCCTTTTTCGATTTCAATTTCGACCTCATCATCAATGGGATCAACATGCAAATCATCACAGAAGCTAGTGGAGCTCATACCCTGATCATAAAACTCTCCATGCCGGGTCCACCTAGTATAATTACTCTTAAACCCACGGTGAATCAAATGATCCTTAATTTGATCCACATTACGATACCCCCTAGAGTTATTGCAATCACAACAAGGACACATGACTAACTTTGACCCATTCTGCGATTGATGTTCTAACGCAACCCTAATAAATTCATTAACCCCTTGTAGAAATGTTGCCGAAATCCGATTACCATACATCCAATTTCGATCCATATTCATACACTAGAGACACCAAACAAGAACACAATGGATCTTATTATTCAAAGTGCCTTATCAAGTGCTGTCATGAACATTTGGGTCCTTATCACTCCAACCTAACCCATCCTTGAGTTTCTCATCTCACTAGTGAATGAATGTTTGGTTTTCAATTCTAAGAAAAATCCGGCAACACTTCCCTACAGTTATCCAAGTACACGATGAAGATAGTAGGTAAACTATCAACATATGTACCCAGAGAACGCTTAGGGTAATGACTTAGATCTTTCTTAGAATCGAAAACCAAACATTCATTCACATCCTAAGTGAGATAAGAAACTCAAAGATAGTCCCAAATCGGGGACTATTCAAGACTTACTTCTAATGAGTAAGCCTCGAACGGGTATATAGACCAATGATGCACATTGCAATTAAATAGCACAAACCAATCCATTCCTTAGATTTCCCGCCCTACCCATTAAGGTATGTCCATATGTCGATTGAGAAACTAACACAACAATCCACAAATTCGTAGTTCATATATAAAAATATAGTAACTTCATAAATAATCCATCAATTCATATACTTTCCCAATCACAAAACCAAACCATTCCTTAGATTTCCCGACCCCCCATATAGGTTTGTTCATAATTCAACATTATAGGGACAAATTAAACAAATCCACAAACCCAAATTGATGGTTAAATTAACGTTTAATTAAAAAATCAGAAACTAACAAAAGGTATGATATATACCTTTGCTCTCAAGGAGCAGCGAAGACAAGCACATCGAGGTGGGTTTGGAGCATCGACAATGTAAAGGAGAGGCAGCTGCAGTACAAATGTACAATGTAGAGAAGAGGCAGAATGAGAGAGTGAAGCACCACCGAAAAAGTATAAGAAAATTTTGACAGCACCTGATTAATAAATGACCCACCACTTAAAAAATCGAAAAGTATTATGTATGTAACTTACTGACATGTAACAAAATCAACCAAAATTATCAAAATTGATTGACATCAAAAGAAAACAGTGTGAGAAAAATGATGGGTTACAAGAAAATCGACAAAAAGAAAGAAAACAAACCTACTGAGTAATGAAGGACGAAGGCGGCAGAAGGCAGGTAATGTGGTGGAGAGATGAGTGCAAACCACCAGCGACAGTGAGAGCAAATCGACGGTGAGAGTGAGAGGGGATTCGCCGGTGAAAGTGTGTCGTCGATGGAATGCTTCAACGGTGAGAGAGTGTTAGGGTGCAGCGAAAACGGAGTAAGTGAGTGACAGTGCATCGAGATATATAAGAAGCGACAGAGTGTTAGGGTTGCAGACGGATTCGCCGGCGAGAGGAGATTGCTGGATAAGTCAACGGCGAGAGGAGATTTGCTGGAGAAGATGGCGATAATAATTAAAGGCGAATTCGTAGGAGAGAGAGAGAGTGTGTGTGTGTGTGTGAGTGGGAGTTGGAGTAGTGGGAGGGAACTTAGGGCTCGCGAAAACATAATGATTGGGCCTAGGATTTGTGTCGGATGGGCAAAGTAAATCCGATGCAAATCATGGAACATAGCCATTTGCATCGTATATCAATAACATTCGACGCAAATCATATGTTATAACTGGGCCAAGGATGTGCGTCGGATGGGCATAGAAAGTCCGATGCAGATGATGGGGTACAACGATGTGCGTCGCACATAAGGAACCTTCGACGCACATCCTTTGTGAATTTTATGCTCTTTGGCTTTTGTTATTTGCGTCGCACATTAAGAATATCCGACGCAGATGATGGGGTACAACGATGTGCGTCGCACATAAGGAACCTTCGACGCACATCCTTTGTGCATTTTATGCTCTTTGGCTTTGGTTATTTGCGTCGCACATTGAGAATATCCGACGCACATGAAAATATTACCCATTTGCTTTTATTTTTTGCGTCGCATGCTTGGCAAATTCGACGCACATAAAGCATGATTTGCATCGGTTTCCCATTGCGTTCGACGCAAATGAAGCCCCCTGGACTTCTGCGTCATATTTCCTGTTGTGCGACGCACTTTAGGAGACGCAAATCATCGTTTTTATACTAGTGACATCATAACTTATTATTGTGTAATAACATCTCACTTGTGAGAACTAATATAATTATTTCATGTCATTGTAAAGCTCTTTGATGTAATTATTGGTGTGTTTCGTATCATTTTAGAGTTGTTTCATGTCATTTCTAAATGCATTGATGTCATTTATAAAACTCTTTTATGTCATTTATAAAACTCTTTCATGTCATGATTCATATCATTATTACTGACTTTCTCTAGTAGAAGAAATCTCAAATCTCCGACTTTTTAGGCCCTAAATGCTCTATATTTTCCCCGCAGCAGACTTCACACGAGCATTTGAGTGTATTACAAATGCTTCGGTTTTCCTTCAAGATCGGAGCATTTCTCAGAAAAAAGCTCCGGTTTTTAAGGACACTGCAACATTCTACGGCCCAAAAAAATTAGAAAAAAATTCATTTTATTTTGCTTTTCTATTGGTAATTGATGAATCAATCACATATAGATAAAAGTTCAATTCATAATATGTTTTTTTTCATATATATTCCCTCCGTCCCTAAATAGAGTTTCTATTTTTCCATTTATGTTTGTCCCAAATAGATTTCCCATTTCCTTATATGGTATGGGTCCACCAATTAAAATATTATTTTGCTTTCAACTTTTATAATATCACTCACTTTCCCATATGGCCCGCATTCTTTCTCCTTAATAAACAATTCATAAAAAAGTGTACCAAATTCCATATTTAATTATGATTTAATACGAACTTAGGTCCTACACATAATTTATTCTTATCTTGTGCCCAATAGAAATGGGCACTCTATTTAGGGATGGAGGGAGTACAAGATATAATCTCAACATAATGTAGAAAAAATAATCAATGGAGCTTAAAGGAGTAGTAACTTTCATATTTTCAACGTAAAATAGATCAACAGGTTTTTGATATCCTATCCGAGGAGCAACATCTCATTCCATTCTGAACTAGATTAATTTGCATTAGAAGCAGAATGACAACAATGCATTTTTTGAAGGCCTCACTTAAGTAACTCATATGCAACATTTGATAATAATTCAAGCAAGAAATTAGAACTTGTAGCTTTCGACTATATAGCAATTGTGCCCCTTTGTGAGCACAACGCACTTGAAACCTGGGCTTCACATCCTTCAGGTATCACATAAAAGGCCCGGACATTTAGTTTCCAGGTTACATGCATAATTGCAACCAACTCCCAACCCTTTTAACCCCGCTTGGGAAGGGATGGGGGGAGTACAGCAGAGGAAAAGGATGAGAAGTTGAAAGTGCTATGAGTACATAAGGCCATCTCCCAAATCCATAACGGTATTATGTGGCAAGATCATAAAATCCAAACATAAAACTCACATCATGCTGGATTTTTAGTTAATGATTGGCCGAAAAAATGATTTACATGAAACAACCAAGGAAAGGAAAGTATGACCAAGAAAAAGACTCAACCTCGTCAATCGCACAAGGAACCAAACAACGAATATTATCTTGGCCAGAAAATAACTTAGGAAATGAGATGGAAAAGGGGAGAAGTTGCGCGCGCACTTACCCACAAGAATGTATCAAACCAAAAGATCTGATTAGCAAAGTTCTCAGTGTGCAGAGACAAAATAAAAAAGCTCCACTAATATTTTATTTTTAAAAATGCTTCCAGATCATCAAGCATCCAATTCTTGAGCATCAAGAAGACATTAAACAGGAAAAGTGACATGTACCTATAACTAGCTAGCTTCATCCTCCATTTCCTTGTTCTTTCAGGGTATCTAATCGAATTTACTTATTTTAAGGCCAAAACATTTATCTTGTTGATGGATGATGATGATAAAAAAATATTTGAGATGCAGATGATCATAATATCATGCTTTTTGATTGGATAACAAGTACCCTTAGATGTAAAGATGAAAGAACATTCGGTAGCATGGAATGAAACCTTCATTAAGAGTATGCAAGCTCAAGAAACATATAGAATGCAAGGCACTTGATCTAATACATCAATGAACGAGAAGTCATAATAGAAAATGAAATAGTATAAGCTGTAATTCTATTTTTGCCATGATTAACAGACAAATCTAAAGAGAAGGAAAGGCAGCGAGGGCACTGACCGTCAACAAGACCATGATAGAATTTTGGGGCGCACGCGGAATTGTACTTGACCCAAAAATACAATTTTACAATTTCATAAATTGCAAAGTATTGATTACATCAAAAATTATACAACAATATATTTTGGTGGGACACTTGTTCCACACCTTACAAAAATAACTCTCATATACTTTTTGTGTGTGAGCTCATGTCTCACATATCTCTCCACTCTTTTATGTATGGTGAGCTCATGTGTCACCCCTAATCACGTGGGAGTATATTGTGTAGGAATTCTCCATGTTCCATAACAAATGTCTTCACCTCTATTTATACTACTCCAAACCTTATTCAAGCTTACTTGAGTGTTTTCTCCAAACTTCTAGAATATTCTACTATCATTTAACAAATTATATTCTAGAATTTTCTTCATGCTTCAAGATGTTACTTATAATTTATCTTCTCAAATATTTTACTTCCCTTTAAGGTATCTTCTAGATTTTTCTAAAATTATCTCCAACAAGGGGAGCAACCCAAAGAGTTGAAGATCTACAAGAAGTGAACAAGAAGCAAAGTTGAGGATAGTTAGTAACAAAAACAATTTCAGTACATGGTCGGGTCGTTGATGACAAGTGCATCAACAAATTTAAGATTTTTAAAGTACAAGATTTTTCAAGATTAAGAGAGAGTATTAGAAGTTAATGTAGAAAAATCTAGATGTTTAATGAAAAATGTAGTGTATGTAGTCTAGAAAAATCAAGTGATGATGTATCTAGAAATATCTTGTAAAAATGAAAGATATATGATGTAGAAATGTGTAATATTAGACAAGTGTAGAAAAATCTAGAAGTTAGGATACAACAACTATAAATATGTTGTATGTGCATGATTTGAGGAGTGAGCTAATCAAAAGAGCTCCCACAAAATATTTAAAAGGTAGAAACAAGAGTTCTACCAAAGAGATAAGTGAGAGATATGGGCTCTCACAAATATAGTTGTACTATTCTTATTAGTGTAATCAATGAAAATACAATTTTGTTATATTATGAAGGGTCCATCAAAACTTCCGCGTGCGCCCCAAAATTTCTATCAGACCATTGGCTAAGAACTTTAAGCATTGCTCACAATACAGTTAAAGAATCTACTTCAAGGCTGGAAATCTGATGTAATGAACTAACAACATTGATAGCAATACCACTCATTTCCTCTTGAAGAGAACAAGCCAATCTATTCATTACAACGAAAAACACTTTATGAAGAAACTTATGAACAGTGTTATTACAAGAGCTGGTACCCTACAAATCCCATATTTGAGCCTAACCAATTCAACAGGAGATATTAGAAACTTTTACATTAAACATCACACTCAAAGATCAGTAAGAAAAATAAATTTTAGAAATTAGGCGTAAGATGATATGCGCATAACCTTACTGGTGTATCTCCATTATCTAGGTCTATAAGCCACCTTAAGCGGAAACATCATCTCTATTATAGGGAGCCTTTAAGAAATAAAAGAATTAATTAGCCACTAAAAGTAAGGTTTCCCCTGCAATATATAGGGGTCAATTTTGGCCCTTCATTGTATAATAATCATGAAAACCTCATATCCTAAGTTAAAGTCTTCCTACTAGATTTGAGTAATCAGGTAATGACTAAAATTTCTCTAACCATGTTACCAAACCAAATTTGTAAATTGGAGATTTGTCACCCACCTACTGGTTAAACTAAATGCTCATACCTAGGATGTAGGAGCATTGATACACATTGGAGCAATTATATCTTCATAATTCAGAACATGAACGAATATTGTAATCTTGAAAGGCATGTGAATATGTAGTCATGACATGCACAACTCAGCACTGGTATTGTGTACAGAACAACCAAGGCAACAGAAGTATTTAAAGTAAGAGTTGGCATGTCAAAGTTTTAAACAGTCTTATAAACTAATAATTGAAGTCATATACATTCCAACATAAGAGTAAATGGCATGTAAGAAACACATACATTAGCGGTAGTCATCAAAAGGAGATATATGATCATGGCATTTTAATGAAATATATATGTTTGTCATTTGACCATATACACAAATAATTAGTCGTACACTCATATCACACAACACCCAGAATCCCCTCCATTCGTTAATAATTAATAATATATATATATATATATATATATATATATATATATATATATATATATATATATAACATTCGTCCAAAATAAGTCACATTTTAGAGTTACATTTATTAAATATATATATATATATATATATATATACTTCATCGTTCCAAAATAAGTGAAACACTTGTCTCAAAAAGCTCTCACATTAATGAGAGAAGTGTTTCACTTATTTTGAGGAAGTATATATATATTATATATATATATATATATATATATATATATATATATATATATATATATATATATATATATATATATATATATATATATATATATATATATATATATATATATATATATATATATATATATATATATATATATATATATATATATATATATATATATATATATATATATATATATATAAGGGCAAGATCACATGAGAATAATCCTTACATAAAACGAGAATGAATCCAACCACACGAAATTAGAGTACCTCATTAAAGTTATACCTCCAAAAAATTTTGAGCCCAAAAATTTTTTTTTTTTGAATTTTTTTTTCTAAAATTCTTTTTTTAGAGTTACATCACTTGTTCATTAGAGTTAGCGCGTAAAATCCATTCTCATTTCTCATGTAGGTAAGCATTTTCATATGAACTCACTTCTATATATATATATATATATATATATATATATATATATATATAAGCCCACATTACTTCCAGAAATATAAAAGAGGAACAATTTCCCCCTCAAATGATTACAATCTTTAGGACCCACAAATTTCCAACCCTTATATCATCTCTGAGAACACAAAAACTTGAAGTTAATTTCATCCCTAAATAATAAGAATATTATTTTTTTGGTGAAAAAAGTGGTAACCAATTACATAACTGTTTCAAACATCATACAATCCGATAATAAATGTTGCATACAATAACTAGGCGGGAGAGGGAAAATCCTAGTTGTAGCACATTCTAACTGCATATGCCTACATTCCTTTGCTAGTGCATCCGCCGCTTTGTTGGAACTCCTACTACTGTACCTAAGCCTCATATCCGGGTACCTCATGCACCACTGCCTGTATGCATCAACCATGTTAGAGAATTCAGATTGCTCCTTTTGGAGCATGATATCTATGGCAACCTGGCAATCAGAATAAATAATAGCTTTTGTATAGCTATGAGCCTCCGCAATGTACAAAGCTTTCAGAATACCAAGAATCTCCGCTGCCAGAGGGTCAGACGTGTATACTTTTGTCCCAAATCCTAGTAACCAGTTTCCCTCAGGGTCTCTCACTATTCCCCCCAAACCCACAACATCATTTAAACCAACAAAGGAGGTGTCCACATGGATCATGATAAACTCGTTGGGATGGGTGAATATAAGGCTAAACCGGGCTGGCGATGGGTTCTTGTGAAGAAAAGAGGTTTCAAGCTTGCGGGCATAACCACTCGCTCGAAAGGTAATGACCTGGAAAGGGGAAGGGTCACCCTTTTTAAACACACACTGGTTCCTATCCTTCCAGATCTCATGACATAGGTACGGGAAGACACTACTCCAGGGGAGTCCCCTAAATGAGTCTTTACTAGTCATATTCATGTGTAACCATGATGGGAAGTCAAGGTTATCTTGGTGTGGTATATCAGGTAGGGTCCAAATGCTAGATATTTTGGAGCAAGTCCTTATCAAGCGGTTAGAGTCTTCTGGGGGGCCATGACATCTAGGACAAGAAGGGTCTTGCAGAATTTGACGAATAGAGAGAAGTTTTTCGTGTGGGATTCTGTCGTATCATAGAAGCCACATGAAGAATTTGATTTTTGGTTCCCAATGCCCTTTCCAGATCCATGTCAGGTCAGGGCCTACACATTGGGGAAGAAGAAGCTGGGCCTTGTATGCCAATTCCAAAGAGAACCTGGATTGGATGACAAACTTAGGAATGAGGAGGTCCTCCCGTGCTGAGGCCAGCGGGGGAGGGGGGGGGGAAGGCTAAGAATGCGGTGGGTAATTGAAGCTGGAAGAGAGAGAGAGAGAGAGGGGGGGCTCAAGTCCCATACACCCTCCATGAACAGACTACACACTTTCCTACAACTTTCCTCAACAGAAATAGGGCCCTGAACCCAGCTCCTAATCGGCCCAATAGATAAACAATCATCAAACCAGAAGTCAATAGTCTTCCCATTCCTGAGACTCCAAGTACTATTTCCCCCTAGGATATCCCACCCTTTACCTATGCTTTGCCACGTTGTGGATCCATTCTTGAACGAGGTGACATGATGATCATAAATGTACTTGGATGTAATACAGTCCTGGGCTAGGTTTGGTTGGTTTTGGGCAATCTTCCATCCTAATTTAGCCATATAAGCTTTGTTCATCAGGACTTAATCCCGGATCCCCAGACCCCCATACCCCCTTGATCCTTAGGGAGAAAGGTAGTTTGGCGATTTATCAAGTGCATTTTATTTTTGCCCTGGTCCTCTCCCCATAGGAAATTATTGCACAGTTGGTCGAAATTTCTAAGGGTTTTGATTGGAAGATGGATGGCTTGCATATAGTAAGCTGGAATGGCTGAGAGAGTAGAAGTGATGAGGCACAGGCGGCCAACTTTAGACAAGTATTTCGTTTTCCATTTAGCAAGCCTAGCTCTCACCTTTTCCACAACAAACTGTACTTGCCCCCTGGAACGTCTCTTGTGAGAGATTGGAAGTCCTAGATAGAGCCCTATGTTCTCATTTTCACACACATTAAGGGTCTCTTGAAACAAACTCTTGTGTTCGAGGGATGTGTGAGGGGAGAAAATGAGCTTGCTCTTAGCTTCATTAATTTTTTGCCCTGAAACTAAGCAGAATTCTTCTAAAACACGCCTAACAGAGAAATCCGTCGATTCATCTACCCTACCAAAAAAGGAGGAGGTCATCTGCAAATAATAGGTGAGACATAAGAACTTTCTTTCTGCCTACCCAAAACGGGGTCAGGATTTCTCCAAACAAGCTACATTAATCATTTGTGTTAACTTCTCCAAACATATGTTGAAAAGGTATGGGGGCATAGGGTCACCCTGCCGGAGCCCCCTAGAGTGCAGATGCCTCTCAGTCTTACGCCCATTGATGAGTACCGAGGACGAGGCCTTAGACACACAACCCATAATTAAATTGACAGAATGTTCATCTAGGTTGTGGTCCTGAAGGCATTCTCTAACAAAGGTCCATTCAACTCTATCGTAAGCTTTCTCTAGATTAATTTTCATGGCAAACCACCCCCATTTTCTACGTTTTTTATTCATAGAATGAAGAACTTCCGAAGCCACCACAAGATTAATAGCAGGGCCTCGACCCTTTATGAAGCTGTTTTGGTTATGAGAAATTCAGGAGGGGATAAGATGCTTGAGGCGGTTGACCAGGATTTTTGTGACAAGCTTGTACATGGTATTACACATGCTAATGGGGTGAAATTGTTTGATTGTTTCTGGGGAGGGTTGCTTAGGTATAAGGCAAATGAGAGCCTGACAAAGATTCTCAGGGATAGTCATTTAACAAACCATTCCTAGATACTCGTGATATCCCAAGCTTTCTGAAAGAAGATTAGATGAAAACCATCCAGCCCAAGAGCCTTGAGCGGTTTCATACTAAACAGGGCTTGTTTACACTAGTAGAATTTTTGCTTATTGCTGCGGTTTTACCCATACGCAGCAATAAACCACGTGAAAAGAAAAGGTAAAATATAAAATAGACCTATTCTTTGCGGTTTCGGCGAAACCGCAAAGAATAGGCTTCAACGGGTAAATTTTCAAACTTATGTTGACTTTTTGACCAACTCTATTGCTGCGTTTTCCAGCCAAAACCGCAGCAATATATTAAAATATTATTTTTTAAATAAAATATTAACCTATTGCTGCGGTTCTTGAGAAGAACCGCAACAATAGATTTTTGTTGGATATTAAAAGCCGCCGGTCGCTAGGTTAAATCATTAACTCCTCTCTCACACCCTTAGGCGCCTCTCTCTCTCCTCGGTTTTGAACGCCTCTCTCCTCTCGGTTTTGCACGCCTATCTCTCTCCTCTACTGTCGATTTTTCTTCGCACCACCTCCACTGTCGAACTTCTTCTAATCTTCGCCGACATCAACGCTCTCCTTCGTCGCCTTCGTCGCCATCAACACCTTCGCCTTCCTCAACTTTCTTCGGATCTTCGCCGACATCCACCTTCGTCTCCTTCGTCGACGTCGCCTTCGTCTCCTCCGTCGACGTCGCCTTCGTCTCCTTCGTCGCCTTCGTCTCCTTCGTCGCCTTCGTCGCCATCAACAAACCGAGTAGGTCGTCGAAATCAACAAACCGAGCCGCCGTCTGCACATTCATCAAAACGCCGTCCTCCATCGCCTTCGAAATCAACAAACCGCCGTCTGCACATTCATCAGATCTAGTTTTCTATTTTTATTTTCATTTTTTTTATTCTTCACCTCGTCATGTATCAGATCTATTTTTCTATTTTCGTTTTTTTTAATTCTTTTTCCTTTTTCTCAAGATCTTCTGTATTTTTTAGTTTTCTTGTTACTGGTTCTTTGATTAGTTATTTTTTCGTATTAGTTTTATTTTTGTATATATTTTTTATTTGTAATTAGTGTTTGTAAAATATCATTATTATTGAATAAAAGTTGTTTTTTTTTTTTTTTGTAATAAGTGTTTGTACATATCATATATATCTGTAGAACAAATAAATATTTAAATTTTAAGAATTTTTTTTTGACCACCCTATTGCTGCGGTTTTGGCCCAAAACCGCAGCAATAGGTTAACCTATTGCTGCTGTTTTGGGCCCAAAACCGCAGCAATAGATTAACATATTGCTGCGGTAAAAAACCGCAGCAATAGGTTAATTACCTATTTCTGCGCCCTTAATTACTGCGCAGCCAAAACCGCCGCAATAGGCCACTTTTTGACCGCAGCAATTAATTAATTTCCTGAGGTGAAGGATACCCCCCCCATATGGACAGATGAGTCTGACCTCTGCTCCGGTCTCCGACACAGGTCGTGACCCGAGGTGTAAAGGCCCTCATAGAAGGATAAAACACTAGTGGAAAAAAGCCCATCCGATCCGGTCAAAATCGGGCTTACAGATCCGGTTTTCACAAAAAACCCGGACCAGTTAACTGAACCGGTTTTCATAAAGAACCGGATCAGTAAATGGTAGGTAGGGAAAAAAAACACGTCATTCACAACCCAGAAAATTAACATCAACATAACAAAGCAAATTAATAAAGAAAATATGAAATCAACTCACATTACAAGAGAAGAATGAACGAAGTCATTAAAGAAAATAAAAAAAAATCACCCAAAAAATAAGATAAACGAACATCATAAAATAATTACAAAACAACGAATCTAAACGAAAATAAATTAATCGAAAATCAACACAAAAGTTGCAATAAAAACGAAAATCAACAAAAAAATAAATTAAAAAATTACAAGCAAACGAAAAACTAAAGAAATTAAACGAAAAATCTAAAGAAATTAAACGAAAAACCAAAAGCAATTAAACAAAAATCGTCTTAGATCTGACTTTTCCTCGCGCTTCTTTCTTCGCATTTCGTTGCTTCGTCGGCGGTGAGGAAGAGAGGATTTAAGATTGTGAGGACCGTCGGTGGAGAAATTACAGACTCGAAGAAATTGATGCACCGTCGCTAAATCTGGCGAATCAAGAGTTTGAGAGGAGAAAATTAGGGGTTTTACGAGCAAAATTAAGATCTTGAAGAAGCAAAACGGTCCTTTGGGCGAGGAGTATAAGAGTTCTAATTTAGTTGGTGGTTGACTTAGATCGTCGTTCATTGTTCATTTCGGGTTAGATTTGTGAGTGGGAGGGGAGAGAGGAGAGGAGACGATGAAATCCGGTGAGAGTAGGAGACGATGAAATCCGGTGGTGGCGTGAGTAGGAGAGGAAGAGAGAGAATAGAGAGAGTTAGGGTTTGTGGATTGAGGGTTTGAGGATTGAGAGTTAGGGTTTGTGAGGATAAAATGAGGGAAATGGCGTGAGTAGGACAGGAGGGAGGCGCGGCCCAACTCTTTTATAAGGCCCAAAGTAATTGATCCGGTTATTTGGCCAACCAGATATGTTACTTTTGGACACGAGTGATGGAACAATAAAGCTGGCCCAAATAATTTTTACTGATCCGGTTTGGGCCTTGATCGGATCAGTTGACTTTAGCTGATCCGGTTTGGGCCTAACCGGATCAGTTATCTTGTCACAGATGCACTTTTTTACAGTAGTGGGATATGGTCTCTAATCCCATCCTGGTCCTGTATATCATTACCCACCTCATCTCTAAGGCTCAGGATACGAGAGGCATGACGCTTGATGATGACACTTCTATGGAAGAACCTAGTTCTCCATAACATTTCCTCCTGAACAAGGGTGTTCAGGAGCTCTCTTTGGAGCTCCTCCTCCAAACCCGTACCTTTAAGGCGGGCCAGGAGGGTGTTTTTCTTTTTATAAATGTTGCTAAATGTGGTTTTGTTCCATTCCATAAGTATCTCCTTCATGATTTCTAGGCTCTCCTGAATGTTCAACCTATCTTTAGGCCATGATCTGGACACTTCATCTAGGAACTTATCATCTAAGACCCACATAGGTTCAAATCTAAAGGGTTTTCTACCATGAAGATAGGGTGCAGAGTCCAAGTTGAGGAGGATCGGACAGTGGTCGGACGTGACTCGAGGTAAGTGCCAAAGGTTAGCATTAGGAAATAGGTTTAGCCATTCAAGATTTACCCACCCACGGTCTAGTCTCTCAAAGATCGGATTTCGCCTCCTTTTATTGGTCCAAGTGAATTTAGGTCCATTCACTAGAGGAAAAAAGGTCAAGGGCTGCGGTCAAAAGTGGCCTAAGGGCTGCTTTTTTTGACCGCAGCCCTTACCGTAGCAACCCTTAACAATTTTGAAGGGCTGCGGTTATTGACATTTCCAAAGGAGGAGGATGCCCCCCACGAAACCAACATGCTCAACATAGTGCCAAGAATCGAAACTCAAACCAGCAATGATGTCCACGACTTTGTTCCTTCGCACCCAAGTTTCGGCCAAAATCACAAATGAAGGGTTGCGGTTATTGACCGTATCCTTTAATTAAGGGTTGCGGTTTTGATCAAATCCGCAGCCCTTGTGACAAAAAAACATTTTTTTTTGCATTTTTTGTCCTAAATGATCCTAAACAGTTATATATATATAAAAGTATCATTTTTCATTGCAAATCATGTTTTTATACAAATATAGAGCTATGATTACTAGACTCAAATTCATTGTGAAGGTCACTGATCCTTTGCAAGAGCTCCTTCATCTAATCAATATCATCTCCAAGTATAGAGCTTACTTAGGATTTGTAAGCTTACTTAGAAACAGGAGTTACTAGGAAAAAGAATGAGAAGCTCGTGAAAATAATTCATATCAATATACCAGCAAATATATTACTAGACATAAGCCTTCACATTAGGCACAAACAAGTTGTCAAATGACAAAAAGAAAACTAAAAAGTACTTCCATTTCCATCTTATGTGAACACAATCTAGCCATTACTACAACAGCAGCTTCTTGATCAAAGCCTTGTACTAGTTCCTGCAAAAAGAATGCCCTGTCTCAAAATTGGGTTACATTTCCAAAATATATATAGCTCCGGAGAGAAAAGTAACAAATATATATTAGCATTGGAAGTAGGCTAAATATACTAGCATAGACAATATACCACACAAAATTTATGGAATATTCTTAAGTTGAACAAGGCTACTAAAATTGTATCATTCCAAACATGACAGGAGAAGGGAATTCTTATCTGAATAACATTGTTGTAAATGCATCTTTAAATGTGCACGAAATAAGACAAGAGAAGCATGAAATAGTGATAGCAAGAGCACACAAAAGCAACACACATGTTCAATAAGGCACATTATCAGTACAAAGGCATTCCAACTCTTTCTAAAAGCATTCAAAAATAACAATACTTGTCTCTTTGGTCATATTCCCCCTTGGTTGAGGCAGCACTCTAGACCATGATTCAATGAATTGGAAACTAAATCTTTTAACTCCCACCTTGTAATTCTGAGGAACATGGATAGACTGCCACCACCATCTCATAACAACATGTCGACATCAACATATCTTTCAATCACAATCCTCCGTTAGACTGGATGAAAAGAAGCAAAATACTCTTTTGAATAGAAGAAACATGGAAGTAATTACCAAAAAATCGAACATTTGATGACCTCTTTTGAATGCCGAACAACCAGACCCTGAAATCCCAATAAATTGGAGCGATTATGATGATGAGTGAAGAAGACGAAGATGAAGAGAGGAGATGGGAGGAGGAAAACATCCATGTCACCACTGTCATGTCAATGAATGCAAGGACACACAATATGACACATACAACTCGTAAAAGTAAGAATGAGCAAGCCAGCTGACAACGAAGACCAACTGGAGTTCAAAGGAAACCAAAACACCAATGAAGATAGTCAACTACAAGATCAAAACATGAAATAGAAGTGGAAGGATCCAGAGAACCTGAAGCATAGACTTGTATGTCATTGTCTTGCTGCGTACACCAAAATGACATGCTGGTGGTGTTGTGGTTCATTTTAAGAAGTTTCTCAAATGAAGCACCTTCGATGGAGGTTGGGTGTAACGGAACTGCTGCTGACTCGATACAGAAGCCATTACATAAGTAACCGCACACTGAGATAGCAACTAAACTCCTGCAACATAAGGTCAACAACACTTGAATAATTCATAATTCACATCCATATCAAGCCAGTCATCCACCTAGATTACCTATATACCGAAGTTCCGATTCGACAAACCTTTTCTACCTGTCATTATTATGCAATCAGCAAAGTATATAATCCCATACTAAATAGTATAACATACAAATTCATCTTTTTCTAGCCTAAACTTCATGAACTATCAACCTGTCAGTCCAACAAATTTTCTCCACGCTAATCATCCTCCTCCTCCAACTCTCATCTAAATCAAACCAATTATAGGTCAACTTAATACAAATTCTTCCTTCGAATTACCAATTATCTCCTCTCAATTAGCTTTAACACAAGTAAAAAACGAACAAAAAAATATATAAAAAAGGTAAAATAACAACGAATTCACTAAATCGCAAAAACAACGAACTAAAATTGGAGGTAAATTTGTAACGAAAATACGAGGACCACGAAAAATTAGGGCAAAGATAATTAGTTTTTTTTTGCTAAGTAATTAAGTATATTAAAACCAAACCAAATTTACAACCTAAAGCCAATCAAGGGGAAAGAGAACCAACTAGGTTGGACCCCTCACACCCAAGACAAGCAAAACAACACAGAGACAAGCCTCTGCAAACCGACACCAAACAATTACTTACAAAGTATTAAACCAGTGTATATCATTCCTAGAAACTTTCTTTGGCATCACTAAAAAAATCCTTCTCCTAATATTATCTCTAAGCTAGTTAAACAAAAATTGAACAGTTGGAACCTTATGATTCCATTTGCTAGCATTCCTAGCATGCCAGACCCCATATACAACACCTGCCACTGATGCATTCCATGCTGCACGCAAAAATTTACTCTTTCTACTGTTGACTATCCATCTTAACAAATGCTAATATCCTCGAACTGAGTATCCATGCCCATCCATTGCTTGATATCTTTCAAAATTTGTTTGCTGTAACAGCATTGGAACAACAAATGCCCCTGAGTCTCATGCATCACTCCACAAAGCCAACCATCAGTCTAAGTGCTTCTGTCATACACATCTATTCTATTTGTTGTGTGTAATCTCCCTCTCATTGCCAACCAACTAATGAAGTTATGCTTAGGAATATTCAGTCTATTCCACACAAAGCATCCCAATGAACATAATCTCTAGGTTCAATCAACTGCTGATACACCTCTTTAATAGAGTACTTTTGCAGCCTTTGAATCTCCTGCCTATTGTACAGAAGCTTGATTTTCTCTTTAATCTCACACACTCTTTTCCAGTAGCAACTGCTACCACTAGATGGCTGGTAATCCCACCAATCTTCTTCATGTATATACACATTGTGCACCCACTTCACCCACACATTGTCCTTTTTGTTGGCTATTGCCCACACATATTTATCCAAGCAAGCTCTATTCTAACTTTTCACATCTCTGAAGCCCAAACCACCTGTGCTTTTGCTTTTATAAAGTTCCTGCCAAGCCACATATCCCCCAGTAGAACTAAAGTAATTTCCAGTCCACAAGAAGGCACGACACACATTCTCAACATCATGAATGACTCTTTGTGGGAGAATAAATATTTGAGCCCAATAGACATGGATGCTCATAAGGACAGAGTTTATAAGTTGAACCCTTCCAGTGTATGAAATATTCCTTGTGCTCCATACTCTTACTTTAGCAGTCATTTTCTTAACCAAACAGTCACATTGCGCAGCAGAAATTCTTTTAGAATAAATGGGTACACCCAAATATCTAAAAGGAACTTGCTGTATTCTAGTCACCTCACTCTCCTCTATCCCACAACAATAGAAGGAGGATTTCTGCACATTAGTCTTCAGGCCAGAGGAATTAGAGAACAGCTTGAAGGCTTTAAGCATCAGATGAACAGAAGCATAGTCTCCCTTAGTGCAGAGAATCAAGTCATCAGCAAAGCTTAGATGAGTTAATTTCATAGGAGTGCATCTGGAGTGAAAGTGAAACTGATCCATCTGACTCATCTTCCCCAATATTCTAGCTAAATACTCCATGCAAACAACAAAAAGCAGGGGAGAGAGAGGGTCCCCCTGCCTTAAGCCTCTCTTAGACTCAAAAAACCCATGAACTTCACCATTAATCATTAGTGAAAATTTAGGAGTACAGACACATTCCATTACAATTTTCACAAAACTCTCAGGGAAATCTAAGGCAATCAACATGTCCTTTAAAAAACCCCAGTCAACAGTATCATATGCTTTTTGCATATCAAGCTTTATAATGCAGCTTGGGGGAGCATTCTTCCTATTATAATGCCTAACAAGGTCTTGAACAATCATAATGTTATGGACAATAGGCCTGTTATGAACAAAAGCACCTTGTGTCTCCTCAATCACATGTGGTAAAACCATCCTAAGCCTATTACAAATCAATTTGGTTATACACTTGTAAAGGGTGTTGCAACAGGCTATAGGTCTGAATTCACTAACAGTTTTTGGGCAAGCAATTTTAGGAATCAAAGTGATTAAAGTAGTATTTAAAGCTTTCGGCATTTTACCATGATTGAAAAAATCCAATATTGCTTCTGTCACCTCATTCCCAACAATGTTCCAAGCATCACGAAAGAAAAAACCACCAAACACATCAAGGCCAGGGGCTTTATTACCATTAATAGAGAACATAGCTCTCTTAACTTCATCAGCATTGTAAGGAGCATTCAAAAGATTCTTGTGATCCTGAGTTAGGATGTTACCTGATCTCACAAGCTCCCTGTTCACAGCTGTATGCCTCACACCATCATCCCCCAGGAGCTTCTGGTAGTATTCTAAGAAAGCTCCCTTCACAGCCTCTATAAAATCCTGCCAAGCACCACTCATATTATAAATGTCATACACAGAGTTTTTAACTCTTCTTTGTCTGATACTTTGATGGAAGAGTGATGATTTTTCATCTCCATCTCTAAGCCAAGCAACCTTGGCTTTCTGCTTCAAAAAGGACATATAAGCCCCTTGTTTGAGTTTGTAATCGCCTACGCCCCTCGGCTCCTCATTAGCAGCATCTATGTCACCAGGTTGATTATGCATTTTATGTTGAGCTTCCTCCATATAAGCAAGGCTTTCAAAGCTTCAGCTTGAATCTCAAGAAAGCCATTTCTATTAAGCTCTTTTAAACTTTTCTTCACCAACTTCAGCTTTTGAACCACTTTATACATTTTATTTCCACTTATTACTTCAGACCAACATTGCCTGATTAGCCCCTCAAAGCTTCTAGAAGTACTTCACATGGTAAAGTACTTAAATGGCCTTTAGATATTATCAAGTCTAGGATAAACTGAGATGATTGCTGGGCAATGATTAAAATCACCCTCATTTTGGAAGGCAACCCCAACATTGGGGTACTCTTCCTCCCATTTTTTATTCCCCAAAATTCCATCGAAGCTTAGCAAACACTCTAGCTTGCCCCTCCCGTTTGTTGTTCCATGTATACAAGTTGACAGTACTACTCAGATCATGTAAATCACATTGATTCAGACATAATCTAAGTGGTTCAGTTTCCCAACTCCTAACTTGAGCCCCAATTCTCTCATCACTAGACAAAACACAGTTGAAATCCCCTCCTACCATCCAAGGACCCCTCACTGCACTTGCAATTTCCCCCAATTCCTTCCACAACACCTCTCTACTATTTCTATCATTGAAAGCATACACCATTGTACAATCAAAACCTACTGTACCATTCTTTGGAGTTACAAAATAGTGGATCCACTGACTTGCACCACCCTTTATATCAACAGTGAAAACACCTGTATTCCAGGCCAAGATCACCCTGCCACCCTTATGAAAAGCGGCATTTGAAGTGAAACACCAATTTTGAAACATTACTTGATAAAGCTTACCCATAGCAGAAGCTTTACCTTTGTCTCCAAAGCCCCAACTAGTCCTACGAGTGTCGAGAAAGAAAATTCCTCACAATAATCTGCTTCCTAGGACTATTCAAGCCCCTGACATTCCATATACAGATTTTATCCATTTGGGGAGGAGAGATCCCTCTCTCCATCATCATCAGTCATCTCATTTTCCATCTCACCATCCTTCTCCTCTTCATTGTCATCCATTAGAGCAGTGAAAGAATTCCTAACAACAGTTCTATGTTGTGGGCCTTTTGGTGTTCTCACCACTCTACTAGCAGGCTGGAAACCATCAGCATCAACTTGTGGAGCTTGTTGTTGCACAACCACCACTTCTCTCTGCTTTTCCCCTGCTGTCTAGGCACCCATATCTGTTTCTTCCTCTTTCTGCAGGTGTGTACATCATGACCAAAAATCATACAATCTTTACAGAAAGTAGGCTTCTAATCTTAGGTAACCTGCACCCTTGTATCCTCTCCCTTCTCATTTTTAAAAATGATTTCATCTGGATAAGATTGAGTTATGTCAACCTCAACCAAAACCTTAGCAAACTGCAATTTCTCTCTTTTCAGCGTTGCATTATCAACCTTCAGATACTTCCCAACCTTGCTAACAATTTTCGTCAAACATCTCTGACCCCAATATTTGAAATCCAGATCAAGTTGCACCTATATAGGTACTTGTCGAACCTCATCCTTCTTGTAATCCATATCCTAATGCCACGCTTTAATCATCACTGGCTTGCCATTAAAAAATGGGTATCCGCCATTAACAACCTTGTCTCTATTTTCCATTGAATTAAACCTTACAATGAAAATCCCCTTTTCTACCATTGCCACTTTGTCTACCCCCAAATTCCTCCAAATACGCCTAACAAAACCTTCCATCACCATTGTAGGAGGGTTTTCTCCTAACACATAACAAATGATAGCTGAGTTCCAATAGTCAACTTCTTCTTGAATATCATCTAAATCAATCTGAATCTTAGGTTGATTATTATATATCCCATTTTCAATTTCATCATCAATCACTTCATTAAACTGCTGCAATATTGGTAAAGGATTACCTGGAGATTGTGCTGCTTGTCCTTCTGGGTTATCAGGGTGATGAATTGATGTCATCACTCCGAAAAAGTACGATTCAGTTTCGATTGTTGCCGAAGTTAAATAATCGATTCCTTTGGTGTCAAAATCTCACCCACTTCAAAACTTCCAAATTCCAATGCTTTTATACCCATTACCTCTTCAATTGATCTCATCTTCTTAGCCTGAGAGTCCGAAGTAGGCCTTCGAGGTTTTACAGGTGCTCTCACCGGAGTATTCCCCTCTGATTCCGTCGGATTTCCTCACTTTTGGCCCCCTTCTTCCCCGCCATGGCTACAGCGAAGCTGAAGAGAAGTTAAGGAGCTCCAAAAAGATTATGTTAATACAAAAGATAATTAGTTTACTTGATGAGTGAATAGCAGTGCAACACCGCCACAACACAGCAGCACAACCAATAGAGGAAAGAGAGAGATGAGCATGAATAGAAGCGCCGAGGCTCCGGCGAGCAAAGATTATACCACATATATCCTCATTGATTAATCCACATAAACTATAAATTCAGGAGACATTCATAATCAAAATCAACCTTACAAAGAGTCAAAATCAAATCAAAATGTGAAATTCCAACTTCAATCACAAAAAAAAGAGGAGAGAGAGAGTACCAATTTCGTCCGTCGATAAAGATACGAAGGTCAGGAGAAAATGTCGAAGGAGCGACAGCAGTAGAACCGCCAACTCTACCAGTACCACCTAAAATCAAAACCCTAGAATTCCGAAGTTTATCGTCGGAAATGGCGAAATTAATTTTCGACTTTTTGAAATGTCTCTCTCCTTAACTGAGCTCGAAACCGCCATTAATGGCGGCGATGATGAGGTTTCGAAGTGAAGGAGCGAAAGAGGAAGAGAGATGATGGGAGGAGGAAAGAGTCCGAACATCGAAGTCAGTTCGAAGCTTAGGCCATTAGGGCTGAGTTAAGGAGAAGGAGAAGAGGAGAGAAAGAGTGAGGGGGAGAGAAACGGGCTAGGGTTAGAGACATCGAGGGAAGTTCAATAGTGAATGGATGAATGCGCAAAAGATTAAAAAAAAAAAGAAAGGGTTGCGGTTAGCCCAAAAAACGCAGCCCTTTATAAAAAAGGGTTGCGGTTTTCAGATAACCGCAACCCTTTATCACAAAGGGCTGCGTTTTTCGGATAACCGCAACCCCTTATCACAAAGGGCTGCGTTTTTGGGCTCACCGCAGCCCTTGGCTTTTTTCCTCTAGTGATTAAACCCTAGGTTTACTAAATTGCAATTATCCATAATTGAAGCAAAAAGATCAGCGCGACTCCTAGAGATAAGGTTTTCCTCCTAGCTTTTCATTTTGATTGATCACCTCATTAAAGTCTCCTAAAACTAGCCATGGTTGTTTAAGGTTACATGCAAAAGTTTCAAGCTCATTCCATAACTATTTCCTAACATGAAATTTCGTACTATCATAAATAGATGAAAGGACAAAGGAGGTTTTGGAAGATATTACCTCGACAACGCCATATACTCCCTGAGCACCTTCCCCAACAACTTGGAATTCAACGAGGAGACATTTCCAAAGGAGGAGGATGCCTCCCACGAAACCAACAGGCTCAACATAGTGCCAAGAATCGAAACTCAAACCAGCAATGATGTCCACGGCTTTGTTCCTTCGCACCCAAGTTTCGGCCAAAATCACAAATGAAGGGCTGCGATTATTGACCGCATCCCTTAATTAAGGGATCAAAACCGCAACCCTTGTGACCCAAAAAAACAATTTTGTTTTACATTTTTTTTGTCCTAAATGATCCCAAACAGTTATATATATATATATATATATATATATATATATATATATATATATATATATATATATATATATATATATATATAAGTATCATTTTTCATTGCAAATCATGTTTTTATACAAATATATAGCTATGATTACTAGACTCAAATTCATTGTCAATGTCACTGATCCTTTGTAAGAGCTCCTTCATCTAATCAATAGCATCTCTAAGTATACAGCTTACTTAGGATTTGTAAGCTTACTTAGAAATAGGAGTTACTGGGAAAAAGAATGAGAAGCTCGTGAAAACAATTCATATCAATATACCAGTAAATATATTACTAGACATAAGCCTTCACATTAGGCACAAACAAGTTGTTAAATGACACAAATAAAACTAAAAAGTACTTCCATTTCCATCTTATGTGAATATAATCTAGCCATTACTACAGCAGCAGCTTCTTGATCAAAGCCTTGTACTAGTTCCTGCAAAAAGAATGCCCTGTCTCAAAATTGGCTTACATTTCCGAAATATATATAGCTCCGGAGAGAAAAGTAACAAATATATATAGCTCCGGAGAGAAAAGTAACAAATATATATTAGCATTGGTAGTAGGCTAAATATACTAACATAGACAATATAACACACAAAATTTATGGAATATTCTTAAGTTGAACAAGGCTACTAAAATTGTATCGTTCCAAACATGATAACAGAAGGGAATTCTTGTCTGAATAACATTGTTGTAAATGCATCTTTAAATGTGCACGAAATAAGACATGAGAAGCATGAAATAGTGATAGCAAGAGCACACAAAAGCAACACACAAGTTCAATAAGGCACATTATCAGTACAAAGGCATTCCAACTCTTTCTAAAAGCATTCAAAAATAACAATACTTATCTCTTTGGACATATTCCCCCTTGGTTGAGGCAACACTCTGGACCATGATTCAATGAATTGGAAACTAAATCTTTTACCTCCCACCTTGTAATTCTGAGGAACATGGACAGACTGCCACCACCATCTCATAATAACATGTCGACATCAACATATCTTTCAATCACAGTCCTCCATTAGACTGGATGAAAAGAAGTAAATTACTCTTTTGAATAGAAGAAACATGGAAGTAATTACCAAAAAATAGAACATTTGATGACCTCTTTTGAATGTTGAACAACCAGACCCTGAAATCCCAATAAATTGGAGCGATTATGATGATGAGTGAAGAAGACGAAGATGAAGAGAGAAGATGGGAGGAGGAAAACATCCATGTTACCACTGTCATGTCATTGAATGCAAGGACACACAATATGACACATACAACTCGTAAAAGTAAGAATGAGCAAGCCAGCTGACAACGAAGACCAACTGGAGTTCAAAGGAAACCAAAACAACGGTGGAGATAGTTAACTACAAGATCAAAACATGAAATAGAAGTGGAAGGATCAAGACGAACCTGAAGCATAGAATTGTATGTGTCATTGTCTTGGTGCGAACACCAAAATGACATGCTGCTGGTGTTGTGGTTCATTTTAAGAAGTTTCTCAAATGAAGCCATTACACAAGTAACCCCACACTGAGGCAGCAACTAAACTCCTACAACATAAGGTCCACAACACTTGAATAATTCATAATTCACATCCATATCAAGCCACTCATCCACCTAGATTACCTACATACCAAAGTTCCGATTCGACAAACCTTTTCTACATGTCATTATTATGCAATCAGCAAAGTATATAATCCCATACTAAATAGTATAACATACAAATTCATCTTTTTCTAGCCTAAACTACATGAAGTATCAACCTATTAGTCCAACAAATTTTCTCCACGTTAATTATCGTCCTCCTCCAACTATCATCTAAATCAAACCAATTATAGGTCAACTTAATACGAATTCTTCCATCGAATTACCAATTATCTCCTCTCAATTAGCTTTAACACAAGTAAAAAACGAACAAATATATATATAAAAAAGGTAAAATAACAACGAATTCACTAAATCGCAAAAACAACGAACTAAAACTGGAGGTAAATTTGTAACGAAAATACGAGGACCACGAAAATTAGGGCAAAGAAAAGAGGTGAGAGAAAGATAATTAGTTTACTTGATGAGTGAATAGCAGTGCAACACCACGACAACACAGCAGCACAACCAATAGAGGAAATAGAGAGATGAGCAGGAATAGCAGCGCCAAGGCTCCGACGAGCCGAGATTATACCACATATTTCCTAATTGATTAATTCACATAAACTATAAATTCAGGAGACATTCACAATCGAAATCAACCTTACAAAGAGTCAAAATCAAATCAAAATGTGAAATTCCAACTTCAATCACAAAAAAAAGAGAAGAGAGAGAGAGAGATAGAGGGAGTACCGATTTCGTCCGCCGATGAAGATACAAAGGTCAAGCAAAAGTGTCGAAGGGGCGACAGCAGTAGAACCGTCAACTCTACCAGTACCACCTAAAATCAAAACCCTAGAATTCCGAAGTTTATCGTCGGAAATTGCGAAATCAATTTTTGGCTTTTAGAAATGTCTCTCTCCTTAACTGAGCTCGAAACCGCCATTAATGGCGGCGATGATGAGGTTTTGAAGTGAAGGAGCGAGAGAGGAAGATAGGAGATGGAAGGAGGACTGAGTTCGAACATCGATGTCAAGTCAATGCTTAGGCCATTAGGGCTGAGTTGAGGAGAAGGAGAAGAGGATAGAGAGAGGGGGGGAGAGAAACGGGCTAGGGTTAGAGACAGCGAGGGAAGTTTAATAATGAATGGTTGAATGCGCAAAAGATTAAAAAAAAGAAAGGGTTGCATTTAGCCCAAAAACCGCAACCCTTTATCAAAAAGGGTTGCGGTTTTAAGATAACCGCAACCCTTTATCACAAAGGGCTGTGTTTTTCAGATAACCGCAACCCTTTATCACAAAGGGCTGCGTTTTTGGGCTCACTGCAGCCCTTGCATAGCAGCCCTTGGCTTTTTTCCTCTAGTGATTAAACCCTAGGTTTACTAAATTGCAATTATCCATAATTGTAGCAAAAAGATCCGCGCGACTCCTAGAGATAAGGTTTTCCTCCTAGCTTTTCATTTTGATTGATCACCTCATTAAAGTCTCCTAAAAGTAGCCATGGTTGTTTAAGATAACATGCAAAAGTTTCAAGCTCATTCCATAACTGTTTCCTAACATGAAATTTCATACTATCATAAATAGATGAAAGAACAAAGGAGGTTTTGGAAGATATTACCTCGACATCGCCATATACTCCCTGACCACCTTCCCCAACAACTTGGAAGTCAACGAGGTGACATTTCCAAAGGAGGAGGATGCCCCCCACGAAACCAACAGGCTCAACATAGTGCCAAGAATCAAAACTCAAACCAGCAATGATGTCCACGGCTTTGTTCCTTCGCCCCCAAGTTTCGCCCAAAATCACAAATGAGGGATGATGATGTTGCATTAGGAGCCGAAAATTCGGCTTAAAGGAGGGTCTTCTAATCCCCCTAACATTCCAAAAGAGAACCGTCATTCCCTTGTGAAGATTGGGTTTTCCTAGGAGCATTGTGAGAATCTCCTCGTGTCCTACTTCCCACGGGTCTACTTCGGCTCCGGTCGACAGACAAGTCCACATCCTCCTGTGTGGCCATAGCACTACCTAGGCCTCTCGTGGGTTTCTTCTTCCGTTTACCACGGCCCAAGAGGCTGATATGCCCAATTGCTTCATTGGGCGGTGTAAGCGCCCGCAAAGAACTCCGTCCATATTGCTCATGACTGACATTGTCGATGTATGGTTCCGGACCAACACTATAGTTCGTACAAGGGGCAGTAGCGGCGCGAGGTCTATCCATGGACCTAATGTCATCATCAACTCTCGGTCGGCGTTCTCGTGGACGACCTCTTTCTTGAGGAACCACTTCAGGAACACCCTCATCAAGGGTGGAAGATGAGCGGCGTCCATGAGCTAGGGTACATACACGGTCTGAAACTCGGAATGGGCTAACCATCATCAAGTGATTGGCAGCTTCGGGGAACCAAGAAGGGGTTAAGAATCAAAGCTTTCACTTGTTGGAGGGATAATTCGGTGTGGAATTCGGTTTGGTGTTGGAAGGAGTCCGGTAGATAATAGTCCACGAACCCCAGAGTCAGTTCCGGCAAGAGAGGTCGAACCGGTCTCGAGAAGATGACCGGGTCCAGGGAATTCACAAAGTGAACTCGGGGTGGGGTTGGAGGAGAGGGCGGCGAAGCTGGCGATGGTGGGGAGGAGGATTCGCACAGGTCGAGGACTTCCTGGGCATCCATAGTTAGCTTTTTAAGGTTTTTTGGGAAAGAGGGGTTGGGTTATATTTTTCTGGGGTGGGAGAGGGGGTATTTGTGGGTTTAAAATTTTCCCCACTTGGAGGATTTAACGGGATGTTCTGGGTAGAGGGTGTAACACCCTCCGTACCGAGGCAAGACATGGTAGGATGCGTAGGCAAGCATAGCTGGGAAGGGATGCTGTGATTTGACTCCCTAGAGCCACGTTTCGGTGTACTAGAGGGGCAGGAGAGAGAATGTTCACTTCCTTGCAGGGACTCTAAAATCGTGAAAGGATTTTTGCAGAGCTGAGGAACAGTAGCCAAGGTTTGCTTGGTTGACATTTTAGTTGACAAATCAGAGGCCCCACTTACTTTTTGGGATGTTGGGATTGCCTCCCCCCTTTTAGGAATGTTCTGCTGGGCTGCTTTTTCTTTCTCTTTAGGTCCCAAGTCCATAAGTTTTTTCGGGGTCCACCTTGTTCTGAACTTGGAGCGTTCTCTGGGCCCCTTTTGTTGGGCTTCTTTTGTTCCCCTATGTCGGCGCGTGACTTGCACCAAACCCTTCTTATTTTCCTCCACCACTTTCGTATCTCCTCCTGGCAACACTTTTTTTTCAGTCCCTGGAGCCATCAGATGTCCAGGTTGTTAAGTTATCCTTCTTGGGCAATTCCGATCACTATGCCCCACCTTTCGGCATCCCACACACACCCACGGTCCCTCCACATACACAATCTCCTAAAGTATCCCCCCAATCCATGTCCGAGATGGAGTCATATGATTTGCTTGTACAAGAATGCAAATCGACACATACCTTTTCCGGTCTCCTTCAAGGGAGTGTGTATCAATTTTAATTGTCTGGCCTATCGAGTTCCTTGTACTTCTCAAGATGTCCTTAGGGAAGAACTCCAAAGGCAATTCAGGTTAGTGCACCCAGACTGGGAATTGGTTGATACTCACCTTAGACGGCTTGAATCTGAGCTGCCATGGTTGAACCCACAGCAAAGCTCCCATGATGAACCATGACCCTCCCGCAATGATTGACGATCTCTCCTCTTTTGATGGGCACGACACACTGTAGAAACCTTTGCCTATGGATATAAGGTTCATTCTTCTCTTCCAACTCCATATCTTCCGGAGCTCTTTTTAAGGAAATCTTGTGAGAATGACCACTTTACATATCAGAGCATCTTCCCAAGGTTTAACAATTTCTTCATACTTCTCCGACGAGATGGGTATGAACGCTTCTTCTCCCTCGACCAGATAGGGATGATTGGTGGCGTAGGGGAGTGAGGGCATTTCCAAAGGAATTACATCAGACAAAACTTGTTGACCTTCCCCATTAGATAGGGCAGTTTTGAAAGAAGAGGGTTGTAGGGCGGGGAAGGGTGATGGTAGAATGGTAAGGGGCAAGGAAACGGTCGCGACATCTGGCCCTGGTTGCAAGGCTGGATTCTCGGTATTTCTGACGGTCCTGGGGTCTCCTGGTGAGAGATGGCGCTGGGGTTGCTCACTATTTGCCGTGAGGGCGGTGCAGGTGGGTGAACTTTTTGGTTGTGGTTGTAGGGTTTGAGTTGGGTTGGAGAGAGGAGTTTTTTTTTCTCTCTCTCGAACATCTCGCTTAGATTGGGCCATTGGGGTGTACTATTTACCAAGCTTTACATAATCAACTAATGAACTTAATTTATTCCCAGAAAACTTACAATAGAAAGTTGATAACCTCCTCAAATCATTAAAATCTGTAAAACCCACAAAATTCGTTGCTGCCCATTTACTAAAACTGGAATAAAAAAATGAGAAAAGAGTGAAATTTTTCTCACTAAAAGAATGTACCGCAGCAGCACCAAAACTGAGAACTTTGGTATCCTTGTATCTATTATTAACTGAGACCAACATACTCTAATTAATAGCCACCACGTAGCATCACTATTTCAATTATTTTTTCCTTAATCGACGAAGTAGAGGGGGATATGTACCAGTAAATCCAAGAATTGTAGATCAGAGATAGACAAACAACCTCCAAATTTCCTCCTTCTACATCAATATGAAAAACATGCAATAGGGCCCTAAAAATCACATTAAATCAATATTGTGGCTTAAATTGCCTAAATATAACCCTAAATTTTTAGTAGAGAAATTACCTCAACGCGTAAAATATTCAAGAGCCTACAATTAAAACCCTAATTTCAAGATATGTCAATCTAACGATTCAAGAAAAAGGGGAAAACTTTTTAAAGGACTTACTCAGTTAAATTCCAAAATAAGCTAACAAATAACAACCCACATACTGAATCTTCATCACAAACAAATCTTAATTCTAAAATCTTTCAATTTAAACAACCCGAGAACAAGGGGCTAATATTTTGGGGGATAAACTTAACAAATCGCAACCCACTACTCAATTTTATCAGGTTATATAGTTGGAAAATCAGATCTAGAAAAGATGAACATAATTGAAAAGCGAAAAAAAGAGAAAAATTAATATGAGAAAATTAGGGAGAAAATGGAAATAGAAACAGAAAAAAACGGTGCGGCGCAGATGGTAGGGGGTGGTCGCACTCAGGCAGTAGTAGTGGCGCACGCGGAGAGAGAGAAAACAAGGCATTCTGGTTTTTGTTCACTACTACCCACAACAAAACAGCAACACCGTCGGTTGCGCAACAACATCGTCGAGGGTAAGGAAGCACATAACCGTCGAGACAAGGCGGCGCGGCACCAGCGGCGAGCGTAGCACGTGAGGCAAGAGAGATACGGACGAAAAAGAGAAATTGGGGTTTGGGTTTTTTTGTTTGTTGTTCAATCTTCGTGGGAAATACAAATGACCCACAAAGTTATTAAAAGCTGATGGAGTCACAAATGCTCCGTTCAGGTTAACACACGAAGAACTTGATCTCAAATGCTCCAGTGTAGTAAACAACAGGAGCATTTGTGGAACTTTTTATTAAAATTTTGTAAAAGGCGTACCAAATGCTGCATCTTTTAAAAAACTTGAGCATTTGATAAGGAGCAAAAATAAACTTTTTTCCACTAGTGTTTTATGTCATTTTTCAACAAGATTATATCATTTCCCTTATTTCATTATTAGTTTTCAACTCCTTATATACCTCATCATTATTATAAAAAAGGTGTATCATTTATAAGAGAAATGATATCATTATTACTCACTTTTATGTCATTTTCAAGCAAATATGTATCATTTATACTTTGGCTCCATCACATCAGTCTTATACTTTCCCTGAAATGCCACACAAGTAGCAGCCATTATATCTCCTAAATAATCTCTCATCACATGCCCCATACACATAATATCTCCCCCAAAAGAAGTTATATCAGTGTTCACTCTGTACCACCCTGATTTTGGAGGTTTCCATTCCTCTACAAAACTTACACCAGAACTCTCATTTTTTCCTACATCATAAGCCATTCCATACTCATTCACCACTGCCACGGGTTTATCTACAATCATTTTGACATCACTCCTTTTCTCGAACACCCATGTATTTCTTTTCACATATGAGACCCCAAAAAATGTTCCAACATTCTTTCTCCAATTTTTCCTTTGCTAAAGAAGTCACCCAATTGGAGTAAGTGTCCACTTTAACTCAAATAGTATCAACACGCAACGGGGAAAACATCATACCTGCCTTAACTCCTCATAACGCAACAACATATAGTTAAGTGTTTCCTGACCATTGCCACACACCGGACAAATCTCGTCCATGGCCATACCACGCCAACTGAGGTTCCTCTACGCCGAGATCTCTTCATGAAGAGATTTTCACCCAAAGTGCTTAACTTTAGGCGGCACGACAATACCCTAGAGCTTCGTCCATACCTGGTCATTAGATGATTACGAGCTTGCCATCCTAGCCAAAGTATTGGTCCGGAGTTCTCGTTAATAAGCGCTACAAACACTGAAGTTCCCATCTTTTGTGAAGTATCACACCCATGAATTAATCTCCTTTACTCATCAAGCACAAAGGAATAAGCATAACATCCTCGACCCCCCTTTTAGAAAATATGTTACCCAATAGCTCACTATGCCATCTACCATGAACTATCAGTTCATTCATACTCCTTGGCACTTACATATCACCAACCGGATCACTTGTGGATACCCGAAAATTAGGTAAGCTCAGTATCAATGGTTAATCTATATATTGATCGAATCCCCACTACCAACCAATTTCCAAGCACCACCTTTTAATAAATACCTTGAATACAAAATATACTTCCAGGTGTAGTTGGCATTGGGGCATGCTCGAGCCTCCAAAAAGCTAGTGGATGGAAAATATTTGGCATTAAGGGTCTTCACCATATATACTATTCACATAACCTACTTTGACTATATATTTCTGCTAATATATATAAACAAATATTAGTATATAAGTTGTTGGATTCGTCTTCATATATATTTTTATAATATCACCTTTTATAACTTTTGCTGATAGATAACTAAAAATATCAATGGTCAAAGTTAATAACACTTCTTATGTAAGAACATGGAAATAGTTCAATTATAATCCATTTACATTATGTTACATGACAATCCTTGTTCCTGAAATTATAATCATTTTGGAAGATTGGCCCGCAATGAAAAAAAATTAAAGGTTATAATTTAGCCGGCCCGCAATGAAAAAAAAATTAAAGGTTATAATTTAGCCAAAATGGGATTACATATTGGCTTATAAGGATTATAACAAAGTGATCTCATGCGTTCATATAAGGATTGTTCTCATGGAAACCCGACCTACATACAAAATCGTGTCTCCCCTTTAGCACCCAATTATGAAACATATTATCATCCTAATCGGTCTGGTCCAAAGGAAGAGCAATCCAATCAGACAGTAGCAGCCAGCAGCAGCTGTCGCCCCTGTACTGCCGTGTGTCTCCTCCCTCCTCTCCTTTGTTTGGTTATTTTTCTTCCTCCTCAAGTTATTTTCAATGCAAAGTTTATGTTTTTAAGAATTGTTTTAACATGTTTATGCTTAAAGTTGTAATTTGATGATTTAAATACGAATCTAAGATTATGTAGTTTATATAATGAAGTTAGAAAATTTCAGATTTAGTAGTTATGTTTAAATTAGGGTTTTAAAATATCAAAGCATGGATTTTTAGGGTTTTATAAGTTGGAAAATCATAGTAGTATATTATAGTTTATGAAATTGAGAATTCTTATGATTTTAATTATGTTTAAGTATGTTTAAAAAGGGTTTTATTATATTATAAGTTGCTGGAAATTTGAAAAGGATGTTGATGATGGAGTTTTATGATTTAAAGTATGAGTTTTAAGGGTTTTAAATGACTAGTATAGTACACTACAAGAAAATCACAAAATAACGACGTCCTGTCAGCGACGGTTGACAAAACCGTCGGTATATTCATAATAAGCGACGGCTATAAGCCGTCGTTGATCACCGTCTGCTTTTGTATAATTTAACGACGGTTTAGCTGTCGTTGATGAATAACGACGGCTAAAAGCCGTCGTTAATTTTGTGGAAGTAAAGCAGAAATTTTTTTAGCTTGGGCGACGGTTAGAAACGGTCGTTGATTCTGAAGGGGGGGGGTTTAATTGAATCTGGTGATTCAGTCGGGTTTTATTTTCAACAAAAAAAAGGAGGGAAGTGCAGTGATTTTTGCAGCGACGCAACCACCTCCACCTGCCTTTCCTCCTTCCTCCAGCCAACGGCAGCGACCCACCTCCACCTCACTTCGCCGGCGGTAAGCTTTACTTTCTCCTTTTTTTTAAAAAATTTTTGAGTTTAATGAACCAAACCCTAACAGTTGGGTTTTTTCCTCGTGAGAGAAGTGCACTTCAGGCGACGAACTTCGGCGACGAACTTGGCATCGACTCTTGCCGGACCGACATTTCGCCGGTGGTAAGCAGTGCCAATTTCCTTTTTTTTTTAATAATTTGTGTACTCATGAAACTAAACCCAGAAAATTGGGTTTTTGCTAATTCTTGTTATTTCTGCTAAAAATTCGAATCTTGTTTTTTCTGTCAGTTTTTTACTCACATTTTGTTAGTCTTGCTTTATTTTATGTATATTTCTTCATGTAAGTGTTTGATATTATAATGTATCATTTCTTTAATCAAAGTTCATACTACTTATAATTTTTTCAGATAATTTCATAGTCAGATTTTAGTGATTTGGTGAGTGAAATCAGTAACAAGAAAGAGCATGTGGGTATTTTTGTTTTCTAACATTTGGTGGAAAAAAAGAATGGGTGAAAGTAACCCAAAATTGTTGGACTTAATATCAAAGGAAAAACAAAGGATGATGAATAATGAAGAAAGAAGATATGGGTGTTGTTCATATGATGAAAACAAGCTTGAACTTAGGCTATATAATTTTTTAGTTTATATTACTTTGAAGATTAAGTTACTTTAATTGTATAAGTTTAAGTTACTATATAATTATCACAATAGTTTTTATAGTGGTTCGTTTATTAAAGGCTATCATTTTGTTAGTCTTCCCTTTTCGCATTAATATTAAAATATATGACTCGCATTGTGACCACTAATTCTAGTTATTCTAATCAGAATCTACATGGTGGATTTGTAGCATCTGATTATGCTCTTTTAATTATCAAAGATTACATTTTCCTAAGCATTATGATTTGGCCATGGTCTAAAGAGTATGAGTGTGCGGGGGGGGTCGGGGAGGGGGTGAGGCTGTGCGGGGGGGGGGGTCGGGAGTGTGGGGGCGTGCGAGGGGGGTCGGGGAGGGGGAGGAGCTGTAGGGGGGGTGGGGCTGTGCAAGGGGGATCGGGGAGTGGGGGAGGGGCTGCGGGGGGGTTAGGGAGGGGGGCGGGGGTGTTAGGGAGGGGAGGGGGGCTGCAGAGGGGGTCGGGGAGGGGGGGGGGAAGGGGGGGGGTCGGGGAGGTGGGGGTGGGCGGGGGGGTCGGGGAGGGGGGTGAGGCGCGGGGGGGGTCGGGGAGTGTGGGGGGCTGTGCAAGGGGGGGTCGGGGAGGGGGGAGGGGGGGGGGCTGGGGGGTGTCGGGGAGGGGGAGGGGCTGCAGGGGGGTCGGGGAGGGGGAGGAGGCTGCGGGGGTCGGGGAGGGGGGGGGGTGCGGGGGGGTCGGGGGAGGGTGGGGGGGCTGTGCAAGGGGGGGTTAGCTTATGAACTTCTTCTCAAATAATCTTCTATAACACCCACATTTACCAACTTGATTTTTGTCTTCCATAAAGAAATTGGACATATAAAATTGATCCTAACTCTACCTTCATTAGCTTATGAATTTAAGCTTACATATTTGGGAAGAGCTTGTTGATAACCACTTAAGATCCAACGTTCTAATTTCTTTGACATAATGTTATTGGATTATTCATACTTTAATGTAATTTGTTTAATCTTGCGCAGTTTTAATTTCTTGCATTTTAGGTAATCATGTCTAATCCTAAGGGCCGCGGAGGTCGAGGTGGCTTAGGTGGAAGCCAAGGTCGTGGGACTTTGATTCCGATGCGGCTTTTTCGGTCACCGAGAATTAGAAGGAAGCCGAACCCCGTAGTAGAGACACGGGGAGATGATTCACGAGGCACGTGACATTGGTAGCCACGTACCGGAGACTCCGAACACTCATACGGAGGAAGGTGAAGGTTCGAACCGTGCACCAAGAAAGGTTTTAAGCCCTACTGGATTATGGTAAGTTCGTAAGCTACTATATGCTTCATGATACACAAATATGCAATGGTATTCACAATTCACGTGTTTGTTTGGTTTTCAAATTTCAATTCAGGTTCGATGATAACAAGGTTAGTGGGTCCATCACTGACATTTTCCAGGGCCATTTTCGACAACCTTGGTTCAATTACAGTGAGGTCGACAATGCAACAAAGACGCATTGGTGGAACATTTTCACGAGTATGTATGAATCGAATTATGAAAAATTTCATTGATTATATTACTTTATTAATATCTTTGTTAAATGTTTGACTAAAGGGTATTTACGAATGGGCTCCTGAGTTAGAAGGCCTAGTGAAGAAGGATTACAAGAAAAAGCTTCATCTCGTCCGAGAGACTTGCGATCTTGGGTGGTTAAGAAAGCCAAAGAAAGGCCGAAATGGTTGGGGGAGACGATCTACGAAGACATGAAGAAGAGAAGTGAAGACCCAACATTTCGGGAAAAATCTGAACAGGCGAAGAAGAACCGAAGAGGTGGCTCCCTGTCTAATCCAATTGAGCCGTCACACTTTCAGGGTTCTATTTCGGCGGCACAGCATGCTAGGAAGATGGTAAATATGTTTCATATCTACTACTTAGTGTAATTTACATTTCATTTTCGGTATGAGTAAAAAATTAAGCCTTTGTTCAACAATGTCTACAGGCAAAGAGTAGAGGAGGAGTACTCCCTACTGCTCCCGAGTTGTTCTTGAAGACTAATTTCAAGACTGTTCCTGGAAAAGGAGAAATCCCAGCAAACAAGAAAGCAAAGCAAATCTCGGTACATACTTCTAAACATATATTTATAGGCAAATATGATTGAAAAGTTTGGTGCAAGTTTAGTTAGAATCAAATATAGGCCATTTTGGTCAATTTAGGCTATTTCACTTGAAATTGAATGAATACGAGTAGTTTATGCTAGTTTAAGTTATAAACACCTCAAACATCATATATATAGTTAGTTTAATGTGATTGTAAGTTGTTTTGATTGAAAATACACAAAATAGGAAAGTTAGAACCAAATATAGGCTAATATAGGCCATTTTAGGCCATTTCACTTGAAATTGAATGAATACGAGTAGTTTGATGCTAGTTTATATAGTTAGTTTAATGTGATTGTAAGTTGTTTTGATTGAAAATACACAAAATAGGAAAGTTAGAACCAAATATAGGCCATTTTGGCCAATTTAGGCTATTTCTCTTGAAATTGAATGAATACGAGTAGTTTGATGCTAGTTTAAGTTATAAACACCTCAAACATCATATATATAGTTAGTTTAATGTGATTCTAAGTTGTTTTGATTGAAAATACACAAAATAGGAAAGTTAGAACCAAATATAGGCCATTTTGGCCAATTTAGGCTATTTCTCTTGAAATTGAATGAATACGAGTAGTTTGATGCTAGTTTAAGTTATAAACACCTCAAACATCATATATATAGTTAGTTTAATGTGATTGTAAGTTGTTTTGATTGAAAATACACAAAATAGGAAAGTTAGAACCAAATATAGGCTAATATAGGCCATTTTAGGCCATTTCACTTGAAATTGAATGAATACGAGTAGTTTGATGCTAGTTTAAGTTATAAACACCTCAAACATCATATATATAGTTAGTTTAATGTGATTGTAAGTTGTTTTGATTGAAAATACACAAAATAGGAAAGTTAGAACCAAATATAGGCCATTTTGGCCAATTTAGGCTATTTCTCTTGAAATTGAATGAATACGAGTAGTTTGATGCTAGTTTAAGTTATAAACACCTCAAACATCATATATATAGTTAGTTTAATGTGATTGTAAGTTGTTTTGATTGAAAATACACAAAATAGGAAAGTTAGAACCAAATATAGGCCATTTTGGCCAATTTAGGCTATTTCTCTTGAAATTGAATGAATACGAGTAGTTTGATGCTAGTTTAAGTTATAAACACCTCAAACATCATATATATAGTTAGTTTAATGTGATTGTAAGTTGTTTTGATTGAAAATACACAAAATAGGAAAGTTAGAACCAAATATAGGCCATTTTGGCCAATTTAGGCTATTTCTCTTGAAATTGAATGAATACGAGTAGTTTGATGCTAGTTTAAGTTATAAACACCTCAAACATCATATATATAGTTAGTTTAATGTGATTCTAAGTTGTTTTGATTGAAAATACACAAAATAGGAAAGTTAGAACCAAATATAGGCCATTTTGGTCAATTTAGGCTATTTCACTTGAAATTGAATGAATACGAGTAGTTTATGCTAGTTTAAGTTATAAACAACTCAAACATCATATATATAGTTAGTTTAATGTGATTGTAAGTTGTTTTGATTGAAAATACACAAAATAGGAAAGTTAGAACCAAATATAGGCTAATATAGGCCATTTTAGGCCATTTCACTTGAAATTGAATGAATACGAGTAGTTTGATGCTAGTTTAAGTTATAAACACCTCAAACATCATATATATAGTTAGTTTAATGTGATTGTAAGTTGTTTTGATTGAAAATACACAAAATAGGAAAGTTAGAACCAAATATAGGCCATTTTGGCCAATTTAGGCTATTTCTCTTGAAATTGAATGAATACGAGTAGTTTGATGCTAGTTTAAGTTATAAACACCTCAAACATCATATATATAGTTAGTTTAATGTGATTGTAAGTTGTTTTGATTGAAAATACACAAAATAGGAAAGTTAGAACCAAATATAGGCCATTTTGGCCAATTTAGGCTATTTCTCTTGAAATTGAATGAATACGAGTAGTTTGATGCTAGTTTAAGTTATAAACACCTCAAACATCATATATATAGTTAGTTTAATGTGATTGTAAGTTGTTTTGATTGAAAATACACAAAATAGGAAAGTTAGAACCAAATATAGGCCATTTTGGCCAATTTAGGCTATTTCTCTTGAAATTGAATGAATACGAGTAGTTTGATGCTAGTTTAAGTTATAAACACCTCAAACATCATATATATAGTTAGTTTAATGTGATTCTAAGTTGTTTTGATTGAAAATACACAAAATAGGAAAGTTAGAACCAAATATAGGCCATTTTGGCCAATTTAGGCCATTTCACTTGAAATTGAATGAATACGAGTAGTTTGATGCTAGTTTAAGTTATAAACAACTCAAACATCATATATATAGTTAGTTTAATGTGATTGTAAGTTGTTTTGATTGAAAATACACAAAATAGGAAAGTTAGAACCAAATATAGGCCATTTTGGCCAATTTAGGCCATTTCACTTGAAATTGAATGAATACGAGTAGTTTGATGCTAGTTTAAGTTATAAACACCTCAAACATCATATATATAGTTAGTTTAATGTGATTGTAAGTTGTTTTGATTGAAAATACACAAAATAGGAAAGTTAGAACCAAATATAGGCCATTTTGGCACTTTATATTATTTGAATATGAGTATATTTAACCAAATGCAGGAGACATACAATAAGAAGTTGGATCATTGTACCACTCAGGGGTCACAGCCGAACCCTGATCTGTTGTATTGGGAGACAGGTTGGGGGGGAGAAACGAGAGGAAAAGTTCGGGGGTTGGGTCGGGGAGATCATTTGTACTACAACTCGCATTAGGGCGGGAGATGGTGGCTCTTCACAACCATATGAGCCGTCCATTTTTTCTCAGATTGAGGCGCAAGTGGAGGCAAAGGTCGCTGCACGGATGGGAGAGGTGGAGGCAATGGTCGCAGCACGGGTGGAAGAGTCACGTCGGGCCCTCATCGAGGAAATGATGAGGAACATGTCTAGTTTCGGCCACATGTTTGAAGGTTGCAACCCGGCCCCACTCCACAACGCAGGACCGAGAAGATGACCGGGGTTTGGTGGTGGCGGTAGTGCTCTGAGCCACCCTTGACAAAGTGTAGTTTTTTTTTGGTTTTGGCAACTAGGTAACTAACTTATAGTTGGATATAGTTAGTCTAACTATTTTCTTGTAGTGTAAATACTTATCAGCATCTCGCTTCGTTTCTTGATGTGTCGGGTTATTTTTTTTTTCAACCCGACTTCTACTTTATTTCCCGACACCGGGATCTATTTTGCGTACATATATTTAATCTAGGTAGTTTGTCTAACTATAGACATTTAGTGTCTATATTTATCGGCATCTAGCTTATTATTTTCTAGCTTTGTCGATATATATTTTTTGTAAACACCGACATCTACTTTATTTCCCGACATCGGGATCTATTTTGTGTACATAAATGTAATCTATTTCATGTAATTATACAAGTATCTATGTAAATTTTAATATATATCAAAATTGCATAATTTTGTAATTGAAAAAATTTAATGCGATGGAGAAACAGCTTTAGCGTGGTATATTTAGGTGCAGCTGTGCAGGTACAGGTTTAATTATTATTAAGAACAATAGAATTTTAAATCATATTATTTTGTAAGAACAGCGACGGTTAAACAATAAATCAACGACGGCTAGGCAGTCGCTGTAAGGTTCTCTATGCACCCATCGAAACGAAATCAACGACTGCTTTAAAATTTTAGCGACCGTTATAAACAGACGTTGATTATTCGAAATCAACGACGGTTTTAACAGTCGCTGGAACAACGACGGTTTACAACAGTCGCTGGAACAACGACGGTTTAAAACGGTCGGTGATTCAGCGACTGTTATAAACCGTCGCTGATCTGCCGTCTGCTTTAAACAGTCGTTGTCTGGGTATCAACGTCGGCTTTTATAAACCGTCGCTGATTGTCCTTAAACCGTCGTTGAATATATCACCGACGGCTAGACGGTCGTTGATTCTTGTATCACCGACCATCTTTGTACCGACGGCCATTTAACGACGGTTAGCCGTCGTTGATTATTCAGCGACGGCTTTTTAGGCTACCAACGACGGCTAAAAGCCGTCGTTAATTTGCACTTTTCTTGTAGTGGTAGTACTATACTAGAGAGTATTAATAATTGAAGTTTTAATGATGGAAAAAGTTTTTAAACACTTTTAAAGAGGGTTTAAAGTATTTTATTATTTCTGGAAATTTATAGGGTATTGATTTTTGGATTATATTGGTTATTATAGGCGGAGAATTCTCTTTAGGCTACTTTTGAGCTTGTGAAAGTGGCCTCTCGATTTGTCTACACAAGGTACATACATACCTATGTGTGGGTTGGAATTAGTATCATGTCCTAAGGATGGAATTTATGTAGTATCATGCATAGGGAGCTATTTTAGTTCATATGTGATTTATGTTCAATTGGATTTGCATGTTTTATACCGTTGTATGAAGCATGTTGGTTATGATGATGATCTTATGTTTGTATAGATGGTTGATGCAAGCATATGGGATTGGGAACTTTATTTTATTAATTCACGTGAGGGATTAATATTTATGTTGGTATTGGATCATGATTGAAACATGTTGTTCCCTTTGCATTATTAAATTACTTTATGAGGACCGATGGCCTTATTTGGTAAGTTGATTTTTTATACCTATGAAAGGTTGGTTGGTTGTTGACTTGGTTCAACAAATAAACGAAGGTTATGGATTTAATGTTGGAATTAATCTTGAGTTGTTAAGTTGATGATCACCTTATCTAATCCTAAGATAAAAATGGAAGGTTATGGTTCTTTGATGATTATACTATTTGTCTTACTTGTGAGTCATAACAAGTGAATAAATTATTAATCATGTAAAGTGAAACGTGGATAGCAATAGCTTTAGACTTGTGCACGTCTGAAGTGTTAGACAAGTATGAGTTGGAGTACATGGTGGTAGCCCATGGCTTTTCTTGGGACCGGATTGATCACCGTGTCCTATTTTTATTTTAAAGGTTCCTCAATATCGTAGGTCAGGGGAGTACGGAGTCGCGCCCGTACTTCTTCTTCTAGATTGAAGACTGGTTTTGGTTTAGACAACTCGTTCCACTGACTATTCCATCTAAAATAATTAATCAATTAGTTGTGGAGTTTAGTTCAATAAAAGTAGTCTGCAATGTTGTTATATTATTATTTATCCCTGCTTAATATTTTTATTAGTATCAGGGTTTTTTGTCAGAAAGGACCAAATAAAATACAAGTTTTGTAGGGAAGGACCTAATAATTTTTTTTTTTGTCTAAAAGGACCCATTAAAATACTTTCGATTGTTAAAAGGAACCAGTTTATGAATTTCAGGCCAAAATTACCATGTTTTGTTTCTGGGTGCCTTAGGTTTGAGAAAACCAAGTTGTAACAACTCATTTTGTAATCTGTATGTAATGAATGGAATTGTAACCCCTTCTATTGCAATCTATGAAATATATTTGAGCCAAAAACTATGCGCATGAATACTTTTTTTGTTGTCCAAATGTATTATCAATGAGCATCAACAAGTGGAATTGTCATACATATACGTAAGTTTCGCCATTGCTAATCCAAAAGAAGTTGAAACAACAACTGTGGTGCCACTAAGCTGCCACTTACAACAACTACACTAAACACATGCATCTTGACTACACTAAACACCAACTACACTAAAGTGGCAGTTACAACAACAAACCTAAGGCACCCAAAAACAAAACATGGTAATTTTGGCCTGAAATTCATAAACTGGTTCCTTTTAACAATCAGAAGTATTTTAATAGGTCCTTTTAGACAAAAAATTTTTTATTAGGTCCTTCCCTATAAAACTTGTATTTTATTAGGTCCTTTCTGACAAAAAACCCTTAGTATCATGTTAGGTTTTATTTATTTATTTACTATGTAGTACTCAGCTTTGCTGATTACGTGCTTTGTGTGTATGTGTTGATCATGGCTATGCCTTATTGATCCTGTAATGACCCATTTGGTGAGCAGTCTCTCGGGATCAATAGTGCATCGTGCATTACAGGTTTGAAGATGATGCATCATGGGTTCGGAATTTGGAGAGCTTGTGTTGACTTTACATTTTACTTTGAATTTATACTTTTCTTCGTAGACTTTGACTATTGTGGTTGACTTTTACTTTTGAGGTTGACTTTGACTTTTTGTTGGTTTGACTTTTGGAGTTGACTTTTTGGTTGACTAAGTTTTATTTCTAAAGTTTATTTATTACTATTTCCGCTGTAAAATTCTGAATAAGCCGATATGTTATCACACGGGCGATAATACTTTGATAATTCTCTAAGTTTTATATTTAATAGGTATTTTGGAAAATAGAGAATTGTCGGGGTGTTACACTAGTCCTTTTTTGCAATGTCAAGCCCATGTGAATTTATAAGCCTGACTTCAAACCAACATAGGACTAAGTCCAAAGTTAGGGCCCATTTCGTACCCTAAGTCTAATAAAATCCAATTCCAAACCACTCGGGACGAAGTCCAAATTCTAAAACTCAAAACCTCTAAGCCTAGCGAAGCTAGCATTTCTTAAAGACCCATAGGCAAATCCGGAGTTTAGCGAAGCTACTCATCCATTAAGACCATAATGGCACCCTTAAGACCTAGCGAAGCTAGCCATCTCCAAGACCATAAAGGCACCCCTCTGAGATAGCGAAGCTACTCACCCTTTAAGACCATAATGGCACCCTTAGACCTAGCGAAGCTAGTTATCCTTAAGACCATAATGGCACTCTTTGACCTAGCGAAGCTAGTGATCTATAAATCCATAAAGCTAAGGCACCCTTTGAGTTTAGCGAGGCTACTCATCCCTTAAGACCATAACGGCAACCCCTAAGTCTAGCGAAGCTAGCATCCCTTAAATCCACATAGGCAATTTTTTAGTCTAGCATGCTTAGTCTAATGTAAGTTCCAATGTCTAGTTGTCTAGCCTGCTTGCTCACCCGTAAGTTCAAAGTCTAGTTGCCTAGCCTGCTTGCCTTAAGTTAAGAGTCTAGTCTCCTTCATTGTCCAGCCTTCCTTAAAGTCTAGCATGCTTACTCCCCCGTAAGTTCAAAGTCTAGTCTCTCCTATCAGTACCAAAGCCCAGTCATGGAGTCTAGTCTGCTTGTATAGTCCAGTCCAGTCCAATCCATATTTGCATTGACATACAATTAAGCTCATACTTCTCCAATGCCCATATCCATTTCAAAACCTCCATTTCAAAATCATTTTTCATTTCCCATTTTCATTTCTCATTTCCATTTCCATTTCCATTTCCATTTCCATTTCAAAATCCATTCCTCATTTCTCATTTCCATTTCTCATTTCGAAATTCATTCTAAAAACTTACAAGCGAAGTCCACTCGATTCTGTTCATGACCGGTCGAGAGAGTACAACTTAGGAACGCCTAATGGAGGAACAAGAAGGTGAGCCCATTCTAAAGCTCATCAAACGCACTATCAGCACAACAACTTCATTTAGAGTCATGAAGATTACTTTTGACCGCCTTCACAATAGCTAGAGGCGCGATCACTTCCATAGGGTCTACTCCGAACCCTACACCTAAAAGAAAATTCAAAAGGTGCAACCAAAACTTCTACAGCGAATTCCAACGAAATAGTGAACATCTGACTTCTAGTGTTGGATCCTACAAATGCACTGCAAAACATGGTCGATGACGATAGGCTTCTAATACTTGCTACAACGAGAATCAGCATCACCAGCAACCTTTTTTTGCATAGTGCATCAACAATTCAAAAGGGCATAGTCTTTTATTTCTGGTTTCCTAGGATGAGTCATAGAGTCCTTACCCTGAACCATTTCTGTCCTTTCCCATCGAGTTTATGTCACTATAGGACTTCATCTATTATAGTATTTCCATTATTGTTTCATTTTATTTTATTTTTATTTTCATTGGCCTTTCATCGTCATATATGCTTCGAATTCGATGATGAAACTCAAATCAAATTATTTCTAATGACATTGATTAATAAAAAAATTTAAAAAAGTTCAAAAAAAATAAAAAATGGACATACTTTGGATTAAGAGTTTTCTCTCTCTCCCCCATCATTAAAAAAAACCATCACCTTCAATAAACCATCCTCATCCATGCAATCCAAAAGAAAAAGATGCAAAAACGAAAAAGCCAAAGGCAAAAGAAAAAGTCAAGCTAGGGGGCTTGCACACAAGTTCTACCCCTCATTCAAATCCATCAATCCATCAAAACCTTATCCCATATAATCCAAATCTATGATCCTGCATTAGCCAAACCAATTGAACCTTCATCAAACTTCAAAACCTTTCAACCTTTCATCAACCCTAACTCCATTTCAAGGTATGTCCAAGCCCGCTAGGTTGGAAACCCGAAAGGGCGGCCTAGGCAAAAGTTGGGGCATAAAAAAAATATAACAATTAGATCCAGAACTACGAATGGTCTGATTCCGCAAGGAAACGTAGGAATCCTCATCTCGAGGTCCGACCGCTTCAATAAAATAAATTAATCAAGGTCTCATGATTTGATTTTCTAGAGTTCAAGAGCATACTCTTTTTAGATCCCGACATAGACATGATGGGTTTTAAATATATACCGCAAGTGCACAGTGTTTGTTGTTAGTAGAAACTGGCAAATACGGGTCGATCCACAAGGAGAGGAGTTCTATATATTTGTGCTCAATTATTTAATTACTTCAAGAGAGAAATATGATCGAATAATTAACAACTAAACAAGAATAAGCTAGAACACAAAAAGATGGAAGTTTATCAAATAATAAAAAATCTAGGGCAATTGATCGGTCCACCATGCTTATACCAATTTAATCACTACAATATAGTTCAACAATACTTGGATTGAGGTTCGAATAATTAGAGTATTTCGTTAATCCTACGGTCGGGTCTTAACAACTCTTAGATCAACATATGCCAGTACGGTCGCTCAACATAATCAGACCTACCTATTGTAACAAGCCTCTAATGAGTATGATCTTTCGATTCTAACTCCTATTAGCTAAACATAACCCGTGATATTACGCAATTACATGAATTAAACAAGCATAACAAATCAATAGGAAATTACTCTAATTCAATCCGAATATCGAAGAACTTTAAGCCACAATCAAATAGGTATAAACATGGCTTCCCTCTCTAAGCCCTAGAAATAGACTACTCACTCATGATAATAATAAACTCAATAAACATAATGCAAGTATAAGAATTCATTAAAATAAGCAAAGTAAAGAAGAATACCGAATTATTGAAGAACAGTGAAAACCAAATTAATGATCTTTATAATCTTCAAAGTAAAATGTTCATACCAAAGTAGAGAGAGACTAAGTGTTTTTAAACCTAAAAACGCAGAAAATAAGATAGATTAATCGAAGTTACTAAAGCCCTATTTATAGTTTTTACAAAACCGGCTAAAAAAAGGCAAAATTAACCTTCCGGAAAAACCGCCCGGTCGGGCGACGGTGATCAGAAACTACTACAATGAAGGAAATTTCGCCCGGTCAACCGGGCAGAGCCGCCCGGTCAAGCGCGCAAGCATTTTTTGCCCTCTACTCGCCCGGTTGATCGGGCTAACAAACCTTGGAGAATGCTCAAGCTTATGACTCGCCCGGTCGGGCTGTCTCACCCGGTCTACCGGGCGAGAGTGATTTCTCGCCATTTTCCTTGCATTCTTCGTCCAAAATACTTGTGCAATCTCCCGTATCTTCTATGGGCTATATGTGATCCGTTGGACTTCCGTTCCGCAGCTCAAATGAGAGTGCTAAACGCTTAATCTGCACAAAAACATCTAACACACGGAAACAAGTCGAAACATATAAAATCACACAAAAATCGAGCTCCAAAGAGCTCAAATCAACTATAAAAGCTAAGGAAATTGAGCTAAATAATCTATATAAAATAGATACATCAAAATCCCCCAAGCTAACCTTTTGCTTGTCCCTAACCAAAATCACACAAACGAGTTATAAGATATAACTGTTTGACCCCATAGAAAATGCAGTTCAAAAGTATAAGCAGACTCAAAAATCAATCAAGAAGGCATGCATCATCATAAATCCTTTATATCAAGCCAACGACCAATCACCGAGAAAGACAATCAAGCAAGGTCACTGCGCATATCATGCAAATGCTAAGATGGTGCTCACAAGGGGGAACACTTTTCTCTCATTTTTGTGGCAGGCAAAATATGTGCCCGATCACTCTCCATTCCCACCATATGTCCCTTCCCAAGTCACTACTCTCGTGTGTTTAGAAGGTAACATAATGACACTCAACCTAGTTTAGTCGACTCAGAATTGACACTTACTTTTTAACTTTGATCCATTGACTCACTTTCAATTCAATAATGCAATACATAAAGATCATGAGGACTTTTAAAGGTTGTAATGGGGCTGAGGCTAAGGGTATGGAAAAATTTGGGAATGTGGTAGATAAGCCAAGCATGGAGGAGCATAGACTAGCAGAACTAGGCCAATGAGACATTAATGACTTCACTCACTTATCTCCAAAATATCACAACATTCACTTTCTCAACTCAATCACTATTTTCACTTCCTTTGAACTTGTTTTGCTTTTCAAACAACACTTTATTCAAAAATTTCAAACTTTTGTTCTTTTTCGCTCCTCTTTTCTTTATTTTTTTTTCTTTTTTCTTTTGGATTTGTTGTCGTTGAACATCCTTTCTTTCTTTTTTCTAAACACGAAGTAATAAGTCGATCATATACCCATAGTGAACTAACTCCAACTACACTAGTGGAAAAAATCCCATCTGATGCGGTCAAAATCGGGCTTACTGCTGCGGTTTTGGGCCGCATCAGGTGGGCTCGCAACCGATATCAATTATTTACTGATCCGGTCCTAAACCGGATCAGTAAATAATTTTCTGATCCGGTTTTTTAGGAAAACCGGATCAGAAAATGTTCTTGGCGTCAAATTGATGTATGCAAAGCACACAATCTGATCCGGTTATTTAGGAAAACCGGATCAGATTGTAATATATATATTTAAATATTATATGTATATATATATATTTATTTATATATAATATATATATATATATATATATATATATATATATATATATATATATATATATATATATATATATATATATATATATATATATATATATATATATATTATATTTATATGAAGCTTATATTTAAACCAGTTATAATTGGAAAAAAGTATCACGCACGCGCCGTATACAAGTCAAAATGATATTATATATATATATAATATTTTGAGAATGTACTACAAAAAAAGTTGTAATAAGTACTAAAATCAAAAATAAATATTTGGACCTATATAAGTAGCTAGTAACATAATAAGAACAGAAAAACTCAAAGTCGCGACATCATCTTCACATGCAAAAGTCGGTAAGGTAGCGTGCTAGCAAATCCCGAACCTCGTCTATCTCGGCCGTGGTGAAAGAACCCTCCCTTGGTTTACCATCGAGGAATACCTTATAAAACAAACATAAGGAAACACACATATGACTTTAGTTGACTCTAAAGAGATTGAGGAAATAATATAATGTAAGAAATTAAGGAAATCGAGCTTAAAATGCAAAAATAGGCAAAAAATGACAATCATTTACCCATAATGGGTTTCACAGCATGTGAGTGGACTTTAGTTGACTTTAATACTTACATATATACTTATTAGAACTGTATATGACCTTAAAATGAGAGTAAGTGCGGGAGATTAAGGAAAGTTGAGCTAAGAAGGCCAAAATCGGGCCAAAATGACATTTATTTACCCAAAATGGGTTTCAAAAGCATATGAGTGGAATTTACTTGAATTTAATTGTTATACATGTTGTTATTAGAACTATACATGTCCTAACATGTGGCTAAATGTAAGAAAATAAGTAAAATGAGCTTAAAAGGCCAAAATCGTCCCGAAATGGCATTCATTTACCCAAATTGGGTTTCAAAGCATGAAAAATGATTTTGCTTGACTCTAATGGTTATATATGTTGCTATTAGAACTATATATGTCCTAACATGTGGCTAAATATAAGAAAATAAGTACAATGAGCTTGAAAGGCCCAAATCGGTCCGAAATGGCCTTCATTTTCCCAAAATGGGTTTCAAAGCATGTGAATGGATTTTACTTGACTCTAATAGTTGTATATGTTGTTATTAGAACTATACATGTCCTAACATGTGGCTAAATGTAAGAAAATAAGTAAAATGAGCTTAAAAGTCCAAAATCGTCTCGAAATGGCATTCATTTACCCAAATTGGGTTTCGAAGCATGAAAAATGATTTTTGCTTGACTCTAATGGTTATATATGTTGCTATTATAACTATATATGTCCTAACATGTGGCTAAATGTAAGAAAATAAGTACAATGAGCTTGAAAGGCCAAAATCGGCCTGAAATGGCCTTCATTAACCCAAAATGGGTTTCAAAGCATGTGAATGGATTTTACTTGACTCTAATGGTTGTATATGTTGTTATTAGAGCTATACATGTCCTAACATGTGGATAAATGTAATAAAATAAGTACAATGAGCTTGAAAGGCCAAAATAGGCCCGAAATGGCCTTCATTTACCCAAAATGGGTTTCAAAGCATGTGAATGAATTTTACTTGACTCTAATGGTTATACATGTTGTTATTACAACTATATATGTCCTAACATGTGGCTAAATGCGAGAAACTAAGTACATTGAACATGAAAAGCAAAAATCGGCCTGAAATGCATGGCCTTCATTTACCCAAAATCGGTTTCAGTTATCCGGTTGTCGTGGCTCTTCCTCTCCCTCATCCTTTTCTGTTTCTTCTGTCTCATTTTGCTTTGATTTTACAATTTTCCTCCTCTTTAAATTCTTCTTTTCATTCTTTTTCTCCATTTCGTGATCCACCCACTAACTAGTTTGCTTTTGAAAGCTCTAAATCTTTTGGCCACCGCGGATAGGAACAACGCCTTTTTGGCTTCATTAGGAGTAATATGGAACAAATTCTATAGAAACAAGAAACCAACAAATAGTTAATTTCCATATACATATATATCAATGAAAACATGTTGTTATTAGAGCTATATATGTCCTAACATGTGGCTAAATGCGAGAAACTAAGTACATTGAACATGAAAAGCAAAAACCGGCCCGAAATAGCCTTCATTTACCCAAAATGGGTTTCAAAGCATAAGAAGTGATTTTTATTAACTAATTTATATTTTTATTACCACTAAAATGTCGTAACAGTGGCTAAAAAACAAGTAAAAAGAAAAAAAAAATCGCCGAAATGGCCTTCATTTACCCAAAATGGGTTTCAAAGCATAAGAAGTGATTTTTATTAACTATAATGGTTGTATATGTTGTTATTACAACTAAATATGTCGTAACATGTGGCTAAATGCGAGAAACTAAGTACATTAAACATGAAAAGCAAAAATCGGCCCGAAATGGCCTTCATTTACCCAAAATGGGTTTCAAAGCATAAGAAGTGATTTTTCTTAACTCTAATGGTTGTATATGTTGTTATTACAACTAAATATGTCGTAACATGTGGCTAAATACGAGAAACTAAGTACATTGAACATGAAAAGCAAAAATCGGCCCGAAATGGCCTTCATTTACCCAAAATCGGTTTCATCAACCCAAAATGGGTTTCAAAGCATGTGAATGGATTTTAGTTAACTCTAATGGTTGTATATGTTGTTATAAGAGCAATATATGTCCTAACATGTGGCTAAATGCGAGAAACTAAGTACATTGAACATGAAAAGCAAAAATCGGCCCGAAATGGCTTTCATTTACCCAAAATGGATTTCAAAGCATGTAAAGTGATTTTTCTTGACTCTAATGGTTGTATATGTTGTTATTAAAACTATATATGTCCTAACATGTGGCTAAATGCGAGAAACTAAGTACATTGAACATGAAAAGCAAAAATCGGCTCGGCCTTCATTTACCCAAAATGGGTTTCAAAGCATGTGAAGTGATTTTTCTTGACTCTAATGGTTTTATATGTTGTTATTACACAAAGTCTCTATCACACCAGCCTGGAGAGCATAAAGCTTCGACGGTTGTAACTTTTTGCGATATATAGTATTGAAAAACGAACATAGCTCTGTTATGGTGTGTCTCACGTGTTTCGGCAATATCCCTCGAATTGCAATCGGTAAGAATACTTGTATCATTACATGACAATCGTGAGACTTCATACTCGATAATTTCAACTCACCGTCTAAGGTAACAAATCTTTTCATGTTCGATGAGTACCCTGATGGAACCTTAATGTCGTACAAAGACTCACAAAAAAGTCGCTTCTCAGCTCTAGATAGAGTGTAGCAAGCCGGAGGCAAATAGTTCCTATCATCATCCTTCACCGTTTTCTTTCCTTTTCCTTCAATTCCTGCAGGCGACCCGTCTTCTTTTCCCTTTCCTTTTCCTTTACTAGGCACTTTCTCTTTTTTCTTTCTTTTCTTAGTGTCCCTCTTTTGAGCCCATAGCTCTGGTCGAAGTCCCTCACTTTCCAGATACAGTCGCACCCCTTTGCTATCCTTTGTCTTATGTGGAATATTCATAAGTGTCCCCAGAATGACGTCACATACATTTTTCTCTATGTGCAGGACGTCGAGACAATGTCTAACCTCTAGATCTTTCCAATATGGAAGTTTCCACAGAATAGACTCCTTTTTCCAAAGTCCCTTATCACCAACACTTGCTCCTTTGCCGAATATCGTTTCAATACCCTTGACTTGATCATAAACCTCAATACCAGTCAATGGTCTACGAGCAACCCCTTCCTCAACTGTTCCATCGAATGCCTTCTTCTTATTACGATAAGGATGGTCGCGTCGAAGGAACCTTCGGGTGCGCATATAAACATCTTTGTGACAAGTAGTAATGTATTTAGATGTTGTGCCGTCCAGGCAAATCGGGCATGCTTTCTTCCCTTTGTTCTTGTACCCGGATAAGTTCCCATAAGCTGGATAGTCATTAAGAGTGAATAAAAGCATGGCACGCAATGTGAATACCTCATCAGCTTGTGCGTCATACACAGAAACCCCTTCATCCCACATTTTTCTCGAATCATCAACAAGTGGCTGGAGGTAGACATCTATGTCGTTTCCAGGCTGTTTCGAACCTGAAATAAATCGACAACATGATGTACTTGCGTTTCATGCACAACCAAGGAGGCAAGTTTTATATAACTAGAAGAACCGGCCATGTACTATGTTGAGAACTAAGAGTGCCAAATGGGTTCATCCCATCCGTGCATAGGCCAAGCCTCAAATTTCTGGCCTCGGCACCAAAGGGCTTATGCACCCGATCGATACCTTTCCACTCAGGAGAATCAGCCGGATGTTTGATAAAACCGTCCTTCTTCCTTCGTTCTGCATGCCACCTCAAGTTCTTAGCATCTTTTTTAATTGAAAACATGCGCTTGAATCGTGGTATAATCGGAAGATACTACATCACCTTTGCTGGAGGCCCTTTCTTATCACTAACCCATACGCGCCTGTAACACGACTTCCCACATCGAGGACACTCATCCATATTTTCATATTCATTTCGATATAGCACACAATCGTTTGGACAAGCATGTATCCTCTGGTACTCTAAACCGAAGGGACACATCAGTTTCTTAGCATAGTAGTTCGACTTGGGTAGTTCATGGTCGTCCGGCAACATATCACCAAAGGCTTGCAACAAGGAAGTGAAACAAGAGTCACTTATATCGGCTTTCGTCTTGATATTAAAGAGTGTTATCACGGCCGTCAGCTTCGTGTACCTCGTACAACCGGGATACAACGGTTTCCGAGATGCCTCGGTCATGCACTCAAAAACACGAGGCCGTTTGCCAGCATAATCATCCACCCCTTCCATCATCTCCTCTATATAGTCCCCTTCATCATCATCATCCTCTACTTCATGATCCTCATATTCGTCCTCGATGTTCTTGTCATTCTCAATGACATCAAACTCACCTCCTTCATGCACATCGTTAACAATGGCATTCCCACCATCATATATACCCTCCTGACCGTGCCAAACCCATACATGGTAATCTTGCCTAAACCCGCGACGAAAGATATGCTCCCTAAGCGACCCAATGCTACTAACCATGTCCACATTACTACAATCAACACAAGGATAATAAAACCCCTCAGTTCCCGTTGCAGCCTGATGACTTAATGCAGCATCACAAAATTCATAGACCCCATCCACGAATTCACACGTGTCGCGACTACCGTACATTCATGTACGATTCATTTCAATCAGACCTCTAATTAAACACAAGCAACAAGTACCTCATGTCAATGACGAACTTCATTACATGATTAGAGTTTATGAACCATATATATTTAATGAAATTAGGCATGCTTTCCAAGGGTCCTTATCACTCCAACCTAACCCATCCTTAGATGTCTAATCTCACTAGTGAATGTATGTCTTCTTTTCGATTCTACGGAAAATCCGGCAGCATTTCCCTACAGTTCTCCAAGTACACGATGTAGATATATAGTTACTTATATCTACATATGTACCCAGAGAACAAAAGTAGGGAAACGACGAGCCAAGATTTTCCTCTATAGAATCGAAATAAAGCCATACATTCACCAGCTAAGTGAGATTAAACATCTAAGAACAGTCCCAAATCGGGGACTATTCAAGACTTACTCCTAATGAGTAAGTCTCGAACGGGTATCTAGGCATATGATATGATGATGCATATATACGTAGGTTTTTGAACAACAAAGCATTTTACATCTAATCTTAATTCAACGATGCATATATACATATTTGCACATATAAACCAATTTACACATATAAACCAATTTACTAATATGAAATTAAAGAAAGTTTAATATGAGCGATAACATACCAATATCAAGGTTGTAAATAGGGAAATCGAACTCAACACTCCGTCATCACTAGCACTCCGTCACTAGCTAGCTTCAATAATCAACAACAAAGTTTAAAGTTAAAATTAGTATGAATTACCAAATCAAACTAAACTAAACAAAACTAAACTAAACTAAACTCAACTAAAGTAAACTAAACTAAAATAAACTAAACTAAACTTAACTTAACTTAACTTAACTTAACTTAACTAAATTAAACTAAATTAAATTAAACTAAACTAAACTAAATTAGTTACTAATTAAGTACAACAACAACAACAACCTTAAAGTGGAGGAGTTGTTGTTTAGGAGGAGGAAGGTGGAGGTGAGGTGTGAAGTGGTGGCACGCAAGCTAGGGCAGCGGTGTAGTGGTGGGCTCCTAGCTTCAGGTGCCAATGCTCGCCGGTGGTTGTGGTGCGCAAGGTCGACGGGGGTCTCGGTGGTCGGCGGTGTGGTGTGGTGGTGCTTGGGCGAACCACAATAAGGAGAAACCAGTGGCGCAGGTGGTTGGCGGTGTAGTTGACGGCGGAAGTCGTGGCCACCGGTGGTGCAGTGGACGGCGTTTCAATGCCGGTCGCAGGTGGTGGCGGTGAGGTGTGGTGGTGGGTGGTCGATATTCTTCAGCTAAGTGTGGAGGAATAGTGTGCGTGGCTAGCTGCTGCTGGGACGCGGGTTTTGCAAAGAAAATTAATTTTGCAAATGCTGCTGGGACGCGGGTTTTTTGGGGTCTTACTAACTTGAAAATCTGATGCGGTCCAAAAACCGCATCAGATTAATAAAAAAACCGCAGCGGTTTATTAATCTGATGCGGTTTTTTGAGGACCGCATCAGATTTTGTTTGCCAAATTTCCCTCCCATTTTTTGTTGATTTTCGAATGCGGTTTTACAAAAACCGCACCAGATACTAAGTGACATATAAGGTTTTTTCCACTAGTGCTAGCACACGCCACAACATACATAACTATCAAGACAACCCAATCATTCAACTAATGCTCCACCAAGCTAGGCTTGGGACAAGAATCAAATAAGGCTAAGGGGCTTGTAATGACGGTTAGTAATCAAAACAGTCAGAAAGGCTTCAGCGGGGCTAGAGATGGAATAATGTAATCAATTACAACTCTGGAGCTAGAAATTATGAAAAGAACGCCTCAATCATGTCAACCATGCATGCACATCAAATTTTCAAAGAGTACAGGTACCAAATCAAGATCAATGTCATAACTGAGGAACTAATCACACAACAAAGAGGAAGACTGGATGAAAGATAGGCATCCATGGCTCAAGAAAATTCACAGTCTAACCAACTTTGCTCCACAATCAATGCAAGTGCCACAAGTATCATGCAATCAAGGTTAATGGAAGATTGAAAATCAACTCAAGACTAACAAATACTCATGCCAACTATCATAAATTAAGAGTCCAAAAAGTCATTCAAAAATTTTGGGGCACAGGGAAACAATCATGCAACTCATAACTCATGTCAAGCTCGTATTTTTGGTATTTTTTTCAGCAATATTTGATTTATTATTATTATTATTAAAGCGATGAAACTAAACTAAGGAAAGCAATGAAACTAAACTAACTACACTACAAAGCGGTAAAAAGAGAGGGGTGTACTTACAGAAATCCTCCCCCCAAGCTGAACTCGGCAATGGCCTCATTGCAGCATGAGGGAAAGAAAGGACTCACGCGTCATCATCATACATATCGGCAGTAAAACCGCCACCAGTAGTACCTGCATCACCAAAAGTAGCATGGCCAGAAGTACCATCCGTAGCATGGTCAGTGGGGTCAGGGACCTATGGTGTGTACCATGAAGGGTGGGTGGCATCATGGGCAACAAGCCCCTGATGAAAGTTGTCATGGTAGATAGGGTACAGGGCATGGCGCATGTCAGACTCCACGGTGGTCAACCGTGTGTCCAAGGAAGTCAGGTGAGTCTGGATGGTAGCCTGACCAAGCTCAAGGCGGCCCATCTGTGAGGTAAGGGACTGATGTCCCTGCTCGAGGCGGGTAAGGACCGACATCATAGGATTCATAGGTGTGGAGGAGGAGGAGGCTTCCCCAACGGGCTGCCTGTGGTAGGTCCGCAGAGGTCGCCGAACAATGGGCTCTTGACCCCGCATAGGAAGGAGGTACAACCCCACACCAGGTTCTAGGCGGGTATGAGCAGGGTCAGGAAGAAGGATAGACTCCTTCTTAGCAATGAACCACCTAAATTTGTTCGCAAACAGGGCGGTTATCCATTTAGCATTGGTCATATAATCAATGCCAATCTCAGCGGGACCAGCTACAGCAGTGCTAATGTCAGGAGTATAACCAAAATGAGCAGCAATTGTGGTAATGAGGTCACCTAAAATAATAGGTTGCCCCCTAACACTACCATCATCAAACAAGGTAGGTAAATTAGCGGCAGTCCGCTTCAGTTGGGACACAAACAGGTAAGGAAGGCACAAAGAGTAATCAAACTGTGGAAACAGATAACTACCCATCAAAAAAATCTCCTATTTTTGACAGGAGTGGGGCTCAGCACGCCCAAAAAGTGTGAATCCCAAAAATCGCTGTAAGTAGCGAAGGCTGGGAAAATGGAGATGGTCTGCCGTCATATGCTGGGTGTTAACATCCTCATCACCTGTGAATGCGGTCCACAAGGTATTAATTCGAACAGTGGGAGGGGGGCGATGATCATCAGTAACAGGGAGGCCAAAAATAGCAGCTAATTGGCCTAATGTGAGTTCTCGATCCTCATTCATGAGGTGAAAACAGAGAACTTGATTTTTGTTGCCTTCTTCTAATGAGCTCAAGAATTCAAGTGTAAGATCCCTGTATGTCCAGAAAAACATGCTAAACATTGCCCCGAATCCCAATTTCTCAAACAAAGTCTTAGTTTCACCATATATACCCAAGGCATGCAAAGAATAGGTATCAACAAAACGGGTGGGGATTATATTCCGATATTTCAACTTTTCAAATCTTTGTTTTTGCTCTAAAGTTTTGAAAATTACCTGTGGGAAGGTTGGATCTGATGGAATTTGATTGCTGCCTTCCCCCCTTTCGCGTTGCCTCCTCTTGTTTTGCCTTAACATGGTGAGGAAAAAAAATGAAGATTTTTGTGAGTGAGTGAATTGAAGTGGGGTAATGAAAGAGATGGAGGTTTTATGTGAGAAAAATGAGGAAAAGTGTTGGGAGAAGAAGAAAATTGAAGGAGAAGATGGAATTTGTGGATGAAGAAAGGTAGGATGGAATTTGGCAATGGAGGTTGTGTGGAGAGAGAGAGGGGTTTGAGAGGATGAATGAGAGTGGAAGAGAATGAAAGAAGTGGAGTGAGGAAAGAAAAGCCTCGGCGCATATAACAAGGGCAAAAACCGCTGATTCGGGTATCCGCCCGGTCGGGCTGGCTCACCCAGTTGACCGGGCGAAATTTTTTTGCTCGATTTTTTCTCTTCGCAGCGCGTACAGGCAATGGGGAAGTGCAGCGGCCCGGTCGGGCGATTTCGCCCGGTTGAACGTGCGAACCTAAATTCTTCAATACTCCAATGGCAATGTCGCCCGATTGGCCGGGCGAAAGGAACCTCAAAATGGCTTGCGCGCCCGGTCGGGCGGCCTTGCCCGGTTGACCGGGTGAAAATCACGTCGCCCCTTTTTTCAAAAATTTTCGTTCACTCCTTGAAACTAGCTAGGCGCCCTGTCTGGCAAACTCACCCGGTAGGGCAAGTTAAGAGGCCCGGTAGGGCGAACTCGCCCGGTCGACCGGGCGGATTGGTGTCAAGCTTTTTTTCCGTAAAAATTTTCCTATGTTGTGATATGGACCCCCTGCACACATTAAACTCGTCCAAGTATCAGTACAATCTCTCTCACCTCTCTAAAAAATTAAGAAAAGTAATCTAAACTAGTAAAGAAAAAGAAAAGCAGAGACGGGTTGCCTCCCGCAAAGCGCTGGTTTAGAAAGGTCCCGCACAACCGTAGTACCGTAGATTTCAAAGTGGGGGAGGATCGAAGTAGATAACATCTACTTGGCCTATGAAAACGCCATCATGGTACAGTTTTAGACGCTGACCATTCACTTTAAACTTCGTCCCCTCTGCATTGGCCACTTCAATGGCTCCATGTGGCTTCACATCAGTGACAACAAAAGGTCCAAACCACTTTGACTTAAGCTTTCCTGGAAAAAGCCTTAGTCTAGAATTGTATAATAGAACCTTGTCACCAACATGAAACTCGCGCTTCTCAATCATCTTGTCATGAAACCTCTTTGTCTGCTCCTTGTAAAGCTTGTGGTTCTCATATGCTTCCAGTCGAAGCTCATCTAACTCATTTAACTGACGAAGTCTTGCCTCACCTGCAGCCTCTAAATCCAGGTTTATTTCTTTGACTGCCCAAGCTGAGAGATACTCCATTTCAACTGGTAAATGACAAGCTTTGCCATAGACCAACCAATATGGGGTGGTGCCTAGAGGTGTCTTAAAAGCAGTTCGCAGTGCCCACAAAGTGTCATCCAACTTTTGTGACCAATCTTTCCTTGACCTGTTGACTACCTTCTCTAAGATGCGCTTGATCTGACGATTGGAGACTTCAAATTGGCCACTTGTCTGAGGATGATAAGCCAAGCCAACCTTATGAGTAACTCCATATTTCTTCAGTAAAGCTTTGAAGGTTCTCTGATGAAAATGAGACCCCCCATCACTGATCAAGACTCTCGGGACTCCGAAGCGAGGAAAAATAATCTTCTTGAAGAGCTTCATGACCACCTTAGAATCATTAGTAGGTGAAGCTACAACTTCAACCCATTTAGTCACATAATCCACAGCTACCAATATATACCTGTTCCCACAAGAAGAAGGGAAAGGTCCCATGAAATCAATGCCCTACACATCAAAGGGCTCAATCTCCAAAATTCCAATCTGTGGCATCTCCTGTCTCTTTGAAATATTGCCCGTTCTTTGACACTCATTACAAGAAAGGCAAAAGGCACGGGCATCTTTGAAAATAGTAGGCCAGTAGAACCCACTCTGGAGAACTCAATAAGCTGTGGCATGTGAGCCAAGATGCCCACTACAAGGCATACTATGACAGTGTTGTAGGATTCCAGCTATCTCCCAATCAGCAACACATCGTCTGAACAAGCCATCTGAGCACTTCTTGTATAGAAGTGAGTCTTCCCAATAGTAATGCTTAGCATCATGATAAAACTTCTTGCGCTGTTGGTAAGTCAAATCTGGAGGATGAGAACCACCAACACAATAGTTAGCAAAATCAGCATACCATGGGGATTGAGTAGACACAGCAAAAAGATGATCATTAGGAAAAGAATCATCTATGGGACCATCAGCACTTGACTCAAATCTCATTCTGGGGAGATGATCTGCAACGACATTCTCAGCACCTTTCTTGTCACGGATCTCCAAATCAAACTCTTGTAATATGAGTATCCAGCAAATAAGTCGTGGCTTGACTTCCTTCTTAGCCAATAGATACTTCAGTGCAGCATGATCGGTGTGGACAATCACTTTCGAACCTATGAGGTAGGTTCGAAACTTGTCAAGAGCATAAACAATGGCTAATAACTCCTTCTCTATAGTAGCATAGTTGACCTGAGCTTCATCCAATGTCTTGCTGGCATAGTAGATAGCATGGAGGACCTTGTTCTTCCGTTGGCCAAGTACAACACCAACTGCATAATCACTAGCATCACACATGATCTCGAAGGGAAGACTCCAATCTGGAGGTTGTATGATAGGGGCAGTGATCAATGCTTCCTTAATTCTGTCAAAAGACTCCACACAAGCATAAGTAAAATTAAAAGTGGCATCCTTGAGCAACAATTGAGTAAGGGGTTTCGCAATTTTAGAAAAATCTTTTATGAATATGCGATAGAACCCTACATGACCCAGAAAACTCCTCACTCCCTTGACATTCACAGGAGGAGGAAGTTTCTCAATCACCTCAATTTTTGACCGGTCAACTTGGATGCCACGTTCAGAAACAAGATGACCAAGTACCACTACTTCATTGACCATGAAGTGGCACTTTTCCCAATTTAAGACCAAATTAACATCAGTACAACGCCTAAGTACTCTAGAAAGATTATGCAAACACACATCAAAGTCAGACCCATAGACACTGAAATCATCCATAAATACCTCCATGATATTCTCAATGAAATCAGAAAAGATGGCCATCATACATCTTTGAAATGTGGCAGGGGCGTTACACAAGCCAAATGGCATTCGACGGTAAGCAAAAGTGCCATAAGGACATGTGAACGTCGTCTTCTCCTGATCTTCTGGGTGAATGGGAATCTGAAAGAAACCTGAATATCCATCCAAATAACAGAAAAAGCTATGTTTTGCTAATCTTTCTAGCATCTGATCAATAAAAGGGAGGGGGAAGTGATCTTTCAAGGTGGCTATGTTTAATCTGCGATAGTCAATACACATTCGCCAACCTGTAACAGTACGAGTAGGAATTAGTTCATCCCTATCATTCTTAACAACAGTAGTTCCCCTCTTTTTAGGAACAACTTGAACCGGGCTCACCCACTTAGAATCTGAGATGGGGTAGATGATGCCCGCGTCAAGTAGTTTTATTATTTCCTTCTTCACTACCTCTTGCATATTAGGATTCAAATGTCTTTGAGGTTGTATGCAAGGGCGGTGATTTTCTTCCAAGTTTAATCTATGCATACAAAAATCAGGACTAATACCCTTTAGATCATCAATACTATACCCAATAGCCTTTTTGTGCACGCGAAGCATTGTAAGAAGTTGTGAAAGCTGGCTATCTGTGAGTTTAGTATTGACAATCACAGGGCATTCCTCATTATCATCAAGAAATGCATATTTGAGGTGAGAAGGTAAAGGTTTAAGTTCTAACTTCTTTACCTGTAGCTCAGAAGTAGAGCAAATAGTCTCCATTACCTCACATTCGACTGCCTCATCAGTATCAAGGCCATCCAGTTTAAGAATTTTCTCCAATGGATCATCTGACAGAAATTGGTGATAATCACCTCCAGGAATCCCTTCCAGTACATCAATCCTGCAGCATGTGTGCTCAAGCATAGGAGACTTAATAGCATTGGTTAGTTTAAAAGTAATAGTATCATCACCAACACTTAAAGTCAGAGAGCCATATTTAACATCAATAACAGCACCGGCAGTACACAAGAAAGGCCAACCCAAAATAATGGGAATCTGACTATCCTCCTCCATATCTAGCACTACAAAATCTACAGGAATATAGAATTTCCCAACCCTGACAGGAACATCCTCTAAAATACCCAAAGGATATTTCACAGAACGATCTGCCATCTGTAAAGTAATCTGGGTGCACTTCAAAACTCCCAAGTTCAGTTTATTACAGATAGATAAAGGCATAACAGATACACTAGCTCTTAAATCACATAAAGCCTTATCTATAAACAACGCACCTACATGACAGGGGATGGAAAAACTACCAGGATCCTTTAATTTTGGAGGGATTTTATTTTGCAGAACAGCACTACACTCTTCAGTTAGAGCAACTCTATCTAGACCACCAAAAACTTTTTCTTAGTAATCATGTCTTTCAAAAATTTGGCATAAACAGGCACTTGAGAAATTAACTCAGTGAAAGGAACTGTTACCTCAAGGTTCTTGACCATAGACATGAACTTACCAAGTTGTTGATCAACCTTGGATTTTTGCATCCTGTGGGCGAAAGGTAGTGGTGGTGCAAGAGAATCAGTAACCTTCTCCTTTTGCTTCTTTGCTTCATCTACTTTCCCTTGCTCAATTTCAGCTTTTGAGCTATCTTCACCTTCATTTTCATCCACTACATCATTCTTGTCTGGAGGTGGTGAATCATCAGTAGGCATAGGAGGAGCATCATACTGTGTACCGCTTCGAAGAGTGACATCATTAGTAGTCTCTTTGGGAATTGGTTGCCCCGACAATTGACCTGGTTGCCTCTGTGCATTATTTCCTGCCACCTGAGCAAGTTGAGTCTCCAAATGTTTCGTAGTGTTCTTCAACTCTTTGATGCTCTCTTCATGACTTTTCTGCATAGAAACCATCATTTTCATCATATCAGACATGGTAGGCTCTTGAGAGCTGGCATTCTGAGGAGCTTGCTGCTGATAGCCTTGATGTGATTGTTCTATTACCTATTACCTATTACCTCTTCCATGGTTATGATAACCTATTACCTATTACCTCTTCCATGGTTATGATAACCTATTACCTATTACCGGTTGATAGCCTTGAACACCACACACCTCACAGTAAGAAGAGGTAATAGGAGCCATGGAAGACATAGCATTAATACTCATAGGGGGAGTATTAGACTGTGAAGATTTAAGTGAATCCATCTTCATGCTCAACTGGGCAACTTGTGAAGATAACAGGGCATATGCATCAGCATCCAACTTTTTCTTAGTATTAGTCCTAGAAGAACTATGATCATTTACTGCTAAGTTGACCAGAAAACTGTACCCTTCATCCACCTCCTTGTCTAGGAAAACACCCCCTGCAGACGAATCGATTGTGCTCTTGATATGGGGTTGTAGACCATTGTAGAATGCCTGGGTGATGAACCACTTGTCAAGATTGTGGTGTGGGCATTCTCTCTGCAGATCCTTAAACCTATTCCATGCTTCTTCAATCTCATCAGGCTCTTGTTGGAAGGTAGCAAGCTTGTGTCGGATTTCTGCAGTCTTAGTAGGAGGGTAGTATTCTTTTCAGGAATGCTTCAGATTTAGCACTCCATTCAGTTGCTGTGACATCATTGAGCCATTTTTTAGCTTTGTCTTTCAAAGAGAACTCAAATACCATGACTTTCAACTGATCAGGAGTGACCCCTTGATGCTTAACGGTACGACAGAGTTGTTGAACCGTTGTAAATGATTTGCAGGGTCTTCAGATGGATGCCCTCCAAACTGGTTCTGCTGGATCATATGAATGAGGGCAGGCTTGATCTCAAAATTAGCCGCTGCAATGTCAGGCATAGTAGGACCTGTGGAAAATGCCACCAGGATAAGGTACCCCATAAGATTTCAATGACTTAGGAGGCATGATTGGCTCTGAAGGACCTTCTGTGGATTTTCCCTGGTTAGCAGACTGCTTCTTCTTCTTTTGTTGCTTTTTGAGTTGCCTGATGGTTTTCTCAAGATCAGGGTTAGTTGGAACTGGAGTATCTGTTCTTTTAAACCTGGGCATAAAAGAAACAAAGGAAAAAAATATACAGTGAGATTGCCTCAATTGGAACTTGCAGTTCCAATGAGATAGGAGAAATAGTTAGAGTAATCAATCAAAAAGTTATAGAAACTAGCCGTCTCCCCGGCAACGGCGCCAAAAACTTGATGGGTTTTAAATATATACCGCAAGTGCACGGTGTCTGTTGTTAGCGGAAACTGGCAAATACGGGTCGATCCACAGGGAGAGGAGTTCTATAGATTTGTGCTCAATTATTTAACTACTTCAAGAGAGAAATTTGATTGAATAATTAACAACTAAACTAGAATAAGCTAGAACACAAAAAGATGGAAGTTTATCAAATAATTAAAAACCTAGGGCAATTGATCGGTCCACCATGCTTATACCATTTTAATCACTACAATATAGTTCAACAATACTTGGATTGAGGTTCGAATAATTAGAGTATTTCGTTAATCCTACGGTCGGGCCTTAACAACTCTTAGATCAACATATGCCAGTACGGTCGCTCAACATAATCAGACCTACCTATTGTAACAAGCCTCTAATGAGTATGATCTTTCGATTCTAACTCCTATTAGCTAAACATAACCCATGATATTGCGCAATTACATGAATTAAACAAGCATAACAAATCAATAGGAAATTACTCTAATTCAATCCGAATATCGAAGAACTTTAAACCACAATCAAATAGGTATAAACATGGCTTCCCTCTCTAAGCCCTAGAAATATACTACTCACTCATGATAATAATAAACTCAATAAACATAATGCAAGTATAAGAATTCATTAAAATAAGCAAAGTAAAGAAGAATATCGAATTATTGAAGAACAATGAAAACCAAATTAATGATCTTTATAATCTTCAAAGTAAAATGTTCATACCAAAGTAGAGAGAGACTAAGTGTTTTTAAACCTAAAAACGCAGAAAATAAGATAGATTAATCGAAGTTACTAAAGCTCTATTTATTGTTTTTACAAAACCGGCTAAAAAAAGGCAAAATTAACCTTTCGGAAAAACCGCCCGGTCGGGCGACGGTGATCAGAAACTACGACAATGAAAGAAATTCCGCCCGGTCAACCGGACAAAGCCGCCCGGTCGGGCGCGCAAGCAGTTTTTGCCCTCTACTCGCCCGGTTGACGGGGCTAACAAGCTTGGAGAATGCTCAAGCTTATGACTCACCCGGTCGGGCTGTCTCGCCCGGTCAACTGGGCGAGGGTGATTTCTCGCCATTTTCCTTGCATTCTTCGTCCAAAATACTTGTGCAATATCCCGGATCTTCTATGGGCTATATATGATCCGTGACTTCCGTTCCGCAACTCAAATGAGGGTGCTAAACGCTTAATCTGCACAAAAACATCTAACACACGGAAACAAGTCCAAACATATCAAATCACACAAAAATCGAGCTCCAAAGAGCTCAAATCAACTATAAAAGCTAAGGGAATTGAGCTAAATAATCTATATAAAATAGATACATCAAGACTCGAGTCTAAACCTAGCCTTGTCAAAGCTTTTTCCCACCTACATATTTATTTGAGTCACAAAATTTAAACCTTAATATTTTTCAATCCCAAGCTCTCCTTGTCCATGAAGGACTCTCCGACAATTCCATGGTTTCTGGCGATATTTGACTTTGCCTGTATTAACTCCCCAAAGAAGAATCCCTAGTAAAGAACTTTGAACGCTCAATACAGATCAAGTACATTCCAATCTAGGCTTAAAATGCCTAATTCAATACAAGCTTACCCAAAGTGAGGGCTTCCTATATATGTGGTGGTTCCTCCTAACTCCCGAAAAGTTGTAATCTGCGGATCTCACTTGCGGACCCGAATTTATTTACTGAAAATAGTTTTCGAAAATCAATCTATCTATTCCTAATCATTCCATCTCTCTACCTATCCAGACTTTCTAGCCTTGCAAAATCCTGACCTTGCATTACATTTCATACCTCCTAATCTTGCATAACCCTGACCTTGCATTTCATCTTTCCTAGCCTTGCATAACCCCGACCTTGCATGACGTTTTATCTTCCTTAGCTTTGCAAAACCTTAATCTTTGCATCATTATGTGCCTTATCTGAGTTGTGTGCTCCTATCTGCTAACATCTTCTTCTACAGGTAATCAAAGTGCTTGTAGTTATTGTCCTGCATACTAACTTCATTTTGCAGAGACCGGCGATATATAGATGATACGCTCAAGTTATACGATGTTTTTGTGGTATTTTAGGTACACTTTGCTAGGGGATTTATTTGTAATTGTTAATGTTGCATGTAAATCGACCTTAGCGGAAGTTCGGAATTTTATATATTAATTATTGTTAAAGTTGTAAGTTCCGAGCTTTTGGAAGCATGAATGGTTCCACAACATCGTCTCACCAACCAAGCTCTCGTGAGCATCGCCAAGCCAGCACAAGCATCGCATGCTCGCCCAACCAGTAAGCCAGCACAAGCATCGCATGCTCGCCCAACCAGTAAGCCAGCGCGCGCTCGAAGCAAGCTGCCCAGCACCGCACGCCCAGCGCCCAGCAGCATGCTCGCCCAGCGCTCCGCATCGCCAGCCCAGCGCAAGAGCTCGCACCTCGCGAGCATGGTCGCACCTCGCGACCTGCTTGCTCGCACCTCGCGAGATTCCTCGCACGGTGCGACCTGTTGGCTTGGCCCAGTTCTTCAGCTCGTGTTGGAGGCAGAGATCACTCGCACGGTGCGACCAGACTCGCACCTCGCGACCCCTAGGTCGGTCTAAATGTCGGCTGATTTTTGAGCTTTAGTATAAATACTAAACTTGATTTTGGACCTAGGGGGGCAGCAGCCACAAGGAGAGGGAGTCTCCAAAACTCCACTCCTCTCTTGTTGTCTTCTCTTTTTTGTTTTTATTTTCTAGTTTAGTTTTTGTAGATTTCAATTATGGGATTGGCTTATGCTATGCCGATTGTAGCTTGAACCGTTCTTGAACGAGATTAATATGGAGCTTCAAGCATTATTGTGAGATCTTTCCTCTCTATTTAGTTTCTTTGATTATGGTTTAATTTCTATGCTTGCTTTCTATGATTTTTGCATGATTATGCTAGGAATGTTACTAGTTTGATTGTGTAATTAATCTAATGCTAGATTTAAGAATAGAATCGGATTGTTTTATTCTTTTATCAATTGGTAGCAAACTAGGGAGTAACTTAGATGCAGATCGTCTTGGTTATTTCTTGGGGAAATTGAATTAATTGTTGAATGTTTATCGCTTGTATGACGTTAGCAGGTCTGTTGGTTCTCTGTGTTTATTGCTGCTATTGGATTGAACTTAGACGCGATCGGACTAGGTTATCCTTTAGTTAGGGTTTTATAGTCACGCTGATCGTGCTATTCAACTAAGAATAAGGAGAACACGAGATTAATTCTCAACAATAGATAATTATAGAAATAAGTAGAGTGGATGTTCAAGGATCGATAATGAATTGAAGTGGATGTTAATCGGATTCAAGATCTTCCCATATTGATTTCTCATTTTGTTTATATGCTAGTTAGTTTTAGTTTATTCGTAAATCTACTTGAAACCCCCCTTTGTAATTATTATTAGGTTTCTCGGCCCTTAGCTTAATCTAGGTTTTGAATCACGCTAAGTATTAAACTCGTCCCTGTTTCCCTGTGGATACGACCCCTACTTCCATTATACTTCCTTAGTGTAAAAAAGAGTAGGAGAAATTTTATCTTTGGCCGGGTGCGGTGCCCAACGACACATCCGCGCCCGCCCAATAGATCAGTTCTAAACTGCAGAGCGTTTAGAATCGTTCTCCGTTCCGACACCGTTTGACTATCGGTTTCCTTAATCTCAGTCAAAGTGGGGGATTCTGTAGACACAAAATCGTGTCTCCCAATCGAGTTCCCAGTGATGAAACATATCGTCGTCCTGATTGATCCGGTCAAAAGGAAGAGCAATCGAACAAGCTATGCCCAAAAGCATTTCGAAAATATAAAATCTATTTATTAAATCCAAGCCCGGTTTTAAGGCCCAATTAATTATTCCTGATAATTAATTGTATTTTTAATATTTTAATATTAATTGTTCTTGATAATTAATTTTTAAAAGGATATTTGGAAAATCAGATTTTTATTCCTAAAGATAGCTGATTTCGGATTTCAAAGGATAGATTTTATCAAAGGATAAAAAGATCTTAAAACAATCAAAAAACACGCCAGAAAGTTAGTGCGCGTGGCGCAAAGTTGGCGTCTGGCACACAGTTCTGCACGTGGCGCAAGGCTTTGCATCTGGCGCACAGCTGTTTTTGCGTCTGGCGCACATTTGTGCGTCAAGCACAACTCTGTGCGCCAGACGCACAGTTTTATTTTATCTTTTCGATTCATTTTTGGTTTCCTTTGCCTATAAATACCTCGTTTTTTAGAACGACTTTTCACAATGCTTTCCTACGACTTCTACACATACTCTCCTATACCTAAACATATTCAAACACAGTCAAACTCATAAACAAAATAGTGAAACACATACTTTTCTTGAGGCTTCACGATTGCTCGTCCCGAAGGTTGTCAATCTTTCAGACCCAAGCCACAGTATACTCCTGAGGGTCCTTGAATAAATTTATTATTTTTATTGAAGTTATATACTAACTATTTCTTTCCAAGATGTAGATCTTTAATATAAAAACGTTCTCCTATATATTCTAACCTCTTTCTCTCTTTTTATTTAGTTTCATACATATGCATGTCATATGATTGTCCTGTCATGCTTTTATCACCTCACATGTTATTATTGCTAATCAGGACCTAAAGAATTATTCTAATATTAATCAGATTTTTTGGACAACCTGATAGATTCCCAGTAATATTGATTTCTTAATAACATATCACTAAAAAATAGTCTTTTATGTGTTTCATGAACAAAGCTAGACTAATCTATTTTTAGGGTGTATGAAAATATTATTTGGTTATTCTTTTGCATAAAACTTGACATGAATCGATATTAAGTAGAGGCCAGAAATGGGCGAACGTGGTTCATTATGACCGTGTTCGTACCCTCACCCCCAAACTCAATCTATGGTTCATTGCCCATTAATGGAGTCATGACGTGGAAATCTACATTGGATAAGTCCCTAAGTTATCCCTTTGATTTTCTAATATCCAATTAGGTTTCCGAGTCTTCCTTTAAACACTTGTTGGTGACTTCAAAACGTTTTCAATAAAACCTTTACAATGAGGTAGTCAAATATGTGCTCATCCCGCGTAGGCGAATAAAAACACGCCTATAATAATAATGAGAAAAGAAGAAGAAAATGAATACTTTAATTAATGGAAGAAAGGTAGAGTCTTGGAGAACAATGAAGATCTACAAGTTTTTCTCTCTAACTTCTCTCTAGAAACCCTTAAAAGTGTATACAATGAACTCTCCCGTCATTAAACAAATTAAAGAGTATTTATAGCTTCCTAAAAAAAAAACCGATAAAACAAAACGCGTCACGGAGCAGAACAACACGGATGTGTCATTATTGACACAGACATATTGACCTGCTACCATATAAACTATTATACGAATATCAGCTGCTGCCTTGAAAAATCAAAGTGACACGGAGGTGTCAAAAGTGACACGGACATATTAACCTGTAATCGTCATATTCTTCAGCTCAACTCCAAACCGCTATAACTTTTGATCAAGAGCTTTATTTGGCTTATGTAATATATCGTTGGAAACATATTTAAGTCTAGTATCCAACCCAGTTGGAATCACCTTATTATCATTTTTGTGTCAAACGTTATGGGTAAAATGGTGCAGAGGTGTCATATTTTGCACAAGTACACAAAGATGTTTGTATCTTCTTCATTTCCAATCCATTTCGGGTACATGATACATCATTTTGGAGGTCATACAATGATGCAAGTGCCTTAATTATCATGTCCTCATAAAGGAGTCTAAAGTACCTGAGATTACATTAAAAGACCAAACATACAGTGAAAGCATCATAGCTTATTAAAAGGGGACTAAATATGCATATATGCATGTAATGTAAATGCTCTAATACTACATGTAAATGCACCCTAATATGCAACTAAATAATGTTATAATATGCACTTATCAGCAACGATGGCCGCCTACATCCAGAAAAGAAAGAGGTCGAATGAAGAGATAGAAAAAAGAATTGAAAGGCAGCTAGCGCGTCGACGACATCTCCTACAACGTTGGGTCTGCAAGTCACGCCTTCTCACGTCACCCATGTTGAGGATAACGACGTGATTGAACCTTTCAGCAAAAACCTGAAGGTAAATCCTCCACTGTTTAAGGAACCAGCGGGTCTCACACACAAAATCACTATGCCCAGCGACTTCCTGACGAGGAACAAGCCCATGTGGCCAGAAGTTGAAAACCTTCTCTTCCCCGCTTATGCTCAGTGTCTCAAGAAGCAATCTCTCCCATACTTGATGATGGAAGGGATTGAGCTTATCATTTAGGTAATCGTCAAACAAACATTGTCGTCCTTCGTCCATATTGTTGGCTTTAACTTACATAATTATTCCATTATTAGGCGTCCCAACATTTTCTGATGGCTAAGAAGGGAGTAGACGACATGATAAAAGGCCATCAAACCGTGACGAAGAATCTGGAGTCAGCTATGGCGTTGCTCAAGGACAAAGACGACGAGATTCGAAGTCTACAGGAAAAAGATAAAGACCATGGAGGGGGATTTCAAGAAAAAAGAGAAAGAACTCGCGGAGGTGTGTACAAGAAGGGTGCTAAGGTTGAGATGGCATGGAAACAGCAGGAAGGCGAAATAAGCACGCTAAGGCGACGGTCAAGGCGTTGGAGTTAGAGAGTAATTACGTCGAAGTTGAAACGACGACGAGGGAGCGTGCTAAGTTAATGCACCAATACATCATGAAGCAGACTTCTCAATATATGGAAGCCTTTTGAGGATATCGAGTCCTACCTGGCGCACATTGGTTCGTTGGCTGACCTGGTCGACAATGATAATGGGACCAAGATGACAACCGAATCGTCAGCAAGGCTGCCCCCAACTGACGATGTGGAAAAGGAAACCGACACGACAATTGTCGCGATAAAATCTCATGTCCGTGGATTGGTCGCGATAGTGGAGGTTCCTACAACGAGCTTAGTCGTGATGACGGAAGTGCCTGTGACATCGACCTCTAAAGTTGTTGTTGATGTCGCCAACGTCAGACTGTTCTTTGATGTTATAATCATTGCTTTCTTAGCTTCTCTTGGATATTTTGGATATTTTCTTTTGGTTGCTCATGGGAGTAATGTTTGTTTTGCTTAATAACTTTTGGATCTTCGTGGGAAGGGTCAGACCATGTTTATACTACTCGTTGAATTTGGTTTGCACATTATGTTAGCAACTGAATTTTTTTTGCGTCTTATACTTTGTCGGGTGCCAAAGCATCATAAGCCTAACAGTAACATGTGTGATTGGGAAAGGATAAAATAAATGTTGCTAACGAATTACTTGTAGAAAGTGGTCGTGACAATGTATGAATGACGTTGTTGGCTTACTCATTGCATCAAGTATCTTTATTAAATTACAAAATAAAATTGGAAATACGGTCGCGTCACATGCTCTATCGTGCTTTATTGAAAGTATGCTGAACGACAAGGGGATTTATTCCAATATTGTGACGGTTCCGGCGTGTAATGACTACGTTATTATTCCTGAAAAGAAATGGTTAACTCCTAGGTCATTGACTAAGTCAACGACACGACGATGCAAATGTCATTGCTTATTTTTGTACGGGAATGAAATTAGAATAAAAAGAAAAACAAACATTAGGTAGGAAGTAAAACGTATCGTTCATAAGTGATACATCTTGAGGTGGATGGCGTTCCAACTTCGTGGAATCATATATCCGTCGCATTGTCATAGTTGGTATGCACCATTGCCGACGACCTTGTCGGACCTTCCCATGATGGCCCTAACTTACCTGCATTTTGGCTCTTGTGTATTTTGGAGTACTTTCCTTAGGACCTAGTCAACTTCATTGAAGACCTTGGCATGCACGTTTTTGTTGAAGCTCCTTGCGACTATTTGTTGTTGGGTTGCCATCCTTTCTCAATTCGTCTATGGTGTTCAGGTTGATAACCAACTAGTCACAATTCTGCTACTCTATCATAAGACTACACCTGGCAGTATGGATGCTGACTTCAGATGGTAGGATTGCTTCACAATCGTACACACTAATGAGAATGGTGTTTGTCCAGTTGTAGTCCGTGGCGTTGTTCTATTGGCCCATAAGATGGACAGTAGTTCTTCTGCTCATTTCTCTTTTCTTGCCTGGAGACGCTTCTTTAGTGACTTAATGATAGTTTTGTTGCTGGAATCGGCCTGTCCATTGGCTCGTGGATACCATGGCGTCAACGTCAATAGTGTAAAATTCCATTCGTCACAAAATTATTTGGTTTTGTCGCTCATAAAATGTGACATATTGTTGCATATAATTTCTGACAGAACCCCAAACCTCCATATAATTTTAGTATGTATAAAAGGTATTACCTCTTTATCTCACACTTGTCGGAATGAGTTTGCTTTTATCCATTTAGAATAGTAATCGATTAATGCTAACATGAAGACCTTTTGTCCTGGGGCTGGAGCTAGCTTACCAACTATGTCCATGCCCCATTTCATAAAAGGCCAGGCAGTTAAAGTAGAATGTAATAATTCAGAGGGTTTGTCTGTTATACCTGCGTGTCGTTGGCAATTATCGCACTTAGTGACGTACCTGATGGCATCTTGCTTCATCATCGGCTAATAATAACCCATTCTCAATACGTAGATAGAAAGGTTGCATTCTCCGAAGTGATTTCCACAGGTTCCGTCATGAAGGTCTTGTAAAATATGGGGCCATCAGACTTGCTCCAAACATTGTAGGTACAGTCCTGCTACATATTTTTTTAACAAAACTCTTTGGATGACCACATAACGTGACGCTTTGAATATGATTTTCATTGCTTCTCCTTTGTCATTTGGTAAGACATCGTTGGTTAGGTAATCAAGAATAGGTTAGCTCCAGTCAACACTTACCTCGACATCGTCTTCATCTTTTGTCGCAATGGAGTTGACATCCACTGTCGATGACGATTTGATTATGGGTGGTTCCGTGAAATGAACTAGTGGAATGGAAGTAAACGACGAATATATTAAAGACGACCCTAAATTGGCCAACGCGTCTACCTGGGCATTCTGGTCTCTTGGTATTTGCTTGCTCTTGTCTTTTGCGATTTGAAGGTATGTAGTCATCTTTGAATCTTTAGCGGCATACTCTTCTTTTATTTGGATGACTGTAAGGAGCGAGTCGATGTAACACCCCGTGTTTTTGCTCCTAATTTTTCGCGTTTTATCATACTAAATTATTATTTTCAGTTAAAACTAAATATTTTTTTATTAAAATATCTTTGGGCGTGTGTGAATTTAGTTGGTATAATATTTTATTTTTATGGTATGTGATGGTTATATATTTTATTTATAATAGTGGGTTATTTATTTAAGGATTATATTAGATTCGTTATTTATTTAAATGCTTAGGATGTGGTTTGTTGCGTAACGAGTTTTATAATCTTTTTTGGACCTTTGTAAGTGATGAAATAGATCCACCACGTGGTCCATTAGTGATGGCTGAAAATCAGCAAGAGTGGAGGAGAAAATCAAGTGTTTTGAGCTCCTAAAATAATCCTTTGGTATCTCTTGTAATCCCCCTAGTTATGATACTTTAAACCTATCATTAGGACAGTTAAACCTTCTTCTTAATCACTTCTTATTCCCTAAAAGCTTTTATTAGAAAAATCAGCCTTGCATTTCCCTTTAATTCACACGCCACTTCTATATTATTGTGAGAAATTTAGTTCTCTTGTTCATCTATCATTCCAACAGTCAATTCTTGTTATTCTTGTTATTCGTGTTATTTTCAAGCTATATTAATCAATATTCTTGGTGTACTAGGAAGTGAGGTTGAGGATATTCATCGTTCACAAGAGGAACACACATAGTACTTTAGTTCTGCACTTCACCAGACGATCCAAGTAACTAACGTTTTCCTAGAACGAATAGAATACGCATTAGAATTAAACAGGTTATAGTGGTTAAGTGGGTTAGTTTCATGTAAGATTGAGGGTGAAAGGTGTTGATTATGATTATATGTGTTTTTTGTGGAATTACGGAATCATGGATTGTTTATTATAAGAAGTTAGAGTATACAATGTTCTGATTTTTGTATCATGTATAAGTTGTTGTTATATTCATGAAGCATATGTTATAAATTTTATTGACTCATCTTGGTGTTGTTATTGTTGTTGTTGTTTTGATCTTATTTATGGAAAGATGTTGATTAGCATGTGAATCATGTGTAATGTTGGTTTTCATGAGATGTTGTTCTGCTACTGTTATGGTTTTGAGTCATGGAATGTTTACGTGACGTAGAATAACGAAAGAGAAGAAAGGAAGTTAAACCCTGGCTGGGGGCTGGGATGCGGCGGAGCGCATGCTCCTGCGCCAAGAACACGCTCAGGCTGCGCAGTGTGTTTGCCAGTTGTTTGCGAGTTGCGTTTTGTGGGTTAATTCGTGATTCATGACTTGTGAATAGTTTCTGGTTGGTTGGGCAGTGTGTCCGTCAGTTCGTTTTGAGTTGCATTTTGTGGGTTAATTCGTGATTCATGACTTGTGAATAGTTTCTGGTTGTTTCTATGTATTTATAATTTCCAGATTTACGTGATATAATATGTTGTTGCTAGATGTGGCCATGATTATTAATTATATGCAACAGGGAGGCTCCAATACAAACGCCACCTGGGAATGTCGGATAACAGGGATGCTCCAATACGAACGCCACCTGGTAATGTCGGATCGAGCACCACTTCATGAATTAGTTGTTCGTCTGGTTCGTCTGGTGCCGATCCGCCCTGTAATTTCTTGATAGCTACCTTTGATGGTTTGAGCAACGAACTATAGCATTCTCTAGCAGCAATCTATTCGCCTTTGATCTCTTAGTTGCCTCACTTAGTCGAGGAATTTGATTTTCTGGTGATAAGTTGACGGGACAACCTTCATCTTGTGTATCCACGGCTACCCAAAATGACGTTGTAAGCTGAAGGACAATCGAGCACGTTGAACTTGGTTTGGAGATTGACTCCTTCGGCATAGGTGGGTAGGACGATCTCTCCGACTGTCTATTGTGCTTCTCCACTAAATCCCACCAGGACCGTTGATTTCATCGTTATATCTTTGTTGTGGACGCCCATGCGCTCCAAGGCACTCTTGATCAAGATGTTTGCGGAGCTGCCGCTGTTGATCAGCACTCGTCTAATAAGGCAATTATTGATGGTTAGAGAAATCAAAAGCCGTCGTGATGCTCCTCGTTGCAGTTGTTATCATCGTCAAATGTGATAGACATCGCTTCCACCTTTCTCTCGTCTTTTGACCTGCAATATTTAGGAATTCTAGACGAAGCTTAACCCTCTCTTGCTAGCCTTTTGGCTGCTCAATACGTTAGTCCACAAACGTCAGATCCACCGGAAACAAAATTAATTACCTTTACGTGTGACAGTGACATAGGAGGGCTTTGCTTTATTTGGGTTGTGTCGTAGGACGCCTTTCCTTTGTCTTTATATCCAGATCCTTGATGCCAATCATTTCTTTATTGAAGCGGTTGTACTAGTCACGGACCGACTTACCTGGCCTCTGTACGACACCATAAAAATCACTCGTCTACTTCTCAAGACTGCGACTTCCTTCAAACTTGTCGTAGAACTTGTTGACCAAGGTTAAGAAATTTAAATACTTCCCGGTTTGAGAGATTTGAGCCATTTCAGCGCTGATCCAGTTAATGTATCCCTAAAAGACTTCCACATGCATGCTTCAACTAGGTGTCAGGGTATGGGCGCTTTCCACATTTGTTTGCTTATACTGGGCGACGTGCTCTGTTGCGTTGGTATGTCCATCATATGTGGCGGTCAGGATGGGGAGGTTGAGCTTCTTCAGTGGTGCGGCCTTCGCGATCTTCTCCATGAATGATGACAATGCGTATCCGTCTCTATGATCTACGACGCTTGGTGTTGGAGCTCGATCGTTTCTCGATCATCCGACGATTCCGACGATTCCACTTCTCGATCGTTGCGATACTTTTTTCCATGGGATTCTCATCGTCTTGAGGAGTTTTCTTAGGTTCTTCTCGCTCTCCTTCGTTTTCATTACCACGACCGTCGTCTTCATCTTCGTTGGAGCTGGCACTTTCAGAATCAGAGAGGCGGCCCATGGTCGAAACTTGGTCCGTATTGAGCTAACACTTCGTTTTGGAGAATTTCGTTGATGCTAATTTTTCTTGGAGTTTAAGGAGATTCTCCTGTGACGTAGTGACTTCAAACGTCAAATGCTCATTAGTTTTCTTGATTTCGGCCATCTCCGCTTTCATTTGCTCGTAGATCTTCTGCAACTTGTCGGTTTTCATTGGTGCGGCCATTCTTTTGGTATATGGAAGAGAGGTACGATCTAGCTATTGGCCCCACGGTGGGCGCAAAATTGTTTACGTCAATTTCTGCTCAAGGACGAGGAATGATGTTGGGACTTCGATAACTAGACGATGACTAAGACTTATGATGAATAAAAGGGAAATCAGGGGGACGACACCAAAGAATATTGACGCGGAAAAACCCCAATAAAGGTGAGTAAAAAACCGCAAGTGGATGTGAGTCTACCAATCTACTAGATACAACAGTCAATGATTTCTCACAACGGTGATACAACCTATAATAGTTTCCTCTAAGTACAATGTAAATAAATTTATCAAATGAACTAAGTAATAACACTCCAATGATGACGATAGTAGAGAGTAATGAATAAATTGCTATGAAGGTGCTTGTATTTGCTTGGGAGTTGTGCATAAGCTTCTGTGTTCCTCTTGAAGTCCGTTCTTCTTATTTATAAGCCGTGAGACGCATCCGAGTGGCTCCTAGAATGTAGACATTAATCTTGGTATATTTTACCTGATTCTGCCCAACAGCCATTTGACTCGTTCAAACTTTAATCCACTCCCTCAGCATCATTGTACTTGTTGATTAAGTTTTCCACGTTTATAGCAAAGTGGTTGGACTCCGATCTAGATCATATAGTGTTACCGTCTCGTCCAGAGGACTTGTTGAAAGGAAATGTCGTCTAGACCTGTATGAAAAATCGACCATAACAAATAACATATATCGTTTTTCCTCTACATGTGTACGTAGCAAACACATTGTTAATTAACCATGTTAAATCTATGTGTTGCTCTTCATTAATTCTTTGTTCTTAATTGTGTATGTCTTAACCCATATATATAAGCCTTGGACTAGACCGTCTTAATTAAGCTAATGACTAAAAAGGCACAGTCGAAATAGCCATCCACCATTTGTTTCCACTAGAGGAAAAATGCCCATCGGATCCGGTCCAAACCGGGCTTACAAATCCGGGTATGTTCCGGATCCTGTGGATACGGAGCGGCTATTAGTCATCAATTGATCCGGTCCAGAACTGGATCAGTTGACACTTAACTGATCCGGTTGCATGATAAAATCGGATCAATTAGGTGAGTAAATTGATCCGGTTTTTTCATGCAACCGGATCAGTTTCTTTACTTAATTTAGAAATTTAAAAAAATCAGGGTTTCCATTTTCCAATACTGTCATTTGTCCTGATCCGAACGATGGAAGAAAGGAAGACAACCAACATTACGTTACATATGAGACAAAACAGAGGAAACAAAAGTTGCCCCATTCAGCCAAAATTGTATACGAATCAAATTAACAAACAATACCGGATCTAGACTATTTTGCAATGGATCTGCCAACTCTCATGTAATAATTTGCTTGTTAATGCATTTGCCGGAGATTAACAAACAAACATGAACGAAAAAGTTGAACAATATTCAACCATTAAAGGAAAATATAAATCGAAAAACGAAAACCAAAACGAAAAACGAAATTACTAAGAAATGAAATTACAAGAAGCCCAAATTACAAAAATCGAAACTAAATCGAAACCCTAATTACAAAAACGAAAATTATAAATAAACATGAAAATTATACAAGAATTACACAAAATTATTAATAAATACGAAAATTGCCTAAAAAAATTACACAACTCAACTACGGTGATAATTAAGAGGCCAAAAAACTCAATCGAAAATGGAAATTTCAGATCTAGAAAACGAAAAAAATAGATCCAAAAACCTACATAAATAAACCCAACGCAAAATGGAACGAACCAATGGGTGGTGTAAGCGATTGTCAGTGGCGAAGATATGCGGCGGCTGTGGTTGCCATCGAGGAGAGATGAGGAAGAATGATGATGTAGCAGCGACGATGATGATGAACGATGATGTTGAGCGACGATGATGTTGAACGATGATGATGAGCGATGATGAACGATGATGTTGAGCAACGATGAATGATGATGTTGAGCGACGATGAACGATGATGACGAGACGGCTGTGGAGAGACAATGAACGGTGATGAAGAGACGGCTGCGTAGAGGGGAAAGAGGGATGGGTGGATTTTAGGGTTTCTTTAGGGTTGAGTGGATTTTAGGGAAGACTCAGGGAGGACAGAGGTTGAGAGAGGAGAGAGTATGTTCCGTGATATTTAAGGTGAGAGAGAGGAGAGAGTTAGGGCCCAAACACTGTTAATGAGAGGGAGAAGAGAATTAGGCTTGCAAAATCCTGGGTCATCTAACTGATCCGGTGTGAATCCGGATCAGTTAAGAAAAACTGATCTGGTTCTCCTCCCAACCGCATCAGTTTCTTTGTGTTATTTAAGGTTGTTTCCACTAGTGTTCTATTCTCCGCCACCTTCTACTTCTTCTCGCCGCTACCCTCGCAGGTTTACTACCGTCGTCCACAATTTCTAGGGTGATTTTGTCTTGTTATGTGTGCGGTTGTTGTTCCCTAATATTTGTTCCACTTCATTAGTTTACGCTATTATCTTTTTTTTGGTAAAATATATGAAGTATATTGCCAAATAGAAAATAAAGGCACCAACCTACAATCTACATAAGACAGCTAATAGATACCACTCTACACCCAAGCTGACACCAACAAGCCGATCCCAATAGCACATAAAACAGACTTAGTCTATCAAGAGCATCTTGCACTAAGTCTGCCAAACCAATCTCTATCTTCTCTACTCCATTTGTCATTCAATTTACAGCGTACTCTTATACAGATATCCATTTGAATACTTTTAATAAGTACTTTAGGATTAATAATATCTTCATTCCAGTAAGCAAAATTCCTTGCTCTCCAAATGTGATACATAGTAGCTGGTAGGCTTGCATAACATGTTTGTTGTTGCTTCTTGCTTCTATGTCTTCTCCCCCACTTCCTCCAGCTAACATATAAATTCTCATTCTCACTGTGGGATATTTAAAGCCATTGCATAATTAAAGGCACTGCAGATTCTCGCACTAAAGAAACATCTAAAGAACGGGTGGTTACATGATTCACTACCCTACCCACATAGGAGGCAATACATGTATGTACATATTCCTGCTTTCCCCAGCCTTTCCCTGGTTCTAAGCTTTCCCAATATAACAAGCCATGAGATAAAAGCATGCTTAGGTAGGTTCATGTTATTCCATACGCAATGGTACCATCTCACCCTATCCTGATACCCCAGCTAACCACTTGTTGAATGGAAATAATATTGACAAACATGGTTGTAGCATTGTAGAGTTTTCTTAGCTTAGTATGCCTTTCTTTCATTCATTCTCTCATGAAACTGATTACAAGGACTAGCTGCCCTATATAAGCTATTACAACCCTTCAAGGAAACCTCCTAGAAGCCACCATAAAACGGCTAGTAGCCAGCTGCACATAGACATCCTTTTAGGCATAAGAAGACAAAAAGGAAAACATCATTGTACTACTAATTTCTAGGTTGATCTTCCTAGTATTTTCCCTGAATACTGAGCACTAACAATACCTCACATCATGACAGTAAACATGATATGGGCCTTGGTCCTTAACACTCCCCCTCAATATGAGAGTGAGGTAGGAGACATAATTTCCATCTTGGACATGAGCAATTGATTCTAATCAATATTGAGAACCTTAGTGAGGACATGAGCAACTTGATTTGAGCTGGAAACATAAGTAGGTTGAATAGTGCCCTGGGTAACTTATTCTCTGATGAAATGACAATTGATTTCAACTTTTCATGATGAACAAGATTGGCTGCAATAGCAAGTGCAGCCTGATTATAATAAAAGATAGGTGTAGATCTTAGGTGCTTCAGCTCTTTTAACAGTTGTTTCACCCACATGACTTCACATATGACCATAACCATTGATCTGTATTCAGCCTCAGCTGTTGACCTTGTAACCATAGATTGCTTCTTAGACTTCCAAGCAAATGGTGACTTACTAAGAAGAAGACAAAAACCTGAGGTTGATCTTCTGGTATTTGGGCAACCAGCCCAATCATTGTCACAATAACCTTGTAATTTGGCTGTTGAGTGTGATGCAAGTAAGATACCGTGATCGGGTGAGCCAGCTAGGTACTTTAGAACCCTTTTTGCTACTTGAAAGTGAACAAATTTTCGTGAATGCATGATCTGACTTAGAACATGAACAGTATAGGTAATGTATGGTTTGGTGATTGTTGAGTAAATGAGTTTACCTATCAGTCTCTGGTAGATTTCAGGGTGAGGAAGAAGATCACCAACTGTGCTTATGAGCTTTACATGAGAATTCATGGGAAGCCTCTGAGTTCTGCAATTCTTCATGTCATATTGATCCAAAAGATCACTGATGTATTCCTTTTGTGATAGAAAGATCCCCTGATTGCGTATATCAACCTCAATACCAAGAAAGTACCTAAGCTCACCTGGGTCTTTCATTTTGAACTCATGATTCAACATTGTTTTACGAGCTTGTATAACCTTCATATTGAGCCCTGTGAGTATGAGATCATCAACATAGGCAAGAATAGCTACAAATCCATTTTTGTCTTGCTTAGTGAAAGAGAATAATTAGTTATTGACTGATCAAAGTCATTTCTCTTGAGAACAGTGCTGAGTTTGGAAAAACATTGCCTTGCAGCTTGCTTAAGTCCATATAAAGACTTGAGTAATTTGCACACCTTGGTAGGAGATGGAGATGATTCAATGTACTCCCCCTTTCCTTGACTAAGGAATCTGAATCCTTCCTCTTTATATCCTAGTGGCATTTTCATGCACACAATTTCTTCTAGCTCTCCATGTAGGTGTGGTACCCGATTTTTTACTGTCTTAATTAACAGTCTGAATCCCACAAAACTCTCTCATTGGACTATGAGTTTTAGAAAACTTTAAGTCGCCACCCTATTAATATCTGAATAGGGACAGATTTATTTAATAAATCATTTTAAAATCAATTTCAAGAAATATCATTTAAAACGATGATGACTTCATATGGATAAGGCTATTTTGAAAATTGGTCTTTCATACCATGAGATAGGGTTCGGGGTTTAGGTTAAGAGGTGCGAACGTCTGGAACTCGTCTCCTCTTCCGTTCTACAGAACGGGCTCTTACTAAATGCGTTATTTTCTATTTTAAAGTAATCATGGCTATTAAAAAGAAAGAAAAATCACATAATTTGCACATATACACGTCAATCATTTTTAAGAGGGCCAATATATCATTTGTACATGGTAGGTTTGAGCACTGAAGCTGCACTACGTACCAATCATTGCGGGATTGGAATCCACTCATGGATCAAAACCATCGTTGTTCGATCTTATGCCTCACCCTAAATGGCCAATTCCAGTGGGGAAGAAATTGAAATAGATTATGAATATCTCACCTTTAGAATTAAACAAATCTATTGGAAAATGAGGTAATCACTCCAATTAGTGATTGAAATGAGATTAAGATAATCACCTTAATTAGTGATTAAATATAAAGGATTAAGATAACCACCTTAATTAGTGATTAATAAGGAAGGAAAGAAGTAACCACCCTAATTAGTGATTATTCAAGGTTTAAGCTAATCACCCTAATTAGTGATTAAATAGGAAAAATAATCGCCCTAATTAGTGATTATTCAAGGTTTAAACTAATCACCCTAATTAGTGATTAAATAGGAAAAATAATCGCCCTAATTAACGATTATTAAGGTTTAAGATAATCACTCTAATTAGTGATTAAATATGAAAGGTTAAATTAATCACCTTAATTAGCGATTAAAATGAAGGAAGGAAGTAATCACCCTAATTAGTGATTATTCAAGGTTTAAGCTAATCACCCTAATTAGTGATTAAATAGGAAAAATAATAGCCCTAATTAACGATTATTAAGGTTTATGATAATCACTCTAATTAGTGATTAAACGAAGAGTTTGAGTTAATCACCCTAATTAGCGATTAGTGATCAAGGATTGAAATAAGCGCCTTAATTAGTGATCACATTTATAATTTTCAAGAGTTCCGAGGAAAGAGGTTTGCTTCCTAATTGAAGGTTTTTTGAGAAATAATCTTAATTGAAGATTATTAAGTCATTTTGAGAAAAATGATCAATTGGAGATCAAACTCGGAGATTGTGTTTGGCTAATCGGAATTTGGCCATTTAAAGTGAGACACGTGAAATGGCCTAAAATCAATTAGGAGATCATAATTACCTTTCTAATTATGTCAAATTATATAATTGATCCATTTGAAGATGGAGAAAAAATTTTAAAATGTAAGAGGGATCATCATATAATTTAACTTAGTTAGATTTGCAATTTTTTCTCTTAATTGAAATTGGCTCATTTAATTCATATACTATGATATATTGGTCCCAACATGCAATATTTGTAACATTCGTTGCTCATTTTATTTAAAAAGAGTTGTGGAATTATTTATGAAAATTATGAATAAACATCTCCATATTTTCATTAATGAGTGATGTAATAACTATTTACAGAGAAACTATTATTACAACAAAAATGTACAAATTCTATGATCTATACAAATTTTCAATCTTGATCTTCACCATGATGCTCTATGATCTTCATCCTCTAGAATGGGCTTTGGAATTCATGTTTATTTGTGAATTTATGAAAGTTAAAGACTAATTAACTTCTTTGATTTTGATTTTTTATGAAAAATTTTATTGATTTTTATTTACATAATAAAAATGAACCATTTTAAGAGAAACTTAAAATTTCATGGCTTTTAATTAACATTTTCGTATGAAAAGAACACAATTTTTATGAAACTTGAGTTAATCACTTTATTTCATTTTTCAGATTGCACTTTTGTCCTTGTACTGACTTATAAAAATCATAACTTTCTGTATAGAGTGTAAAATTGAGCATGTGATCCACCTGTGGATAGGTAAGTGAGTTCTTTATACTGTGCCTAAATTTCACAAGTTTTTAGTGACAACTCGAATTATCGTGAATTTTATACTAAAACCGATCAAAACAGGAACTTTATCAAATTTATTCTTTTAAATCCAACTTTCTGAGCTTATTTTGAAGTGAATTTTGGTATGAATATTCTAGACACTTTTAAGGACTATAATGAAAATTTTCACTTGAATTGGATATTTTTAAGACCCTTTTTTATTTATTTTATTAACTGAAGAGAAAGTCAGTGTTCTGCAATTTAGTGATTTGCATAAACGTTTTTGTAAAAATGATATAAAATTGTATAAAATACATATGAATATGATTTGTATGTTTTTGGAAATCTACTGATGTCTAATTTAAAGTTGATGTTTTGAGTTTTATCTAAATAATTTTATTTTAAACTTTATTGAAGGAACAAATTTACGTGGTACTGGACAAAATCAGTTTTGCACAACAATGTTTTATGATTTTTAATTAAATGTATAAAATTCGTTTTTTAGAAATTCAAAAGTCTAGTTTCTGAAAACATCTTGAAATGCATAGGAAAAATATTACATCCTATAAAATATTCACATAATACAGACTAAAAATAAAATGAAGTACGAAATTAAAACTGACCATAATTACGGCATCACATTTTCTTTTATGGAGATGTTTATGAACAACTCTACTTGAATTTTTTATGAAAATATGTTTTTGGTTTTGAATAACAACTTGATTAACAAAAATCACATAAGCACATATTTCCTAAGAGTCTCCCCATTATAGTTGACTATTCTAGGTGGGGTGATTTAAGGTTGGGAACCTATTAGGACTTCCACATACCCAAATCACTCCAAAAATTAATTGTTCGACTTAATTCTTAGTTAAATAGAATTGATCCCTTTGTCTGTTAGTTAAATTGATTTTACTTGTTGTACTGCTGTCTAGAACTATGCGATATGCTCCTATTGTTGTTGTACAATCCCTTTGTTGTCACGCTGTCCCTTTCCTGCCATTAACTGAACATAACAGTAGCAACAATAGCAAACTTGTTTCAGATCATGAGCTATTTTAAAATGAAATAGCTACACGATGAAGAAGACATAATATAACTAACGGTTTTTTCACCATATACCCCCGACAAATTGAAAAATTCACCATATACCCTCAATGTTTCAGATATTCACCATATACCCCTGAGTTTTAAAAATTGTGCACCATATACCCTTTTTCTAAAGGACGTTAAGTCGTCGTTAGCTTTATTTACATATTGCCACCATTAACCCCTAACCCTAAAATCCTAATACCCTAACCCTAACCCTAATTGTAACCCTAATCTTAAACCCTAACCCCCGGCCCCCTCCACCCCACCCCTCCCCCTTCCCCTCCACCTCTCCCCCTCCCCTCCACTCCACCGCCGCAACCCCTCCCCCACCCCCTCCACCGCCGCCGCCCCAATCCCCACTCCCTCCCTCGTCAATTTCCCCCCTCCCCTCCTCCCTCTCCCCCCTCCAAGTCGATTTCCCTAGCCCCCACCCCCTTGATTTCTCTCCCGACGCACTCACACTTGCGCACCACCAAAACAACAACACCTGCACACCGCCTTGTCGGCTTTTCCTTGGCGTTCGCACCACCAAAACAACAACAACAAAGAACGACGGGAGAGAGAGAGAGAGAGAAATCGAAGGGAGGGGGGTGGCACTGCGTAATTTCTCACCCGAGTTGCGGAGATCTCTCGCCCGAGTTGCGTAAATTCGAGGAGGGGGTAATTCAAAGGGGGGTTGCGAAAAAATTGGTTGGCCGGATATAAACCGACGGGGAGGCGGAGGGGGAAATCGACGGGGAGGGAGTGGGGATGGGGGATTTCAATGGTGAACGAAGATGGGGTGGGGGAGGGGGGGAGGGAGAGATCGACGGGGGAAGGGGGAGGGGGAAATCGACGGGGAAGGGGGAGGGGAGGGCGAAATCGACGGGCGGCGACGATGGAGGGGGAGGGGGTGGGGGAGGGGCTGCGGTGGTGGAGTGGAGTGGAGGGAGGAGGGGGTGGGGGGCCGGGGTGGTGGGCGGGTGGGATGGTGGGCCTGGGTGGGTTAGGGTTTGAGGGAGGGGAGGATGGGTTAGGGTTTAGGATTAGGGTTATAATTAGGGTTAGGGTTATAATTAGGGTTAGGGTTAGGGTTAGGTTTAGGGTATTAGGATTTTAGGGTATTAGGATTTTAGGGTTAGTGGTTAATGGTGGCAAAATCGTAAATAAAGCTAACGGTGAGTTAACGGCAGTTAGCAAAAGGGTATATGGTGAACGTTTTCGAAAACTCAGGGGTATATGGTGAATTTTTGAAACATTGAGGGTATATGGTGAATTTCTTGATTTGTCAGGGGTATATGGTGAAATAACCGTATAACTAATATATAATGACCAAATACACGAAGATTGCTATATGAAACAACAGAAAGTTGTGATGCATATATTCATAGCAGGTAGGCTTATATGAAACTTTGTTGATCACACTGAAACAGAGAGGTGCAGCTAAGATCACACTCTTATTAGTTTATAGTTGGAAGCTTTTCTGTTATGATCTTCTGGATGTGTCCTTATAGATGATATACTTGACTAAAATGCATTGAAGTGGTATATTGTTATTTATTATTGATGTCATTGAGCTAAAGGTAATCAATGAGAATTGACAGTGGAACTGTGGAAGAAGGATTGCCCTAGAGGTCTTGTAGGACAATTCCTAGTCTCCAGCTCCCTAAAAATATTGATGCAGGGAATTCGATAGCCAGTCCAATAGTATGGAATATGTTAATGGGTATGGTCAACCTCTAATTCTTTTCTTGCTAAGTTATGTTAATTGGTTTCAGATAATGGAGGTCTCCATTATAATTGGTTAAATGATTATTTAATTGGTAGATGTAGCATTAGCCAATATATCTACTCTTAGAGTAAATTTTTTCATAATATCATGTACTGATTATATATTTAGTCTTTTTTTCTCCTTTTGAAGGCACTCGGAAATAATAAAGGTGCAACAGATGAAGAACGGATGGAGACTTGATAGCTTCAAATTAGCTACCACTATCTGTTTTACTAGATCTTATTAATTAGCTTTTCAAGGCTTTACTTTGCATTATGACAATGTTTCTAGAAAAATATTGGTTAGGATATTAATTAGTGAACATGCAATATGTGTAGAGGTTTTAATTGTAATACTACATTTATAATTTATAATATTGATCGAAGTAATTTTTATTTAATCTTCAAGTTTCATTGTTGATTTATTCTATGTTAAATATACATATATATTTGAATTTGTTAATAAAGTAGCAAAAAGAGTTTATACAAAAATTTAGATGCTTTTTCATGACAAGAAATTTTGTTAAATAAATATTAAAAAATTTAACCAACTTTTCTTTACAAGACGCGCTAGATATGTGGGGTCGACAAAAAGCTTCTATAATTTGGGCGCTTTACGACGTCCACAAATTTGTACATGGCACCCCTACTAAACCATGTAGAGATGCCCATCCAGAAAATGTGGACACTCTAAAGCGTCGCGGATGAAGACGCGCGTTAAGAAAAAAGGGGACGCTTTTAGGCGTCGACACAGGAAATCCCGACACAATTGGCAAAACACTTTTTGAGAGCGTCCAAAGTAAATGTCTCGACGCTTTTTGGCGTCGAAAAATCAGTCAAAAACATCCACAAGACACAAAATCGTATCTCCCCTTTTAGCACCCAATAATGAAACATACCGTCGTCCTATTGGTCCGGTCCAAAGGAAGAGCAATCCAACAAGCTAAGTCAAAAATTATGTGTAAAAAAACATAAAGTCTATTTATTAATTTCAAGCCCAATATACCAATTAATTATTCATCTAGATAATAAATTATATTATTTCCAAAAGACCAATTAATTATTCTTGACAATTAATTAATTGTTTTTTTAATAATAACTATTTTTAAATTCAAAAATATTATGAAATGCAGATTTTTATTCCTTAATATAACTGATTCCCAAATCCAAAAGATAATATTTAATGAGGATAAAAAGAATCTTTCAAAGATTGGACAAATAACAAAATTCCGCCAGGCGGATGCCCATCGAGTTAGTCAACAAAATTCCAAAGCGCATAAAGCAGATGCGTTAATCGTATTGTGATGCATGCCGCGCAACACTACGGCGCATCACTGATGCGTCACGCGCAACACGCTTGCCCGCTGCGCATCCTCAAATCTTATTCGGTTTCTTGCATTTTCACTATAAATAGATCTCGTTTTCACCCGATTTTTTACACACTTTCCTACGAATTTCTCTCCACAACACTCCAAATACTCTCAAAAATACTTCAACCATATTATCAAAACACTCAAACTCAATCAATTTCATATTTCAAGCATTAAGATTGCTCATCCTGCAGATCGTTACACAAGACCCAAGCGACAAAGGTATAATTCCTGAGGGTCAATTCCAATTTAATTCTTTGTTTACTAACAATCTACTTGTCATGATGTAAATAGCTAAAGGAATTCCTACTCTTGTATATTCTTCTCTAAATCTCTAATAAATTTTTATACATTATTATATTCTTATGCATGTTATATGCTATATCGTCTTCATCACCTCACATGCTTATTTCTGCTAATCAAAGACCTAAATGAATGTTCCAATATTAGATTCAGATAATTTGGACAAACCGTTAGGTTCCTAGTAATTTTGATTGTATAAATAACATGTCACCAAAAATAATTCTTTTGTGTTCCTTTATATAGGCTTTGTGTTCTCTAGTGGGAGTTTGGAGTTTAAGTTTTTTTTTTCAAAACCCTTTTCGGGACAGGGGGAGGGATGGTAGTGAGTCCCAGAACTGACCCAGACCCCATTGGACACTCCCCATTTTTAAGAGTGCGGGTCCAAGCTTTCAGATCCACTAGGTGGTGCAGGTGGGATATGGGACAAAACGTTTTTGTGTCGGATCTGGGTCAAATGATGCCGGATCCAAACCTGTCCCAGATCTAACCCATGAACCAATTTTTTTTCCTCAAAAAAATAAATATAGTAAAATTGCAAAATCCAATTAACTTGCATGCTCACAATAAGTCTTATTCAAACATAAAATTAATGACGAATTGGAAGAAAATTACCAAATGAACTTTTTTTTGAATATTCTAATTATGTTCTAAAGTAGATGATACTTATGTAAGCATCTTTGATATTACAAATTTTGAATAGTCTCGTGCACTAAATTTTTGAATTGAAATAAGTTCAAATAATACTTTTTTGATTTATAATTATTCACATAGTACTTAGTAATCAAGCTTAGCATTAACATCGTTATATGTAAAATAAGTTTGGCGAATAAACTGTATATATTAATGGATATGGACAAAAAAAAATTATCTGAAGGATCCATGCTGCATCTCGAACCCAGGACCTTCTAGATCCCCACGAGTTTGGCTAAGGGTCTGATGTTTTAAGACCAAGTAGGTCTGGAGCAGGTTTGGGTCCACATTAAAAAAATTGGGTTTGTGTTTGGGTCTATCTAGACCCGCCCGATACCCGACCCATGGTCATTCTCAAGTTGGAGGACATAGTTTGTATTCATAGTTTCTTCAAAATATGCAGTTTGTTGATTGTTTTGCTATATAATCTTGCAACCAGTATTTGACCTTCGTCTTCCATGATCTCTGGCACTATTTGACTTTGCTTAAATTTAAAGAAATGTCTTTCAATCTGAGCTCCAACTGCTCAACTTAAGTCAAGTACCTTCTAATCTTGGCTCGGAGTGCCAAAATTAAGTCAAGCTTTCCCAAAGTGGGGGCTTCTTATCTTTGCGGTATTTCCTCCGAATTAAACTCTTAAAGAGTTGTAATCTACGGATCTCACTTGCGGACCCCAAATTTTGTCAAAACAGCTTTCGAAAATTAATCTATCGCCATCAATCCAATTCCACTTAGCTTTGCATAATCTTGACCTTGCGTGGCATTCCATCAATCTATCTATCTTAGTTTTGCATAACCCTGACCTTGCATAGTTTCTCATGCATCCTTAGAGAGTCTAAGTTTGCATCATTACATCATTATGTGCATTATATGAGTTGTTTACACCTATATGCTAACTTTTTTTTATAGGCTAATCAATATGCTAGTGTTTACTGTCTTGCATATTAACTTTGTTTTGCAGAAACTAATGATATACAAACCGTCTCTAGATTGTAGAGCATCTAGAATTATTCTCCGTCCCAATAGTGACTACTTTGACATCGTTTTCATGAATCTTAGTCAAAGTGGGGGCTTTTGTCTGTTTCTCCTGAATTAAGTGCCCAATGATGATAACATATTGTCGTCCTAATTGGTCCAATACAAAAGAGAGCAATCCAAAAAGCTAAGCCCAAAATCGTTTTATTTGTTCAAAAGATTCAAAGCCCCGTTTTAAAAGCCTGATTAATTATTTATGACATTAATTGTATTTTGAAGCCCATTTTGATAAAGCCAATTTTTTATTCTTAATATTAATTGTATTTTAATAAATATTTTCTAAACTAAAAGATATTATGAAAATCATATTTTTATCCTTTAGAAAATTGATTTCCGAATTCAAATGTTATTACATAATAAAAGATAAAAAGAATTTTTAATTTCGGATAACAAAAAAAAATCGGCCTAGATCCGCGGTTGCAAGACGTGCAACTTAATGCGTTCGGTGCACTAGGGTGCGCAAGCGCAACATCTAGACCGTCAGCGAAACATGTGGATTTATCTTTTACGCAATTTCAAAATTCTATTACTATAAATAGGCCTTGTTTTCTCCTGATTTTGGGATGGGATCATACGACTTTACTCTACTACGCTTCAAATATATCGCTTCAAACACTTCAAAAACACAACTTTTAATCTCCTCCTGTAGATGTTGATTTGAGACCCATGTGACAAAGGTATATTCCTAAGGGTCCTTAATATTTCAATTTTTATTTAAATTATTCGAATTTACTTATATGTTTTTCATGATGTTTATCTTAAAGATTTTCATGTGCTTTTTTTATAGGCTAACCTCTAATCTTTCTTTATATATTTTTATGCATCATATGCATGTCTCTGTGTATATTGGTTTAATCACCCTTCATATGTTTATTTTTGCTAATCAAGAACTAATAAATGTTACATTAAAGACAAATAATTTGGACAATTGGATTAGGTTCCTAGTAATTTGATTGCTTAAAGAACATATCACCAAAATTAGTCTTTTGCTTGTTTATTAAACCAACATAAATTAATCTTTAGAATGCATAAATATATTGCTTATTACCTAAAAGTAGAACATGAATCGTATTAAGTAGAGTCCAACAATGGGTGTATATGATTCATGATCATATCTGTGTACTCACTCCGAACTCAATCTTTGGTTCATTGACCAATTATGAAGTCATGACGGGAAAATCTACAATTGATAAGTCCTTAAGATGTCCCCATAGTTTCCCATATATCCAACTAGGTCTATGTGTCTTCCATTAATTACATGTTAGCGAATTCTGTTTCAAAACGGATTCCAAAACTAAAAATCCATTACAATGAAGTAGTCAAATATGCGCTCATCACAAGTAGGTAATAAAAATATGCATATATAGTCATTAATGTGTTTTTTCCTTAAAATTCAAGAATATCAAGTATAAGAAGTTGCATCTTTGGTTATTTACTTTTCAGTCAATATGATTTACTTTTATGTCTTTTGATTTACTTGTAAGGGGCGAAATTGGTTTACATACATGTGTGTGTGTGTGTGTGTGTGTGTTTGTTTGTTTGTTTTAGTCGGGTTCTAGAGTTTTAGTAAATATTCAGAGCTATTTGCAAAGTTCAAAGATGCTCAACATAATCTAGCATTGGTAAAAAGGTGAAATAGTACAAATAAATAAAAGAGTGCATGTGTGCAAAATAAAGGAAAAAAAATAAGAGGAGTTTCTTAGATGGAAAAATGACAAATTCTCATTTAAAATGTTATCCGACATAAAAAAAATCTCTAAAACAATGTATACTTAAATTAACAAAAAAATTCTTTCAGAAGAATAAAATATAATTAATGAACTAAATTTTGTAATCCAATTAACAAAGGTATTAAAAAACAAAGATAAAAAATGAAGAAAGAAGTTAATTTTACTAGCAACAGATTTTAATATCTCATTGTTAAACTTAGTGACGGATTCCCAATCCCGTTGCTAAATGACTCTGGTCAGCACGTAAGTTATATGTAGGGACCACCACTAGTATAATAATTGCTTATTGCTGCGGTGATATTGCTGCGGTTTTACCCATACGCAGCAATATATCACGTAATAGAAAAGGCAAAATATAAAATAACCATATTGCTGCGGTTTCGGCCGAAAACCGCAGCAATATAGTTTCAACGGAAATTTTTTGAATTTTTTTTACTATTTGACCAAACATATTACTGCGGTTTCTGGCAAGAACCGCAGCAATATATTAAAATAATATAAAAAAATATTATTTTAGTATATTGCTGCGGTTTTTGACAAAAATCGCAGCAATAGGTCCTTAAAAAGTATTTAAAGATGCTAGGGTTATAAGCCCATCTCTCTAACCATCAACATCATTGTTGTGCGCCTCTCTTTTCACACCTCTCACCTCTCTCCTCTGTCATGTTCTCACGCCTCTCACCCTCAACTTTGTCTCACGCCTCTCTCAACCAGTGGCTTGTTCATTCGTTCTTCATCTTCCCGCCGACGTCTGCTCGCTCGTTCTTCATCTTCCCACCGACGTCTACTCGCTCGTTCTTCATCTTCCCGCCGACGTCTTTCGTCTCTTATCCTCGTCTGCTCGCCTCTCTCAACCGACGGCTTGTTCGTCTCACACACTGGCGAAATCTCGTCCCGAGATTTGCTCGCTCGCGCTTCAATCGACCATGGCGCTTCATTCTTCGTTCAACGAGAAACCATGGCGCTACCACCACCGTTTCTTCTCCCTGTCTTTCGTCCTCACCATGGCGAAACGCGCAACAATTCGGCCTCCGACAAAGCAATTTCTGTTTTTTTTTTGTTTTTTTTGTTTTCAGAATTTTCTGTTTTTTTTTTCGTTTTTTCGTTTCTTAAGATCTGTTTATAGTTTTTGTAGTTTTAATATTTCTTTTTTATTTTCAGTTTCTTATGTTTTTTAGTATATTATTTGTTTTTATTAGTCATTTAGACATTTAGTTGTAACTGTTGTTTTTTTAATTTTGCTTTTTCATTTTTTGATCTTTTGTAATATTTATGTAACTAGCTTTTTTTATCTTTATATATTAATGAGATTCATATGTCATTTCATCTTCAGTTCGTTTAGGAATTTGGTGGATAGTGGATGGGTTAGTTGCCTGGTTTTAATACTTCAAATTTAATTGCAAAATGCAAAAAAAAAAAAAAAAATTTTTTACCTTTACCAGGACCTATTGCTGCGGTTTTGGGCAACAACCGCAGAATAGGCTAAGATATTGCTGCGGTTCCTAGCCAAAACCGCAGCAATACGTTGTACTTTTTTAATAAAAAATAAACATATTGTTGCGGTTTTGGCTGGGAACCTCAGCAATATCTTGGCCTATTGCTGCGGTCAAAAACCGCAGCAATAGGTTAATTACCTATTGCTGCGCCCTTAATTGCTGCGTGGCCAAAACCGCCGCAATAGGCCACTTAATGACCGCAGCAATAAGCATTTATTCTACTAGTGCACTCACGTAACATACACTTTTAAAATTTGGCATGTTGTAGGAAATTAATACTCCCTCCGGTCTTTATTAGTTTACCCGTTTCTTTTGGACAGAGTTTTAGGAGAAACAATGTTGTGGGACATAGAAAGAAAGAGAAACTATTATTTTATATTAAAGTTGAATGTATGTGTGATGGAAAGTTAGTGGTCCCATTCCAAAAATAGAAACAAAAGAAATGGGTAAACTAATAAGGGACATCTCAAAAAGGAATATGGGTAAACTAATAAAGACCGGAGGGAGTAGTTAGGAATTTTATGAAAAATGACCATAATTGGATTGTTCGCAATTTTTCAGGTATCACACAATGATTTTCGATACAATCGAAGACACATTTGTTACTTTCCGACAAACCACTAGTAATAAGTTTAATATGAAATGAAGACTCGCATATTCATGCCATAAAAATATTGTGCATTTCATCAAGAATATCTTCTTTACAAGACCTCAACTGCCCTTCCCTTTCCCTCTCTCTCGGGCGCATCAACGTGGCTGTCGCGCCCCTCCTCCCTTTCCCCTTTCGCTTTCGTCTTCGTTTTTGTGTGGTTTAGTTCGTGGTTTGTCAGTGGAGCCCCACCGCTCGACCGACGGCGTGTCTAAAGGGGTGGTCGTGCGAAACAAAGGTGTTAGGGTGAAGCCGCCGTCCAACCTAGCTAGTCGGTCCCCGGTGAGGTGTAAGTGCGTTAACCCTCATTAGTGTTGTGTTTTGGTTTGGATCGGCTTGCATGAGTGCTATGTTTTGTTTAGTTATGTTATTAGGTTTGAATAAACTCTTTACATTCTTAATCTGCTTGGTAATTATGCTAATAGTTGGAGGAAGTATTTTATTTCAAGTTGTTAGAGTTATTCTTCATGGTTGGTTATGAACATTGGAGGATTTTTGTCAGTTGGATATGGAATGGTTGTCCAAATTGGCAAATGTAGTTGGGAATAGTAAATTTCCCCTTTCAATCTCTAGAATAAGATATTATCAAGATACTATAGTGGACTACCTTGATGTTGAGCCAAAAAATTTCCCAATATTGAGGGTCAATACGGGAAAGGGTTCTAAAGTGAGAGACCAAAATGGTAATACCTTAGAACCAGAGAAAATGGAAGAAGAAAGTGGGGAACCAATGTTTAGGGTTCCCTCAGTTGTTTACTTAATTGTTTGTGAGTGTGGGAAAGGAGGCGAAAGGTTTTCATGGTTGGGTTATTTGTTCTCCGATTTCGAAAACAAGAAGTCTGTTTGTGAGCTAACAATGCTTAGCTCTCATTCTCGCTTGGCAATGATTTTAACTGTTATTGCCTTGAAAAATCAAATCTGGAGGCAGCACCCTAGTTGAATCTGGTGGATTACAACGCGTCAACTCAAATGTGGCTCTCTTATCAAAAGGAGAAACCAGAAGAACTCTTTCAACAGAGTATTGATGAGTCACAAAGGAACGTGACTCTTCAAAGAATCACGAGTCAAGAATTCCACATGACATAAGGTCATTGGAATTGCTCATGCAGTGAGATGAAAATCTCGCCATTAGTCGTTAGTTGCCCAGATCGTGAACATAATCCGCTCCTCGCACCACTTCCATCTTAGAATTTCGTAAAACATAGGAGAACATAGAATTTCGTAAAACATAGGGGCACTACGTAGAAAAACTCATTTATTTATATTCTTGATTTTAGATAGACGTTAGTGTCGCCCTTAGTTAGGTAACAATAGTGTGACTTCATCATTATACAATGTAATTACAATAAATATACAATTGTCCTAACTAGAAAATAGAATCTCTCAAATTATCCGGACTTCAGTATACATTTGGGGTCCGTTAATAAAGATTATACATTTGGAAACTCATCATTAAAAAAGTTCACCTTTAACTTTTAGTTTTCACCTTTTGAGACCTTATGTTACTTTTCTGGCAGTTTTTTCCACTTTAAGGAAAAAATAATTAAGCATAGTTAATTTATTTTTCTTTCTTAATTGTATTTTCTCTTTTTCCCATCTATCTCTTTCCTTCTTTGTTCATCATCACAATATTCATTGCAACTCAAATTGAATGCTCATATCATTATGTTAGATATGTAGCATGTAATTCACCAATTTCAATTTCTCTCTTTGTTCCAATCAATTGTAAGAGTTTGACTTTAATGGTTACCAAACAAACAAAATTAATATAAAAATGTTTTTTTTTCGGCAAATTAATTAACATCATATATGTTGAATATAATTTTTATTAGTAAAAGATATTTTGAAAGTGGTGCATTATATTGAATAATATTAAAGTCAAATTGTTGTCATTGAATTTGGATAGAGGGCATATTATTTTTGGTAGGGAATATAATCAAATTATATGCAATAGATCATAACAAATGGTAATTAGATAACTAGTGTAATACTCCGTATTTTTAATAAGTTATTAATTATAATTTTTTTTAAAAAGGTTTTATTTACCAAAAAGGCTTTTTATTAATTATAAAGATTTTTAAATAGGCTTTTATAATAGATTATGGGTTTTTCAAATAGATTCTAGTCCAAATTAAATATTGGGCCTAAGTTCACAAATTATAATCTAAGTAGTTAGTTTAGTAAAAGTGAAGATATTTTTAAAAGGGAAAAATCAGAAAAGATTTAAAGAAAAAAAAAAGATTTACAAAAAAAGAAAAAAATTGTTTTGTTAAACGTCGGCTGGCAACTCACGCCAGTGAGTTGATGAAGTTGGTTAATTTTTTTTATCTTTTGCTTAATATGCTTCTAGACTATTTATCTTATGGAATATTCCCCCTATTCTAGCTATATGATCATAAAAAAAATAGTGGATCTTAGCTCAAATTAATTATCTTTTCTCAAAAACCCATCTTTTAGTTCAGAGTCCTAGTACGACTCTACTTGTCCAACTAGTATAAATAGGGGCCTCCGCCCCTCATATTCTTCACACCAAATTTGAGAAATACATCTCTTTTCTCAAGTTTAAACTCTCTCTCCCTCGTAGCCTACCATTCTCTTCTTCTCTAGTACTTATTAATTTTCAAGGTGCGTGTATATGTAGATCTTTAAATATTGTTCGGCATGCGTAGTATCATGTTTTTAGGGTTGTTATTTTGAATTGAAACGCATGTTTATATGAGTTTTACTATGAATTTTATGAGCCTTATTATGAATTTTTTTTTTGAAAGTAAAATTAATTCATTAATAAAGGAGTCATACGACATCTACAATAGAAATCAGGAATAACAAATACATAACAATTTTGAACAAATAAAATTCAGAATTTGCAAAACCACGATCGTTGTGTAGTAGATCTAACAATTACGTATACCCTCTTCCACATTTGTTTGATACGGCCTTTCAACGAAGTGCTTTTCGATATCTTTGTAGTTTTGAAATAGAATTAAAGTTGATACCATTGATTGTAATTGTAGATCCGAAATGCGGTTCGACACCGCATAATTTTTCATCAACGATCCAAAATTACGATAATTCAATCTGTAACACGAAATGAGTAAAACTAAAGTATCTTCCAGGAGAAGAGAATAGTATGAGTTTACATGAGTATGTTAAAATTTATGACTTACTATGAACATGCTAGTAGTTTACAGTTAATCGTAGGTTCGATTGTTAAAAGTTGAGCGAAATAATATGCTCGTATAAAGTGTCGTGCGTGAATTTGTACTGTGAATAAATCCACATGAAATCCTTAGTCATTATTATTATGTCACGATCATACGACATACATGTCAGTAAACTAAATTGCTAGTGTGCTAATTTCATGCGCCAATATGTTACATAGAATTTGCATGACTTATTGTTACTAGTACCTTACGTTACCAAATATTATTAATATATATAGTTCTATCTCTATAATTAGAAGTTCAAGATTATTTCATGATTAAGTTATTAATTTTATGCCTTTTATATGGCTAAAGTTTTATATAAGAATTATTAATCTTTTAAAGGAGTATTATTTCCGAAAGATTTTTATTAGTTATATGATCTTTTGTGATCGCAATTATAAAGAAGAGAAGCATTTTATTTATTAGCAAGAACGGTAGCTATGATATTTTACCCATGTACTTTTTGTATAAGTCATGTGGACAAGGTAGTTCCCCTCGTCATAAACTCATTAAGGAATACTAAACTTGGGGGATGTGCACACTTTAGGAAAGGTACCTAGGCAAGGAAATGAGTTTTATTAAAGTTATATACTTTATATTATATAAGTATTACAAGTATCCAAGGAAGGTTTATGAAAATATTTGGAATGTTTAATAAAGTTTTTAAATTTTCGCATATACATGTACTCGGTATTTTTACTGACACGCTTTTTATTTGTTTTGTTTTATGGCTTTGTCCCTGTGATGATCCTATTTTGGTGAGCAGACTTTACAGGTTGATTTGATGCATACTTCGCATGGGGGAGCTAGTGAGGAATAATACATAGCTTAGTTAAGTAGTTGTTTTTTTTATAATTCCCTTTGTCATAGTAGCAACAATAAAGTTTTTATTTATCAATAAAGAGAAGGTATTATTATTAGTTCCGCTGCATTGTTAAATTAGTAGTTAGTAGTTTTAGCCTTTAACGTTATCACGTGGCGGTAATACTCTCAAGTTTCTCAGGTGTTTTATATTCAAATATATTCTTCAAAAAGAGAGAAATTTGGTGTTACAAAGTGGTATCAAGAGCCTTTAGGATTATTAATGAGAGTTTGGGTAGTGTTCGGAAGGGCATATAAGCTAGAGTTTCGCATTTTTGTGCATTTTTTTTTTTGCATATATTTTATTTTCTTATTATGCCTAAAAAGTTATATTTCTAAGTATAAATATTTTCCAATTTATATATTTTGATGAAAGGAATAAGTGTGTGGTTTTATTTTTCGGAGGAAAGCTCTGGCTAAGGAAAGACTTGGTACTTAAGTTGACCGCTTGTGTCGCACCTCTCTTTCCTGGGAACTCCCTCGATTAATTTTTCAATGCACGAAAAACCTAGTATTCAGAATAAAAACTTATTATATACATATTTATATATACTTAATATCTTTCCGAAAACACATATAGTTTAAATTTTTTTTTTGCTTCCTTATTTACACTCGCATTATTGTTATTATGAATAATGTATGACATTCTGTCTAGCTAAATATGAAAATGTTATTAAATTTTCATAAGGAAGGAGATTTAATTGTCTTGATGACAATATATGTGGTACTTACTATTTGTAATTTTTACCACAGATTCATTATGGAAAGTCATAGTCCATTTTTTTTAGCAAAATGTTTAGTTATTTTAGTAGTTGTTAGCAGCTTTTTTTTTTTAAAGGAGTAGTTGTTAGTAGCTTTAATAATTAGTAGTTCTGGAATTAGACTACTACTCTTTAAGAATGTTAGCATTCCTTTTTAAGGATGATTAATAAATGAAATTTTAGTTTCTTTTTCATGTTATGTGCTTGATGTCAATCATATTATGAATCATGATTGTTGTATGATTTACAAATTTAGTAGGATGACTTAATAAGTAGCACCATTTTATTTCTTACCCAGGAAGAAATGGCAAGTAGACCCGGAGGTAGATCTAAGACTCGAGCAACTCTTAAGGAGTTGACTTCTCTAACCAAGAATTTGGCTAAGGCTATGACTACTCAGCTGAGCCGTCAACAAGAACCTGACCTAGCTGGTGATGTGTTTAAGAAAGTAGCCTCTAGGAATCCACCTGTCTATGATGGAAAAAAGACCCGGCTAGTCTTGAGAACTGGATTAGGGAGTTTCATAAGTTGTTTACAGCTGTCCAGTGCACTGATGAGTTAAAAATCAACAATGCTACATACTACCTAAGAGAGGAAGCTGATTTATGGTTGTCTCAAAGGAAGGAGTCTTTGACGACTCAAGAAGATTTTGGATGGGAACAATTTAAGGAAGCCTTGAGAACCAAGTTTTACCCAGCTCACTTAAGGAAAAAGAAGTGCCTAGAGGTTACAAACATTAGGATGGGGACCATGATTGTCAATGAGTACTACTGATGCGTGTCGTTTCCGCAATAAAATTAAATTTATAAATCACTCACTAACTCTAACAAATAGATAGGGAAAGTAAGGGTCGAACCCACAGAGACTGCATTATTATCTTAAACTAATTATTTAATTATATAAATAACTATTACTATATAATATGTGGGGTTTTCAAATATCAAAACTATACTAAAACTATTAAACTAAACTTATAAATATAAATTGCAGGTAATAAATTCGGTTTTAAAATATAATAAAGAAGCTAATAGGAGACACGTAATTTCCTCTTGAGATAAGGTTTAATCATTGAATCATTAAACTAGTCGATAGATAGATTGGTTAACAAATAATCCCTTGAACGCAAGAAAATTAGTTGCTTTATCATTCATACTAACTAAACTCCGTGAACGCACGCAAGTTCAGTCCTAATCAATATTATCAATTTAACAATGAAAGCATGTATTAAATTAACAAACTTGACCGCTTTAAGAACACCAATCAGTTAACTTTAATCAAGCCAGAAAGCTGCAACTAAATTAAAATTAACATCACACAAAATTCCAGCAATAATATCAGACAAGAAAGCTTCAACCTAATAATATTACTGTTAATTCAAGCAAAGAACCATGAATAAAACCCTAGTTGATCAATCTAAAATTAACATTCATGAATTATAAACTTAGATAACGAATTTCGTCTGAATACCCAACCAAACTAATTAATTGAACAAACATAAATCATAATCTCATAAACCCATAACAAGATTCAATTACATGTTCCTACTAATTTAAACTACTCTAAATTAGACATAAAAATAAAGAAAATAGATAGAAGAGAGTAGAGAAAACTCATTGGGGATGAATTCCTGGATTACATCTTCGCCATCCTCTCTAATGCTCTGTACTGCTACTGCTTCCTGTTATTCGTCGAACTACCCATATTCTTCTGTTGTGCTGCTGTCCTCCTCGTCTCATTTGCTGCGTGGGCTTTGATGACAAATATTAGACTGGCCCATTCTTTTCAATCTTGTGCATTCACATAAATGGAAATCCAAATTCCCTTTTTACTTCTTGCTTCATGGTTTTATTTAAATGGGTTTAGCCCATTAAATTGCTAAGGCTAATTTTCATTTCTTTAATTCTAAAATTATAATGTACCTGCCAACATTCGATAAATTATTACTAGTATAGAAATATAATATGGGTCAAACTAATAAATAATCATATAAACCCAGCTACTAATAGGGAATAAGTAAGTTATAATATATAATAATTCAAACTTATTATTTAACCGAAATAACCTAAAAGTATACTATCGGACCCATATAACTCAACAGACGACACTAAAAGTATTATATTAGAGGATAAAAATATGTATAAATAGGCACTTATCAAATTCCCCCACACTTAGCTTTTGGTCGTCCTCGATCAAAATACTACTAAAAGTAAACTAAATGCAAACTACCAACTAAATGCAAGATCTAATTCGCCACCTCATATTTCTTCATTGAAAATAACTAAATTAGACAAGTATAAGACACGAAACTAAAATATTTTAAGTTAGTGACAAAAACATTGAGAAAACGTTAGTAGGAAAGCTATACTCTTGGCATTAAAAGTGTCATACTATCAAAACTCATAATACTTCATGGACAAATGATTTTCTTTGCAACTCAAAGATAGCTAGCATGAGGTCACATTTATGAATACATCAAGTTCAATAGATAGACCCTCACAGATATAAATTTTAACACTCTACTCTCATGTGTTTAAAGTTAAATAATATTCACTCAAACATGTAACCAAGTCAACTCTAAATGAAATATATTTCTTTAAACTTGACTATTGTCTCAATTCTCCACTTTTAAGAGTGACACGATGAATAAAGATCAAAAGGTCTTTTAAAAGGTTGTAACGTGGCTAAGGTTAAAGGGTAGGGAAAATATTTAGGAATGTGGAGTTAAAAGAAGCCAAACTAAAGAGACCAAAAATACATGACTTAAGATGTTTCAGTCACAACAAATTCCATTTATATATTGAACATCATACATTAACTATATTATTCACCATTCCTTCATAAATAATAATGCATTTGCAACAATTCCAAATATATTCATAGCATTTCTATCAATCTATAATCTTCAAACACTTTTATTTCTATTTTTCTTCTCAAATAATTTGTTTTTTCAATGTCACAACTCCTGTTTTGTTTTTCTTCCCTTTTCTTTTCACAATATATTTTTTTCATCATAACAAAAACTTACACTACAAACTCAACTTAATAACTCCCCTTAGCCAGGCTTGGGTAGAATATGTAGGAGGCCGCAGGTTTGTAATGTATGGTTAATAAATAAATAAGGATTTTAAGGCTCAAAAGGGCTAAACAAAGGGAAATATTATATAAAAGAAAAATATCTGAGGCTAAAAAAATATGAAAAGAACGCCTAAATCATTTCTTCATAACATTTGTCACAAAAGTATCAAAGAGTACCAAGTCAAGTTCAAGAGCCATACTTCATTGAGGAACTATCACACAAGAAAGAAAAATAAAGATTGGTTCAGATGTGTCAGTTTAATAGGCTCAGAAGCTCACAGGTTTTGGTCTATCTATCTAGCCAACTTATTTAAGAGAAGCAAGATAATCTTTCCAATTATATTATGAATCTCTCAAGTTTGACCATTCTCTTACCAATCACATAGGCATTCCCAAAATCTTTATTTTAGAAATTTTTTTTTTTATTGAAAACAAGTTAGATTAGAGTTTCTTATCAACTTACTAATAGCCATTCCTTAGGAAAGTAAGAGGTGAAATCCTAAATAATGCAAACAAATCCTAAAACTAATGCAAACAAAAGCACATTATTTTTCTACGAATGCACAAGAATAAAACTACTATGCCGATGCAAATACATAAATCAAGCTCAAGAAAATTTTCGGTAATACCTCCCCTAAAATATGACAATCCATAATTTTTTTTTTATTTCAATCACGGCACTTGTATTCCAGTAAATATCAATCCAGCACCCTTCATCATTCAACTCAAAATAACTCCAAAATTCCCCCACACTTAAAATCGACATTGTCCTTAATGTCATAATAAAATCAAACTAAAAATAGAAGTGGGGAGAAGAAAAGAAAAACAGAATAGGGGAAACAAGGAAGGAGGCAACCTGGTGTATGTAGATTGCAGAAATATTCTCCATATAGTAGTTGGTGTCCTGAAAATTGCAATTGAACGGGAAAGGAGATGAGCAGCGGTGTGCATAACAGCATCAGCAACATTAGCAGATGGGCAGAACAACATCCTGGATCAGCAGCACACAACACATAGAGTAGTTAGAGTAGTTTATTGTACTGAAGAAAAATAAAATAAAATAGAGAAAATAGAAAACAATAAATCCTTAGGTTGCCTCCCAAGCAGCGCCTTTGTTTCTCGTCGTTGGCTCGACAATTGTGCATTGCATGAGGCAATCAAACACCCGCTGCCCCATAAGCAACAGTAGCTAAAGCTACCTCTCGTGCACTCCAAACACAATGTAGTAAAAGCCTTCCTACAAACCAAACTATCATTATAAAGCAAAATTGAATGTGTAACTCGTTTTTAGAACATAAAGACTCTTTCCATTTAGTTTGGTTACAAAAATGCAGCAAGTTTAACAATTCAACCTTAGGCTTATAAGACTCATAAGTAGGTGCAAAAGATAAACTTAGTAACTTACATAATGGCATGGACGGTTCAAGAGCATAAGAAAAGTCTTGTTCAGAATAGTTATTATTGACTTCAACTATAGGAGAAAGTGTGGAGTCCTCTTCTATTTCAAGTGGTAAAGGTGAGCCATTCTCAAGCATTTCAATCAAACCATCAAGCTCAATTTGTGAAGTATCTCCCATAGAATTAACTAGAAAATCAGAATAAGGTTTTGTCTCAATACCTAATAGCCGCTCTAATTTCTCAATTTCCACCAATGCAACCTCATTAAAGTTATATAACTTATGCCCGACATCTTCAATTTCTATAGATTCTTCATAAGGTTTTGCTACAAGTCCATCCAATTTTGTTTCCATATTATTTTCAAAAGAACAAGGCAAAATCTCATAGTCTTTAGTGTAATAATCCACTAGCCATTGTTCATCATCCTCATCATCGGAATCTTCAAACTCATCCCATATTCTCTTATCAGTTTCTTTAGACTCCTCATGGGTAACCTCAAATTTATTATCCACCTCACTTATACAACCAAAGTCCTTATCATTGTTCAAAATCATGGCATTAGTTTCACCTAAGAAGTAAGTTGGAGGTTTCTCTGAGACTTGTCCATCTAATTTATTCTCTATGTTTCTAAGTGTGGCACACAAGCGTTCAATTTGGGTGTCTAGATGGTGGAGATGGTTCTCGGTTTGCTCTTGACTACTAGACCTATGAGAGTGAACTTGCCTTATTTGGAGAGCTAGTTGTTTTTCTAAATTTCCAAAGACTCATGTTGAGTACTAAAACTGGAAACTTGATTACTAATATTGACAACTACAACTTTAAATTCAGCAATTTGTTCAGTCTGCTCCTTCAGCTGCCTTTGGATTTTAACTTTAGAATCATATTTCGTACCATACTGTTCACTGTTAAGGGCCATAGTAGTTATTAACTCTCTAGCTTCACCAGGAGTTTTATTCACTAAAGTTCCACCACTAGCGATATCTATTAAACGTTTCTGATCATCTAACAAACCATCATAAAAACATTCAATTAGGAATTGCTCACTCAGTTGATGTTGCGGGCATGAAATTTAAAGTTTATTAAATCTCTTCCAATAGTACTCATGCAATGGTTCATCTTTATCTTGCTCAAGACTACATATTTGTTTCCTTATTACTCTAGTTATACGTTAACAGGTTGGTATTTTTCAAGAAAAGCTCTCCGAAGGCCATCCTAAGAAGTAATAGATCCAACGGGAAGATAAAGTAACCAATCTCTAGCTAGATCATGTAAAGTAAAAAAGGAAAACAAGAATTTTAGTACCATCATCATCTTTACCATTTAACAATAAAGTAGAGCAAGCAAGAGTAAATTCTTGTAAATGTCTATGAGCATCTTCCATATCATGACCATAAAATTTAGGGAGAATTTTGATAAAACCTGGATCAAGTTTGAATGGTTTCTCTTGTGCGGGAAAAATAGCGCTCATGTGTGTCTCATATGTATTGAACATATATTCTTTCAAGCTCTTTTCACCTTCTCCTGCCATTTCACTAGCTAATAGTCACACAGAAAATATAAATGTAAATATTAGATCAATAAACAAGAACCTAGAATTAAACAAATAACTAGATAAATAATAATACTTAAACAATAGTCTAAAATAATAAATTATACAGTCCCCGGCAACGACGCCAAAATTTGATGCGTGTCGTTTCCGCAACAAAATTAAATTTATAAATCACTCGCTAACTCTAACAAATAGATAGGGAAAGTAAGGGTCGAACCCACAGAGACTGCATTATTATCTTAAACTAATTATTTAATTATATAAATAACTATTACTATATAATATGTGGGGTTTTCAAATATCAAAACTATACTAAAACTATTAAACTAAACTTATAAATATAAATTGCAGGTAATAAATTCGGTTTTAAAATATAATAAAGAAGCTAATAGGAGACACGTAATTTCCTCTTGAGATAAGGTTTAATCATTGAATCATTAAACTAGTCGATAGATAGATTGGTTAACAAATAATCCCTTGAACGCAAGAAAATTAGTTGCTTTATCATTCATACTAACTAAACCCCGTGAACGCACGTAAGTTCAGTCCTAATCAATATTATCAATTTAACAATGAAAGCATGTATTAAATTAACAAACTTGACCGCTTTAAGAACACCAATCAGTTAACTTTAATCAAGCCAGAAAGCTGCAACTAAATTAAAATTAACATCACACAAAATTCCAGCAATAATATCAGACAAGAAAGCTTCAACCTAATAATATTACTGTTAATTCAAGCAAAGAACCATGAATAAAACCCTAGGTGATCAATCTAAAATTAACATTCATGAATTTTAAACTTAGATAACGAATTTCGTCTGAATACCCAACCAAACTAATAAATTGAACAAACAGAAATCATAATCTCATAAACCCATAACAAGATTCAATTACATGTTCCTACTAATTTAAACTACTCTAAATTAGACATAAAAACAAAGAAAAGAGATAGAAGAGAGTAGAGAAAACTCATTGGGGATGAATTCCCGGATTACATCTTCGCCATCCTCTCTAATGCTCTGTCTTGCCATCGTGCTTCCTATTATTCGTCGAACTACCCATATTCTTACATTTGTCTTTGCCGTCCTCCTCGTCTCATTTGCTGCGTGGGCTTTGATGACAAATATTAGACTGGCCCATTCTTTTCAATCTTGTGCATTCACATAAACGGAAATCCAAATTCCCTTTTTAGTTCTTGCTTCATGGTTTTATTTAAATGGGTGTAGCCCATTAAATTGCTAAGGCTAATTTTCATTTCTTTAACTCTGAAATTATAATGTACCTGCCAACATTTGATAAATTATTACTAGTATAGAAATATAATATGGGTCAAACTAATAAATAATCATATAAACCCAGCTACTAATAGGGAATAAGTAAGTTATAATATATAATAATTCAAACTTATTATTTAACCGAAATAACCTAAAAGTATAATATCGAACCCATATAACTCAACAGACGACACTAAAAGTATTATATTAGAGGGTAAAAATATGTATAAATAGGCACTTATCAACTACTCTAAGTTCATAGAGTTAATGAGGTTTGCACCTGAAGTGGTTCCAACTGAAGTTCTGAAAGCTCAACGATTTGAGCAAGGGTTGACCTTGTCCATTCAAGGGAAATTAGGAGGGGCTAACTTTGATAGCCTAGATGAAGTGTATGGGAGAGCTGCACATGTATTCGGGATCAAGGGAAGAGAGATAGAAGCGAATTTTGAAGATAAAAGGAAGGGGTCTAGTAATGGGTTCCAAGGTGGAGACAAGCGACAAAAGACTATGGGGGATTCAAGCAAGGAAAAGATGACAAGAGTAATGGGAATAGCAATCGTAGTCAGTCTGAAAATGGAAAGTCTAATAGAGTCTACTACTGTAAAAGATTCCCAAGAAACCACCCGGGGAAGGACTCGTGAAGGTAATCCCGGTAACTTGTAGGATCTCGCAACAAGTTAGGCCATAGAGAATATGAGTGCTTCCGAAAAGACTTAACATCGAAGAAATCCTAAGCCAACCCAAAATCGGGGAGGTAATGGGAGCAAAGGACCCCAAGGCAGTCGGTGATCAATAACCGTGTTCCTCCTAAGAATGGGAATGGAGGAGATAATCGGGCTAAGGCGAATAATCAAGGTCGAGTGTTTGTCATGAGCAATCGTGAGGCTGAAACAACTGCAGTGTAGTGACTGGTACTTTCTTCATCTCTTCTATTCCAGTTAAGATTTTATTTGATTCAGGAGCTTCTCACTCTTTTATTTTCAAAACCTTAGTGGAAAAACTCAAGTTGGGAAAACCCGAACCTATAAGCATGGATATAGTCATACCTTACCGGAGAAGTCATTGATGTTTCTTAATTATATAGAGATGTTTTAGTGACTATAGTATGGGCAAATTTTCCTTCAAACTTAATTGAATTTGAATTAGATGACCTAGATATTGTTCTGTGAATGGATTGGTTGGGAAAATTCAAAGCCCAGATAGACTGCAGAGCCCAAAAAGTGACCTTGAAAGGTCCAAAAGGAGTCAAAGTAACCTACGAAAAAATCGAGTCGAAGCCCGAGTCAAGAATGATTTCGCTATGCAACTCAAGAACCGTATAAGAAAGGGGTATCCATTGTATTTGTGTAGTATACAAAAGTTGGAGGTAGAATAAGAGAAGATGGAGAATATTCCCGTAGTTAATGAATTTCGGGATGTCTTTCCGGAAGAAATTCCTCGGAATGCCTCCAATAAGAGAAGTTGAGTTCACTATAGACTTAATGCCTGGAACTGGCCCAATATCCAAAGCACCGTAACGTATGGCTCCAGCAGAAATGAATGAGCTTAAGACCCAATTGGAAGAGTTATTAGAAAAGGGTTACATAAGGCCTAGTGAATCCCCATGGGGTGCGCATGTCTTGTTTGTGAAGAAGAAGGATGGTAGCCTAAGGTTGTGTATCGACTATCGTGAGTTAAACCAAGTGACCATCAAGAATAAGTATCCTCTTCCAAGGATTGATAATTTGTTTGATCAATTGAAGGGGGCCAGAATTTTCTCAAAAATTGACTTAAGGTCAGGGTATCATCAGTTAAGAATTGCTTATAAGGACATTGCTAAGACCGCTTTTAGGACGCGTTATGCTCATTATGAGTTTACAAGTGATGCCTTTTGGATTGACTAATGCGCCAAAGATATTTATGGATCTCATGCACTGAATTTTCAAGCCATACTTAGACCAATTTGTGGTAGTATTTATAGATAATATATTGGTTTACTCTAAGAATAAAGAAGAACATGAGAAACACCTCCGAATAATTTTGTCAACTCTCCAAATGAAGCAATTGTATGCAAAGTTTTCGAAGTATGAGTTTTGGTTGGAAAAAGTGAGATTTATGGGCCACGTCATTTCTAAGGAAGGTGTTGTCGTTGATCCAGCGAAGATTGAAGCCGTCAGTGAATGGCCTACTCCAAAGAATGTGACTGATATAAGAAATTTCCTAGGCCTGGCAGGTTACTACAGACGTTTTGTTAAGGATTTCTCTAAAATAGCCTGGCCCATGACCAACCTTATGAAGAAGGAGTCCAAATTTATTTGGAGCCCCGAATGTGAAAAAGCCTTCACCATCCTAAAAGAAAGACTAACCACAACCCCTGTGTTATCCTTACCTGATGGAAGTGATACTTATGAAGTATATAGTGATGCATCTAAACATGGTCTAGGGTGTGTTCTAATGCAAAATAGGAGAGTTATTGCTTATGCGTCGAGGCAACTGAAGCCATATGAAGTCAACTACCCTACTCATGACCTAGAGTTGGCCACAATAGTCGTTGCTTTAAAGATTTGGCGTCATTATTTGTATGGGGTGACATGTAAGATATATACATATCACAAAAGTTTGAAATACATTTTCACCCAAAAGGACTTGAATATGAGGCAGAGGAGATGGTTAGAATTCATAAAAGACTACGATTTGGATATCCAATACCATGAAGGGAAAGCCAATGTAGTGGCAAATGCCTTGAGTAGGAAGACAAGTTATACCTTAAGTACTATGGTGGTGGCAGATCAACTGTGTTTAGACTTTCAGAAGATGAATCTTGAAGTAATGCAATATGGAGAAGTTGAGAAAATGTTTAGTGCATTAATCATTCAACCCTCTATGTTTGAACAAATTAAAGAAGCTCAATTGAAAGATGAGAAGATGGAAAAGATTAAAGAGAAGGTGAGGGAGGGTCACTTGCGAGATTTCGAAATTCATGAAGATGGAAGTTTAAGAATGGAAGGAAGGTGGTGTACACCTGAAGCTTGCGAAGATTTAAAATTAAAAATCATGGAAGAAGGCCATAATTCTCCATATTCGATGCATCCAGGGGGTGATAAGTTGTATAAGGATTTAAAGAAGAATTTCTGGTGGGCTCGTATGAAGTTGGACATAGCTGAATTTGTTTCCAAGTGTTTAACATGTCAGAAGGTGAAGAGTGAACATAAAAGACCCCAAGGGAAAGTCCAACCTTTAGATGTGCCAGGATGGAAGTGGGATTCTATTTCAATGGATTTTGTTGTTGCTTTACCTAAGGGTAAATATGGGAATGATACGATATGGGTAATTGTAGATAGATTGACCAAGTCTGCAGAGTGTTCATACCTATGAATGCAACATGGTCTATGGATCAATTAGCTAAGGCCTACATCAAGCATGTGTTGAGACTGCATGGAGTACCGAAGGATATTGTGTCTGATCGAGATTCTAGATTTTTGTCTAACTTTTGGTAGAAGCTACAACAAGCCTTTGGTTCGAAGCTATTAATGAGTACTACTTTTCACCCAGCCACTGATGGTCAGATTGAAAGGACCATCCAAACCTTAGAAGATATGTTAAGAGCTTGTGTCATGGAATATCGGCGTTCGTGGGAAGATCATCTAGACTCGATATAGTTCTCCTACAACAACAGCTTATCATTCAAGTATAGGCATGGCACCATTCGAGGCTTTGTATGGTAGGAAATGTAGAAGCGCATTATGTTGGAATAAGTGAAACAATTGTACTTGGGCCTCAATTGATTGAAGAGACAATGCAACAAGTTAAGATGATCCAAGGAAAGATTAAGGCGCCCAAAGATCGTCGGAAAAGCTACGTTGATCCGAAGCGTAGGGAAGAAGAATATGAAGTGGGAGAAAAAGTGCTTTTGAAAGTCTCACAAATGAAGGGTGTGATGAGGTTTGGAAAGAAAGGGAAGCTTAGCCCTAAGTTTATAGGCCCATATGAGATATTGGATAGAGTTGGAAAGGTGGCCTATAGACTAGCCCTACCCACTGAATTAAGCCGTGTTCATAATGTGTTCCATATATCTCAGTTGAGACGGTATATCCCGGATAAATCGCATGTATTGCAACCCGAAACAGTCCAAATTGATGAGGACTTGTCTTATGAAGAAAGGCCGATTAAGATTTTAGACAAGAAGGTTATAAGTACCGGAATAAGGATGTTAAAATCGTTAAGGTGCTCGGTCTAATCGAAGTCCGAAGAAGCAACATGGGAAGCAGAGGCCGAGATGCGAAAGAAATATCCGGAGTTGTTTGCGAGAGGTTAGTAGTAGAGTTACGGGGGCGTAACTCCTTTTAAGGGGGGTAGAATGCGATATAGTTTCGCGCGTTTGACTTAAAACCCTATTTTTGACCTAATTTTGACTTATTTTATGAGCTATTATGTGAGCCAACTTACTTTTGTAGGAAGTTGGTGGTATATGTGAGTTACTTGCCTTGTCTCTTGCATTGCTTGCTTTAAGTTTCGAGAACGAAATTTCTTTTAAGGGGGGTAGTCTGTAATACACCGTATTTTTAGTAAGTTATTAATTATAATTTTTTTTTAAAAGGTTTTATTTACTAAAAAGGCTTTTTATTAATTATAAAGGTTTTTAAATAGGCTTTTATAATAGATATGGGTTTTTCAAATAGATTCTAGCCCAAATTAAATATTGGGCCTAAGTTCACAAATTATAATCTAAGTAGTTAGTTTAGTAAAAGTGAAGATATTTTTAAAAGGGAAAAATCAGAAAAGATTAAAAAAAAAGATTTACAAAAAAAAAAGACTTGTTTTGTTAACTATCGGCTGGCAACTCACCCCAGTGAGTTGATGAAGTTGGTTAATTTTTTAATCTTTTGCTTAATATGCTTCTAGACTATTTATCTTATGAAATATTCCCCTATTCTAGCTATATGATCATAAAAAAAAATAGTGGATCTTAGCTCAAATTAATTATCTTTTCTCAAAAACCCAACTTTTAGTTCCGAGTCCTAGTACGACTCTACTTGTCCAACTAGAATAGGGGCCTCCACCCCTCATATTCTTCACATCAAATTTGAGAAATACATATCTTTTCTCAAGTTTAAACTCTCTCTCCCTCTTAGCCTACCATTCTCTTCTTCTCTAGTACTTATTAATTTTCAAGGTGCGTGTATATGTAGATCTTTAAATATTGTTCGGCATGCGTAGTATCATGTTTTTAGGGTTGTTATTTTAAATTGAAACGCATGTTTATATGAGTTTTACTATGAATTTTATGAGCCTTATTATGAATAGTATGAGTTTACATGAGTATGTTAAAATTTATGACTTACTATGAACATGCTAGTAGTTTACAGTTAATCGTAGGTTCAATTGTTAAAAGTTGAGCGAAATAATATGCTTGTATAAAGTGCCGTGCGTGAATTAGTACTGTGAATAAATCCACATGAAATCCTTAAGTCACTATTATTATGCCACGATCATACATGTCAGTAAACTAAATTGCTAGTGTGCTAATTTCATGCGCCAATATGTGAGATAGAATTTGCATGACTTATTGGTTACTAGTACCTTACGTTACCAAATATTATTAATATATATAGTTCTATCTCTATAATTAGAAGTTCAAGATTATTTCATGATTAAGTTATTAATTTTATGCCTTTTATATGGCTAAAGTTTTATATAAGAATTATTAATCTTTTAAAGGAGTATTATTTCCGAAAGATTTTTATTAGTTATATGATTTTTCTATGATTGCAATTATAAAGAGGCAACGGCTTGTTATTTATTAGCAAGAACGGTATCTATGATATTTTACCCATGTACTTTTTGTATAAGTCATGTAAACAATGTAGTTCCCCTCGTCATAGACTTATTTAAGAATACTAAACTTGGGGAGTGTGCACACTTTAGGAAAGGTACCTAGGCAAGGAAATGAGTTTTATTAAAGTTATATACTTTATATTATATAAGTATTACAAGTATCCAAGGAAGGTTTATGAAAATATTTGGAATGTTTAATAAAGTTTTTATATTTTCGCATATACATGTACTCAGTATTTTTACTGACACGCTTTTTATTTGTTTTGTTTTATGGCTTTGTCCCTGTGATGACCCTATTTTGGTGAGCAGACTTTACAAGTTGATTTGATGCATACTTCGCATGGGGGAGCTAGTGAGGAATAATAAATAGCTTAGTTTAGTAGTTGTTATTTTTATAATTCCCTTTGTCATAGTAGCAACAATAAAGTTTTTATTTATCAATAAAGAGAAGTTATTATTATTAGTTCCGCTGCATTGTTAAATTAGTACGTAGTTAGTAGTTTTAGCCTTTAACGTTATCACGTGGCGGTAATACTCTCAAGTTTCTCAAGTGTTTTATATTAAAATATATTCTTCAAAAAGAGAGAAATTTTGGGGTGTTACAACTAGTATTTATTTCTGGGCTATGCTTCAGGTTATTATATCTTTCATTTATTAATATTTTTACTTTGAAATGATAACATCCATCATATATCACTTGGTTTAATGGTTAAGATATTAGTATATGTGCTTGTGACCAAGAGATCAAATCTTATACAATGCATCTTCTATTTTTTTTATTGTATGTGTGATATATGGAGTAAAACACTCTAGTGGAAAACGTCACGGGGAACTGTTATTTGTTTAGGAACGCCTTTTGATACATTAGTATAGATTTAACAATAGTTCTAAATGCTAACAATATATAGTAACTAATGGAAATATTATTTTAGATTAGCAGCCAGGGTAGTGTTCAGGCATATCTTAATATTCAAGATATTACTTAGGGATTTTTAAAAATTATTTAAAAAAATCACATGTGGATTACATGGAGTAAAACACTCTAGTACAAAAGTGTCATGTGGCACATTTCTTTGTTTAGGAACGCCTTTAACTATATCACTCCCTCCGTCCCATAATATAGTGCTTGTTTCTCTCTCTTGAGGTCAAACTTTAAAATCTTTGAGCACATATTCTCAATAATATATATAAAAAAAATATTCATGTAGGATCTTGTTAAAAAATGTAAAAATTGAAGAGAGAGATAGACTCTAGCCCTCAGTTCATTTTCAACAGTCCCTTTAGAAAACCTAGTTCCACGAAAAAATCCCCAATTCGATTTTGCTGCTCTTCGCAATCATGGATTCGATTGTCCTTTATCTCAAACTTCTTCCTTTGTCTGTTAATCTTCTCTATTTCAGAGAGATTAACTCAATTAATGGTTTTCCATTCAACTGCCCCTAAATCAATTAGGGTTAGTTCTGCAAAAGTGTGTAGAGTTCCCAATTCTAAAATCAAGTTGTGTCAGCTAAATTTTGTTAAAGTATGAGTGTATTTTGCTATCTTGGCAAAATCGCTAGTTAATCTTTTGTCCTTGTGGATTAGGTGGCTCCATTTTAGGGGTTTCAAGTACAAATAAGGTGCGAGGGTTAGGGTTTCTCTGAGGTTCGATGTGATGGTTCGAATTCTTCTTTGTGTGTGGGCGATTTTCTTTAATCCGTTTGGAGGTATTGTCATCATTGTAAAGGGGAGTGTGGTGGCTGGTAATCTATTTTAGTATTGCTTGCTTGAAGAAATTGGATTTGTATCCATTATTTCCATCGTCGCATTAAATGCGATAGGAAATGTCTCTCTGCTATTCTGGTATGTAATTCCAACTTTAGGGATTTGCTATTTCCTTTTCGAGTATAAAAGGTCAGTCTCTTTGTGTATATCTGGTATCCTTATTTCATTTTTTTTCATTTATCTCACTTCATTTATTATTTTGTGGTGCTATTTAAAGCTATCTATCTCTGGTTTAAGTTTAAGTTATTGTTTTCTTTTGAGTATGAAATCATTCAAGGAAGTTATCCTTGAAGAGTATGCTGGGGATATTAAAGTCCCAATTTCTGCTGCTGCTGGTGATGGTGTTGCCACTGAGACTGAAGCTGCACTCGGGTCCGGAAAATAAGTCTGTAAGTGACCCTCCTGGTCCCCCTACCTTCCCTGAAGCAATTATTTTAGATGATTTAACTCTGGTTAAAAAAGACATTGATGACTTATCTAAAACTTGCTTGGTTGGTAAAATGGTGGGTGCTGTTGTTGATTTAAGAACTATAATTATCTAGAACTAAGGCTGATTGGCAATTTTGCAAAGGTGATGTTGAGTATTTGGATATGGGGAATAATTGGGTGTTAATGAAGTTTTCTAATCCTGGGGATTTATATCTGGTTTGGTCAGATAGACCATGGCATGTTCAGGGGGAATTATTTGTGATTTATCCTTGGAAATCTCATTTTGATCCTTATGTGGAAGAAATAAAATATGTGGATTTGTGGGTTAGGATTCCTAGGTTTCCTACAGAGTTGTTAAATTTTGATTCAGTTGCAAATATGTTGGCTGCTAATAATGTGGGTTCTCTGATTAAACTGGATGCATGATCTTTGCTTAGGCATAAGATTCGTTTTACCCGTGCTTGTGTTAGGGTTGATATAACTGAACCCCTCTTGGAGTATGCTAAAATCTCTAGAGCTGGGGGGATTATTTGTGGTTATGTTCTTTGGTATGAAGATTTTTCTATTGGTTGTTCATTTTGTGGCTGTGATGATCATTGTATTGATGATTGCTCTCTCCTCTATCCTCCTCAAAGGGAGGTGAAAGTGATGTTTATGAAACATCCTAAGAAAAAGTGGCTAGTTGAGTTTATTCAAGGTGCTACTAGGCAAGCTAAGCCTCTTACCACTGCTGAGCAAGCATTAGTGGTGGAGGCTAAACCTAGACACATTGTAAGACCTCATCCTATTACTAGTTCGAGTATTAAGCATGTTGTGCATAAGAAAAAATTTCCTGTCAAATCTTTTTCTAGTGAGAAGAAAAATGTTGCCTCTGGTGGGATTATCTTTAAAGATGTTCCTGGATATGCTCATTCTAAGTATGCTAATCTGTCATTGCCTAAGATATCTGGAAAAGGTAAGGGCACATATTGAAGTGGTGTCCTCTGATGATGAATATGATGATGTTGCTGTCATCCCCCCTTCTCTTGCCTCTGGAAGCAGAGCAGGGACTATTGAAGCTGTCGCTCCAGGTCCTGCTGCTGATGCTGGTCTATTGCCCCTGCCCCTCCCTCTGTCAATGAGGATGCACTGCTTTCTCCAGTCTCTTCAAGGGTAATATTCCCTGGTGATCTTTATCCTGCTGAATTTTTGCCTGCTGTTGATGATTTTATTAATGAAAATGATGATTTGTTTGACAATGATGTGGTGCAATCTGGGGTTGATGATGATACTTTTATTCTGGAAGATCATATCAATGATGAGATTATGAAGGATTATATCTCTCATCAAGAGTACTCTTTTCATTCTCTTAATTCTGAGACCTCAATCATTAAACAGATTGAGGGGATGGGGGTTGAAGGGGATAGCCCTTCTGAGAATGCATTTGCTTCTAGTTCTGCCAAGAGAAGGAAGGTGGATTCTGATGAAGAATTTGCAACATCCAACCTGAAGAGGAGCCGAACATAGTCAAGTTCTGTCTTCCACCTGCCTTTTTTGTTATGAATATTTGTTTTTGGAATACTAGGGGTAGCAAGAGACATCTTGCAATGGAGAAAGTTAAAGATTTTTGTAAGTATAATAAGGTTCATGTCATGATGATTTGTGAAACCAAAGTGTCTTCTCCTCCTTCGGAGGCATGTGTAAGACTTTGTGGGTTTCACCATTATGACTTCCTCCCACCTTTAGATTTGGCAGGTGGAATGTGGGTTCTATGGAAAGATCTTCCTAGTAACCCATTTTTGTTTAATGTGGAAGTTAAATTTGCTCGGGTTATGGTTTGTAATGTTAGAATCTTTTCTATGAATTCTCAATTTAAAATCTTTTATGCCCCTCCTAATCATAGTCAAAAATTAGAGTTTTGGAATGAATTGATTGAATATGTGCAAACTTTAAATTGTCCTTATGTTATACTAGGTGACTTTAATGAACTTAGTAGCCAAAATGATAAAAGTGGGGGTGCAAACTTTAGCTTTGCTCGGCTTAATTATATGAATTGTCTTTCCTCCTCTCTTGATTGTATTAAACTCCCTTTTAGTGGTCAATCGTATACTTCGAGGAAGAAAATAAGTGGTCCTAATAATATATTGGAAAGATTAGATAAAGGTGTTACAAATCTTGAGTGGCTTAACTTATTTCAAGTGCTAAACTAAATCATCATATTTTTACTTCTTCGGACCATTGTCATGTTTCTCTAGCTTTATCTATGCATCAAGATAGAAAGTCCCCTCCTTTTAAATTTGATAAAATGTGGACATCAAGGAAGGATTTTGATGTAATTAAGAAATCTTGGTGTACGAAATTTAATGGATCGTATATGTATTGTCTAACTAGAAAATGTAAACTGTTAAAGGAAAAGGCAAAATTATGGTCTACTACTAGATTTGGGAACATTTTTAGACAACTACGTTCGGTAGAGTCAAAGCTAAAAACTATTCAAGAAAAACTTTTTTTAGAGCCTAATTGTCCTAAGCTTTGTTCTATGCAATCAATTTTCTTAGCTAAGCAAGTTAAACTTTTAGAGTTTCAAGAAACATATTGGAAATTAAAAGCTAAGTCTAATCAAATTAAATTACGGTTTTTTCACCATATACCCCTGACTAATTTTTTTTTGCACCATATACCCTTTCGAGTTTCCAAATTCACCATATACCCCCGACGTTTTAAAAAATACATCAACCTACCCTTAATGACTAACGGCGTTAACGTCCGTTAGTCATTGACCCCCTAATTCCCCCTTAGCCCTAACCCCTCTAGCCTAATTAACCCTAAACCCTACCCTAATCCCCCTTTAACCCTAATCAACCCTAAACCCTAACCACCCCACCCCACCGCACCCCTTCCCCCACCACACCCTAACCACCCCACCCCCACCCCACCACACCCGCACCCCCTTCCCGGGCCCCACTTCCCACCCCTCCACCTTCCCACCCCCTCGCAGCCCCCCTCCCGCTTCCCCCAACCCCCGCAGCCGTCCCCCTTCCCCAATCCCCGCAGCCCCCTCCCCATCAATCAAGAATCTCGAACCCCCGTCGTCGAATTCTACGGGATTTTCGAATTCATATGGGGTTGCAGATCTCTTGATTTTTCGAATTCTACGGGTTGCGAGATCTCTTGATTTTTCAAGTAGATTTTCATGAATTTGCAGCCAAACATTGAGGCCGGGTTTGAAGGGGCTTCGGGGGTGCGCGAAGGGAAGCGGCCGAACTCGATGGCGACAGGGATTGGGCGGCCGAAGAGTGCAAGGGTGGGTTTGCGTGTGGTGTGCGGCGGGATTCGAAGGGTGGGGGGATGGCTGTTGGGTCGCGGGATTCGAGGGGGGGGGAGGGGAGGGGGGTTCACGACGCAGGGGAGGGGGAGGGGGAGGGGGTCACGGGGAAGGGGGAGGGGCGACTGCAGTGGGGAGGGAGGGGGCTTCGAGGATGGTGGTGGGGAGGGGGTGGTGGGGCGGTGGAGGGAGGGGGGGGGGGGGGGTGGGGGTGTTAAGTGTTAGGGTTAGGATGTTAGATTAAGGTTAGGGTTAGGGGGTAGATTTAGGTTAGTTAGTTAGGGTTAGAGGGGGATTAAGGGTTAATGACTAACGAAAGTCTAACACCGTTAGTCAAAAGGGTAGTTTGATGTATTTTTTCAAACATGAGGGGTATATGGTGAATTTGGAAAGTTGAAAGGGTATATGGTGCAAAAAAAAATTAGTCAGGGGTATATGGTGAAAAAACCGATTAAATTAAGTGATTCTAATACTAAATACTATCATGATTGTGCTTCGATAAGAAGAAACCGAAATATTACTACTTCAATTAAGAATGACCAAGACGGGATGGTCTCTAATCCCAAACTTGTCGAGGAATGCTTTACTTCTGCTTTTATAAAACGTTTCAATTCAAATCAAAATTGTGGTTTCGATGAGGAGATAGACTTCCAATTATTAGATTCTATTGTTTCAAATGAGGATAACAAGTTCTTGTGTGCTAATATTTGCATGGAAGAAGTAAAGAATGTGGTTTTTGATTTGGCTCCTGATAAATCTCCGGGCCCGGACGGGTTCCCTCCTTTTTTCTTCCAAAAGTATTGGTCTCTGGTGGGCAACTCGGTTTTTAAAGCGATTAAAGCTTTTTTCCATTCTGGGAGGTTGTTAAAAGAAGTGAATCATACCTTTATCACTCTTATTCCCAAGATTGATGTCCCTTCCACTCCTAATCATTTCCAACCTATTAGCTTATGTTCTACAATATATAAGATTATTTCTAAAATTATGGTTAATCGTCTTAAAGTTTTAGGGAAAATTATTCACCCGTTACATGGTGCTTTCGTCCCTGAACGATTAATTCAAGATAATGTGTTATTAGCTCATGAGGTTTTTCATTCTTTTCAGAATAAAAAGGACAAGAAGGGTGGTTAGCTATAAAGCTGGATATGAAAAAGGCCTATGATAGATTAGAATGGAATTTCATTTATAAAGTCTTCCAAAAATTGGGATTATGTGACCAATGGGTGGGATGGATTAAAGAATGTATTTCTACAGCTTCTTTTTCAGTTTTGGTTAATGGGATCCCGGGTGAGGTCTTCATCCCCTCTAGAGGTATCCGTCAGGGTGATCCCCTTTCTCCCTATATTTTTATTCTTTGTGCGGAAATCCTCGCGCGCCAACTACATTCTGCAAGTATTTCAGGCTCTAAGGTAATAGGAGTGAAACTTGGTCACTCTAGAGTGAAAGTCCCTTTCTTAACTTTTGCGGATGATACGATGATTTTTGAAAAAGCAACTACAGAAAGCTATAATATAATTAAAAATATTCTTGATAAGTACTGTAGTATGTCAGGGCAACTAGTGAATTTTCATAAATCAGTATATCAATGTACGTATAATACCTCTCCTAGTTTAGCTTCCTCTTTTGCAAGCATTCTTCAAATGGAGGAGTCCTTTTCTTTGGGAAAGTATCTAGAATGCCTGATTATTGATAGTAAAGTTACTAATGCAACCTTTGGGGATATTTAGGAAAAGGTTTATTCTCAATTATCAAAATGGAAAGCTAATTCTTTATCTCAAGCAGGTCGTACTGTTCTTATTCAAGCTAATTTGGCTACTAAAGCAAATTATCAAATGCAATGTTTTTCTTTGCCTGGTTTAGTTCTTGACTCTTTAGATAAATGTTATAGAAATTTCTTTTGGAATAAAGGATCTGATTCGAAAGCTTCAAATTTGATTGGTTGGGAAAAGGTGTGTAAAGCAAAAAAAATTGGTGGTTTGGGCCTAAGGAAAGCCATGATTAATAATTTGGCTTTGCAATTCAAGTTACTTTGAAAAATTCTTGTGAATCCTGATAATCTTTGAGTTAAGTTAGTTTCTAAAAAGTATTTAAAAGATGAAAAATTGTTTGATTATAAAACTAAAGTTAATGTTTCGTGGCAATGGAGAAAGCTAATGTCGATCAGAAAGTTTTTTAAGAAAGGTCTGAGATGGTTAGTTGGGAACGGGGAAAAAAATTCCTTTTGGTATGATAATTGGGCTTTTCAGTATGCTATTAGTGAGGTGTGTCCTGTTGTAATAGGTAGTGAATTATTAAAAGTTAATCAGTTTATTAATCAGCTTCGTCATTGGGATGTAGAGAAATTATCTCTTTATGTTCCAATCCATATTGTCAATGCTATTTTGCTCCTCTATATTCTTGTTAATATTATGGAAGATAAGGTGGTTTGGGCTTTATCTCCGTATGGTTGCTATTCCGTTAAATCGGGGGTTGAATTATTACAGGGCTATGGGGTTGATCCCCCTGTTCTGGAACCCTTCAATTGGATTTAGAAGCTTAAAGTCCCTCCAAAGATCAAATTTTTTTTGTGGAAAATTTGTAATAACGGTCTTCCCACAAAAAAATATTAGAAGTGAGTCATATCTTTCTTCCTCTGGAGTGTGTTTTTGTAATTTTCATTCAGAAGATTCTTGCCGCCTTTTTTCAACTTGTCCTTTCTGTGTTGATGTGTTTGAGGAACTTTCTATTCATTATGGGTGGCCTATCCCTCCCCTCTTCTTGTTGATATGACGTTTGTTGAATATGTATCTCAACTTAATAAAGACAGTTCCTTTGATCAAATAGCCCGATTTGCTATAGTTTGGTGGTTCATTTGGTATGCTCGTAGTAGTATTACCTTCCGTCAAGAATCTCTTTCGCCGGCAAAATTGAGGATTATGGTAAGAGTTTTTGTGGAAAAGCTTGAGAATGCGGGGGTTGGTTTATTTTCTCGTTCAAAAGTTAGTGATGCTATTTCTTTGGCAAAAACTCAAATTCGTAAGGATGCTGGTTGGGTGCTCCCTGTAGGTCCCTTTTTTAAACTTAATTTTGATGAGTCTAAGTTAAAGGATGGTGCAGCTTCTTTTGGCTTTGTATTAGAAGTAAAATTGGGGATGTTAGATTATGTGGTGCTAATTCTCTTAATTCCAAATTTTCTATTCTAGTAGAACAAACTTGGGGTTTAAGAGAAGGTATTAAAGGTGCTATTTCTCTAGGTATTAAAAAGTTGATTATTGAAGGGGATAATTTGACTGTTATTCAGTCAATTAAAAGGGTTTGGAAAATTCCTTGGTCGCTATTAACTCGCTTATTTTAGATGCAGGTGAAGATTTGAAGTTCTTTGATGAGATGCGGATCAACCATGGTTTCAGGGAAGTGAATAGTGCGGCGGATTGGATGGCTCATCGGGGGCACACTACTTCTAATCTCACTTATTGGTTTGATTCTCCGGATACTTTTTTTCTTTGATCATCCGTAAGGATGCTTTAGGGTTGCCCATCTCTTGGGATCCCCCCTAGTTTTTCTTTCCTTATAAAAAAAAAGTAGGATCTTGTTAGGTTCGCCTCAATGTGTACTTTCATAATATCAACTTTTTAGATTTTTTATTAATATGAAATTGAAGATATCGAAGGTCAAAGTTATATCTTGGAGATCGAGGAAAAAAGAAACAAGCACTATATTATAGGACGGACGGAGTAGTATAGATTAAACAATAGTCCTAAGTGCGAACAATATATAGTAACTAATGGAAATATTATTGTTGGATTAGCGCAAGGGTAGATATTTCTTAGGGCTTTTAAAAATTATTTCAAAAAACTACATGTATTAAGTAATTACTGGACCTATAAACTTGATCAGAATTTTATAAAACGCGGATAGAGTTTGCTCCATAAAAAAGCCAAATGTATGTGCCGCTGCTTTATTGGTTAATTTTCTTCATTCATTTCTGCCGATTTCATCATATTATATTTCTTACATTATTTGTTACTTTCTTAGCCCCTGTTAAGGTGAAACCTTATCTATCTATATATATATATATATATATATATATATATATATATATATATATATATATATATATATATATATAACCCAAGACAAACAAATGCTATGCGCCGCACGTACTCCCCCTCCCCCACACAATCAAATGAGACATTAAACAATAAAAATGTATGTTTCAAGACTTGAACCTACGACTCTCATTCGTTGTCTTAACGCACTAACCAACTACACTACAATATTCATGTTGGTCCTTTTAGGGGAAAAAATCATTTAAAGACAATATAATATTTCTATATATATATATCTAATAAAACCCAAGACAAACAAATGCCACGTATTCACACGTATTCTCCTCCCCCCACACAATCAAATGAGACATTAAACAATAAAAATGTGTGTTTCAAGACTCGAACCCATGACCTCTCATTCGTTATGCTAATGCACTAACCAACTACACTACAATACTCATGTTGGTCTTTGTAGGGGAAATAATCATTTAATGACAATATAATATTTCTATTTTTGAAGATTTCAAATGCACGTTGGTAAATAATCCGGGCATTTCGCCCGGACAAGAACCTAATCTATATATATATCTAAAACCCAAAGCAAACAAATGCTACGCCGCCACATGTTCTCCCCCTCTCAAGAATTGAGACAAATTAAATAATAAAAATGTGTGTGTTAAGACTCGAACCCACAACCTCTCCTTTGAGATATAAATACAATAACCAACTAATCTACAAGCTCATATTGATTTTTTTATTGTAAGTAGAAGTAATTATGCTTCTTAAGTTGATACACAAATTGGACTCCTACATTAATTGACCTATCAAGTAAATGAGTTTTATATTTATATTATCATCGTGTTATAAGTTATATTACCTATTAAGTTTTCGTTTATCATAATAGTGATAATAAAATATCAAATCAACTTTGTTGCATTATAAAAATTTCTAATGGGCCCACCAAACCTTAATTCATGCTTAGCCTTTTACAAAATAAAAAACACGGTATTACCTATCTGAAGGAGAAATTTGAGAAAAATATATTGTAGTTAATTTCAATCAATTATAGGTAGAAATGGAAATGGAACATGTCTTTATGACTTGAAAAATGATATTACAAACTTTGTCGTGTCGAATCAACTATTTGAAGGACCGATCCATTGTATGATACGAGTTTATGCAATGGATAAGTATTTGTCTTAAATATATACACTTATAAACTTATATATGAGTGATATTTAATACAAAAAGTTACCCTTTAGACCTGAGTAACATTTTGTCCTAAATAGGTCATTTTTACTTATATGCAAGTGACTCATTTAAGGTAAACAATTATTCTTTTTTTTAAAATGATTTATTTTGACTTAAAAGAGTGACCCATTTTGTGAAAAGTGAATCATATAATAATTAATTTATTATGAACCCGATACTCAATACTAATTGAAAGTTATGAAGTACTGGAGATCGTCACGTGTAATCTAAATGTATACGCTGATATGGGGGCTTGTAATTCAATTAATTTCATTACAAAATAATAAACAAATTATATGCAATGACCCGGGGCTTCGCCCGGGGCAACAACTAGTTAACATTTATAACGAACCACAATTTAAACTTCATTATCTCTTATGGGCCTATGGCCTAACACTTGCGGATATTTCATTATAATTAACAGCAATTATCAAGCACAACGGAGTAGGCACGTACCTCTTACTTGCTTATGTCTTCGATTAAGTTAATATCATCCTTTTTTCGATAAAAAAACATAAAATTATGTGCATCGTCAAATAAATGTATTTTATGGGGGTTTTCTTGTCATCTTTACTTTGTAATTTTTTCATCTGAGTAGAGATTATGCTCTTCGATTAGTGTACAAACAGCAAAGCCCTTAGTATTTTATTGTAATGTTGTCGATCTGATCAACCTTACTCAAATGTAATGATATTCTTTATGGCATGAACCATGTGCATTTTCGTTCATTTCATATTACAGCAACTACGAAGCACAATATGGTGGTGTAGGATTCTATAAGTACTCTAAGCGGAATTTCATGAATCAAATTCATAAGCACTTAAAACAGGATCTCATGCATATACATTCAAGGATCACATAATAGTTAGGAATTTACCTTTGAAGCGTGAATTCCACAAAGCTTGAATAACCCGGATTAAGAACCTCAATTGTGATTCCTCTACTTGGTCCACCAACCCGGATCAACACTCCACCAATGCTAGTTGGAAGGAAGAAACTCTTCTTCTACTTTAATGGAGTTTTTGTGACTTTTGGAAAGAATATGAGAGAGAAGAATAATGAAAGATATCTAGTATATTTCCTTATTGCCTAACCAAATATATATAGATATAATTAGGTTAGGAGGAGAATCAATTCTCCTCTCTCTTCCTCTTGGCCGGCCACCCTAGGGCCCCTTATGGGCTCTAGGTTTCTTTTGTTGATCCAAGTATTTTGTGTGACCTAATAGGATCCATTATATTGGGCTTTGGGTTTATTATTTCCTAACCCAAAGTTCTATAGCATTCTCTAGCAAGACGTATAGACGACCCAATTTAATGAATTTATTATCTCCATAATATGATCCATGTTATATTTAGTAATTGCATTAGAGTCAAGGACACAATTCCTTCAATCTCCCACTTGTCCGAGACGAGTGTGCAATCTTCAAATTCCTTAAGTCTCTTAGTGTCCAATTTGATAGTATGATCATATTTCTATGTCATCCATACTAGTCTTCAAATTAATCCTTGAAATCCGAGTTCAAATTGACAAACAAATGATCATCATATAATCCATTTGAGCACGGCCATGCATTTTTCAACTTTCACTCTCCAAGGGGCCAAGACACCCATCCTATCTCATATAGGAGGACTTTTCAATCTTGTGGCAACCAAAACTCCCACTCAACTTTTAGCACAACCCGAACACTGCCTTTATAGTCCCCTTTTACGGCATGACGTTTGACAGTATCAAAGTTATACCAATCATTAGGCTAAGTAGTGTTCCACTCATGTCTTAGGAATCCACTAATATAATTACGAAGTTATAGAAACTTCTAAGTAGGTCCCGTTCGACCATGTATCAACTATACATGTCCATATGATTGACTAAACATCTCCATGTTCCCATAGCCCATGAAACGGCGCTATCAATCAATCTTATATGCTAATCCTTTAATAAGTCATTTATGTCCAATTTAACGACTTAGATTAGGAACTATGATATTCTATGAATTCCGTTCACTTATGGTGTTTCATTCATCAAATCACATATTTGACAAAACCATTGAATTCAAGATATATTTTGGACATTTTATTTAATACCAAACCAAAATTAAATAAGATAAAATTTTATTTCTCATAAACATAAAATAGCAAAACCATGTCTCTACATTGTAATAAGCTTCTCTAAACCTAGTACAATCTAAAGCCACTCTAACATTTGCTTTAAGCCTATAGCCCTAGCGTGACACTCATGCTTGGGTTGAGGTAGTGGTTTAGTGAGCGGATCAACCACATTCTCATCCGTGTGAACTTTGCGGATCCCGACATCCTTCCCCGTCAACAATCTCCCTAATGAGGTGATACTTCCTCATTACACGTTTGGATTCGTTATGTGATCTCGGTTCTTTTGCTTGCGCAATAGCACCATTGTTATCACGTAACAACTCAATCCTTCCCGAGCACTAGGTATGATATCCAACTCGTCAAGAATTTCTTGATCCAAACCGCTTCTTTAGCCGCTTCAACCGCCGCTAAATATTCCGATTCTCGTAGAAGTTCTGCGGTGCTTTGCTTTGAGCTCTTCCAGCTCATTGCTCCTCCATTTAGACAAAAGACGTACCTCGACCGAGAGCGGTAATCATCTCTGTCGGTTTGGAAGCTCGCATCGAGATAACCTTTAACAACCAACTCACTTTCACCTCCATAGACTAAGAACATGCCTTTAGTTCTTCTCAAGTACTTAAGGATGCTCTTAGCCGCAATCCAAGGAGCTTCCCCCGAATTTACTTGGAACCCGCTACACATGCTCAAGGCATATGCAACATCCGGTCGAGTACTTATCATGGCATACATGATAGACCCTATAGCCGAAGCATAAGGTATGCTACTCATTCGCTTCAACTCATGTGCCTCGGTCGGGCACCGACTCTTGCTAAGCGATATGCCATGTGACATGGGAATGAATCCTCTCTTCGAGTTTTCCATGTTGAACCTTGTAAGAACCTTATCAATATAAGTTTCTTGACTTAGTCCAATCATCCTTCGAGACTGTCTCTATGGATTTTAATTCCCAATATGTACTCAGCTTCTCCAAGGTCCTTCATGGAGAAATAACTTTTCAACCATTCCTTGACTGACTCAAGCATTGGTATGTCATTTCCCATGAGTAGTATGTCATCTACATACAATACCAAGAAGACTAAGTCAAGCTCCCACTAAACTTCTTGTAAACACAAGACTCTTCTTCGCTTTTGATGAAACCAAATTTCTTGATTGCCTCATCAAATCGAAGATTCCAGCCTCCGAGATGCCTCGCTTCAATCCATAAATGGATCTCTCGAAGCTTGCAAACCCTTTTAGGATTTTCCGGATCCTCAAAACCCTCGAGTTGTGTCATGTACACATCCTCATTCAAGAACCCATTCAAGAATGCGGTTTTGACATCCATCTGCCAAATTTCATAATCATAAAATGCAGCAATCGCTAAAAGTATCCGAATTGACTTAAGCATTGCTACTGGAGAAAAGGTCTCATCATAGTCTATACCATGAATTTGTTCGAATCCTTTTGCAAACCGCCTTGCTTTATAGACATAGACATTTCCATCTTTATCTGCTTTTCAATTTGAACACCCACTTGCATCCAATAGGGTTAACCCCATCGGCAAGTCGACCAGTGGTCCAAACTTTATTCTCGACATGGAGTCTAACTCGGATTTCATGGCTTCAAGCCATTTCTCAGAGTCTGGGCTCGTCAAAGCTTGTTTGTAGGTAGTAGGCTCTGAATTCTCCAAAGTCATAATTTCAGAGTTTTCAGTTAACATGAAATCAACCAACCTCTTGTTTGGAATCCTTTCTCTACTAGATCTACGCGGGGCCTGAGCATCAAGAGAAGTGTTCTCTTCAACTCCTTGAAGATCTTCACTTGATTCAAGTGGGACGGTAGGAGGTTCATGCGTTGAATACATCATCTCCTGAACTAGACTTTCGTCTTGTCGGGCCGTCTCTGACATGGTGTGAACCACGTCTATTTGTTGCTCATCTCGAATTTCTTCGAGAATTATTTTACTCCCACTTGTCTTTCTAGAAACAAATTCCTTTTCAAGAAAGACACCATCACGAGCAACAAACACTTTGTTCTCTTGACGGTTATAGAAGTAATAGCCCTTTGTCTCTTTTGGGGATCCCACAAAGAGACATTTATCTGACTTGGGTGCAAGCTTGTCTGATAGTAACCACTTTACATAGACCTCACATCCCCAGATTTTAAGAAAAGACAAGTTTGGAGTTTTTCCATTCCATAACTCATATGGAGTCTTTTCTACAGCCTTTGACGGGCTCCTATTTAGTGTGTGTGCAGCAGTTTCGAGAGCGTATCCCCAAAAAGAAATCGGAAGATCAGCAAGACTCATCATCGATCGAACCATATCTAGCAAGGTTCGGTTCCTCCTTTCGTATACACCATTCAACCGTGGTGTTCCCTGGTGGAGTTAATTGTGAAAGAATTCCACAACCCTTTAGATGATCATCAAATTCTTGGCTCAAATATTCACCACCACGATCGGATCGTAGTGCTTTTATTGTCTTACCAAGTTGATTCTGTACTTCATTTTGGAACTCTTTGAATTTATCAAAAGATTCCGACTTATGTTTCATTAAGTATATATATCCATATCTACTCAAATCATCAGTGAATGTAATGAAGTAGTTAAATCCTCCCCTTGCCTTTGTGCTCATAGGACCACACACATCTGTATGTATGAGTCCTAAAAGATCGCTGACCCTTTCACCTTTTCCAGTAAATGGTGATTTTGTCATCTTCCCCATTAAGCATGATTCACATACATCAAATGATTCAAAATCAAATGATGGAATTATACCATCCTTTTGTAACTTGTGAATACGCTTTTGGTTTATATGACCCATTCGACAATGCCAAATGTAGGTTAGGTTGGAATCATTTGATTTTTGTTTCTTGCTATCTATGTTATAGATTTGTAACGACTTATCAAGCACATATAAGCCATTTATCAATTTAGCATTGGCATAGAACATATTATTGTAAGAAATGGAACAACACTTGTTCTTTATTTCAAAACAAAACCCTTCGTAATCCAAAACCGAAACGAAATTATGTTCTTAGTTATTGAAGGAACGAAATAACAATTATTTAATTCTAAAACAAAGCCGATGGCAAATGCGGACTATAGCTTCCCTATGGCAAGTGCAAGAACCCGTGCTCCATTTCCAACGCGAAGCTCTACCTCGCCCTTTGCCGCCTCCTACTTCTTTTTAGTCCCCGCACATCATTAACTATGTGAGAACCACAATGCAGGTATCCAATACCCATAAAGAAGTAGAAGTCAAATTGATTTCTATAACAAATATACCCGAAGTGGAAGCCCCGGACTTCTTTTCTTCCAAGTATAGAGGGCGTTCCTCTTCCAAGTGTCCTATCTTGTGACAATGGAAGCACTTGCTTTCCGCGGCCACCTTTGGCTTGGCGGTTGGCTTAGGTTTTTCAGCAACAACGACAACTTGTTTGCCTTTGTCCTTCTTTCCTGCCCATTTCTTCTTAAAACCCTTTCCCTTTTGAACCATCAAAACCTCTTTCTTTGGTTCAATCTTAGGGATGTTCCTTTCAGCGTTGACCAACAATCCATGCAACTCTTGCAAAGTCTTTTCGAGACTCATTAGTAATCACAGGGAAGTGGGGTTTCTAAGACATCCTTCTCGACCCTCGACCTCAAAACAAGTCTTAAGGTCCTTTCCCAATTAAGGAAATTTTCACCATTCACCGTCCTTTTCCGAAAAGGACGAATGTTGAAACCGGAGTTGTTGTTGTTGTTATTAGACATAGTATCTACCGACGTAATAAAACAAAGTTCATTATTATGTTTATAAAACAACCTAAAACATGCAAAGGTTTCTAGGTTGATCACCTATTCAATATTAATGTCCCATTTGAATAAGTGAATACAAGATCCTATTAACATGCAACACTAAGCGAGACGGAGGCCTTATCTTAACGTTACATTCTCAAGGTAAGTAAACTCCTTTACTAATTATAACACATTATAATTCTTGTTTAGATTGGTAAACATCGCATGCTTAACTATCTCTTGCTTCAAAACCCAAAACGCTTTTGATGATTTTGTTAAGGATAACCAAACTAAGTAGTAAAATTCGCAATTTTACCTTATCTCCCAAAATTAATGATAATACCTCTGCGGAGGCATGACCTATTATTATTAATTAAGGGTTAATAAGCACTTTATGTTTGGAAAAGCTAACCTTAATATTTGCGGGACCTAAGTTTATTATGTTGTTATGAATTAGTGAACTCTAGCGAATTGATAACCAACATACAATAAACTCATAAGCATTTTAAATAATAATAAAATGCAAAATAAAATGATCTAGTATGGCCCCTAATCCTAAGAACTATGCATCAATGGCTCATTCTTGGACTCTTCATGGATCTCCATCCACCTTATCCATGGGCCTCTCTTGATGGACTTCGTCTTGGATTACATAAGTATCAAAATAATTTAAGTAATAACTAAATTAAATAAATTACAAAATACTTAACGATACGCGTATCGTATTTAAAATTACAAGAATACATCACGATACGTAGATCGTATTTTCTAACTTAATTTGGGCCATACTAGTCATACATAGCAATTATATCAAAATATATAAAAGCCACATCATAATATCACATATTATATACTTGCCATCAATCAAAATATCAAATATTCTTAATTATGGTAAGTTGATAAAACATTTAAGTAATTCCTAACCACCTAAAGATTTTATCATATAATATCTTGCCTACTAATTTTAATTAGATTAAAGAATAAAATTATGGAATTAATTTATGACCCAGTCAAAATTAACACAATTAACATAATTGGACTTTGCTTAATTTACTCAACAAAAGATTTACAAAATTTCAAAAACAAATCTTTTCAATCTGCTGCCAATTATCAGAATTTTTAAAAGAAAAAAAAAAAATTTTTGAAAAAAAAAAAACCGTGGAGGCTCGACCAGACTAGCTGCACAAGGGCTGCCAGTCCCAACTCACACACGGCCAGAACTCCGGCCACCCACGTCAAGCCGCAGCCACCGGAATTCGCCGGCAACCCCATTCGTGAGCCGACGCCGGCAATAGGCGCCCAGCGCTAGCCAGCCATCAGCCCGCTTCTGCCCACGTCGTGCGTCGCACGCGTGGCTGCTGCAGCCACCGGCCTTCGCCGACTGCCCAGCCAGCAGACCACCGGAGCACCCTCCTTCGGCTACTGCCCGCCGGCAGACCACCGGAGCAGCCACCAGCCGTGGCTGCTCCTCTTCCTCCTCCTTATTTTTTTTTTTTAATTTGGAGGAAATTAAAATTACAACATTTTTGCAAAATTAATTTAGTGATCTTAATTAAATTAAACATAAACTATTTTATGCCTAATTCAGAAAATTAAATTAAAATCTACATTTTAATTAATTTTAGGGTTATTCATATAAATTAATCTCTAATTCATATAAAACTCTTTTCACATGAATTAATTTTCATACATAAACAAATTTAAACATGAAAATCAGATTAATAATATGAACTTAATATTCGAAATAAAATCATAATTTAAATTTCGAAAATTAGGGTTGAATTTTCAACAAATTCGGCCACTTTATATTGAAAAATTAAGCAATTAAATCTCCATTTAATCAATTCCAATTATTTATTCAATCCATAATTCAATTCCTCCCCTTAATCAAATTAAAATTAGTCATGAACACATCAAAATAAATCTAATTATTATGACCTAAAAATTATATGCAAGAGGCTAAAACCGATACCACCTGTAGGATTCTATAAGTACTTTAAGCGGAATTTCGTGAATCAAATTCATAAAGCATTTAAAACGGGGATCTCATGCATATACATTCAAGGATCACATAATAGTTAGGAATTTACCTTTGAAGCGTGAATTCCACAAAGCTTGAATAACCCGGATTAAGAACCTCAATTGTGATTCCTCTACTTGGTCCACCAACCCGGATCAACACTCCACCAATGCTAGTTGGAAGGAAGAAACTCTTCTTCTACTTTAATGGAGTTTTTGTGACTTTTGGAAAGAATATGAGAGAGAAGAATAATGAAAGATATCTAGTATATTTCCTTATTGCCTAACCAAATATATATAGATATAATTAGGTTAGGAGGAGAATCAATTCTCCTCTCTCTTCCTCTTGGCCGGCCACCCTAGGGCCCCTTATGGGCTCTAGGTTTCTTTTGTTGATCCAAGTATTTTGTGTGACCTAATAGGATCCATTATATTGGGCTTTGGGTTTATTATTTCCTAACCCAAAGTTCTATAGCATTCTCTAGCAAGACGTATAGACGACCCAATTTAATGAATTTATTATCTCCATAATATGATCCATGTTATATTTAGTAATTGCATTAGAGTCAAGGACACAATTCCTTCAGGTGGTTTATTGCAAAAACTCGATGACCGTGCCTTTTATTTAAACGAAATTGTTGAGTAACTTTTTCGTTAAGGATATCGAGTAATTTGTTTCATTATTCTTTTCTTATTATCTTCGTATAATCACTTTGGGAGAAGATTCTACAATAACGTACTACATAATTAAATGATTTATATTACCCAGTAGTAGAATAATATTTTATTGCTGATATTAAATTATTGCGGTTTTAGCTATACGCAACAATATACTGCTTGAGAAAAAAAAGTGTTTACAACAACCTATTGCTAAGATTCTTAGAGAAACCACAACAACAGATTAAAAAAATTTTTTTATTAAATCTATTGTTGCGGTACTAAAAAAATTTGCTAAGGTTTATCGACAGGCACCGCGCTACATTAATTTCTCACATCTTCACTACCTCTTACTCCTTCGCTCTCTCTCAGTCCTCTCACTCCTTCACTCCCTCTCACTCCTTCGTCAACCAAACTCAAGGAGGAAAGGGAATGCACTGGAGAATTTGGTGTGGTCGCGCTCTTCGCTAACTCCTTACTTTATCTCTCCCTCACTCTCACTGAACCATCACTCCCTTTGTTGCCGCCTCTCCTCCTCTGGGGACTCCCTCACAATCCGCACAACACCGCCACGCTAACATAGACTTATTCGAGTTCTCTACGAACCCTGACTACATGATATGCGCTGGTATCATATTTCCTCTCTCCATTCTCTTTTTCTTCTTCGCATTTGTTAATAACTCAAATTTTACCAAGTGATTCTAATTTGGAATATTATCTCAGATAACCCTAACATATAGGCTATATTTACATATAACCCCGACATTTTGACCCCTATCGCGGATAACCCTGACTTGTGTTTTATCATTAAATCTAACGAAATTATTAACTGTGTTAAAACTATTTTAAAACAAAAATAAGACCTTGCTTTATTGATTTTAGAAATACCAAAATCATATCTTTCTTCGTTCCTCACTCTTGTAAGTACCCATAAATGATGCCCATTACTTTCTCTCTCCTCTGCGCAACCATCTGCCGCATCACCATTGGAGTTGAAACAGGACCCAAAACAGGAGTTGAAACGCGTAGCAGCCCCATGATTCAACCTCCACCATTGGAGCAACAGGAGCTCGGGCCGAGGTTTTATGGACACAAACAACGCGAATAGGGGAGAGGGTTTTGGGGTTGGGTGGGATGGGGTGGGGTGGGGAGGGGTTTGTGTGGCGAGGGAGGGAGGGGGGTTGTGGGTGGCGGGGAAGGGGATGTATGGCGGGGATCGGAGGGGATGTATGGCGGGGGTGGCGGGGAAAGGGAAGAGGAGGAGCGGGCAGGGGGAGGAAGGAGGGAGGAGAGAGAAAGTGAAAAAAGAAGATGAGAAATTAAAACAGCAACAAAAAAAAAAAAAAAAAAAAAAACATTTTTTAACCTCTTATACCGGTTACTGGTTAACCTGGACCACTATTGTAAAACAACCTTTAAAGTTGGGACTAGTCAATATTAAATTGAAGTTGGGAATGTTTTTGTCAGGGGTGTCATAATTGAGACTGATTAAATCAATTTTTCCATTTGCATAGTAGTATTCCTTTTAAAAGTATACTAGTGCGGATCTTCTCATCTTTCTTCTAGTGATGGCCACTGGTGCGGGATGGGCGGGACGGGCCGCGGGCCGTAGCGGGCTAGACTGAGATTTCGCGGCCCAGGACCGGACCGTGAAATTCACAGGTTAGGCAAGCTGGTCTATGGGCTGAAAAATCTTGGCCCACACCTGTCTGTTACCAGTTTTTACGGTTCGAGAAGCGGTTCTGGCGGTTCGTGGGCCTAGTGGGCTGGCGGGTCGGCATGAGAATTTTTTTTTTCAAAATTATTTAATCATTGCAATTATTCATTATTGTTACATAAAACCTTTAAAATGAATTAAAATATATACAATTATTACTATTAATGAATAATTTCATTATTTTTGAATTTGATTGAATTAATATATGCAATTTGTGTAAATTATATACAATTTGATTAAAATATACACAATTTGGTTGAATATTTATTTGGGCTGAGCTGGTCCGGTTCATGGGCCGGGCTGGACCGGTTTTGTGGTGCGGGTTGGACGGTTTTAGTAGCGGGCTTTAGTGGGCTGGCTCAAGAAATCTAGCCCACAACCCACCCACCAATTTCACGATTTGAGCTGGGTTGGACCGGGCTTTTCGCGGGCCCGACCCACATGGCCCATGAGGTGGGCTGGGCTGGATTGGCCCGCACTGTTGGCCATCTCTATTTCTTCCTAAAAACGTGCTATGGAAAGAATTCTTTATAAAGAAAACCAAGAAAAGAAGAAAAACAAAAAGAAAGCCTTCAGGCTTGTGTATATAATTACAAGGACACATAAGGCAGTTGCAGCAGAGCAGTAGTCAGTAGATCAACTCAATACTAAATCAAACAAAAAGAGAACTTATGGAGCAAACTGCTAATTCTGGCAATTGTCGTCCCCTTGCACATTATCACCCCAGTCTTTGAGGGGACCACTTCCTCAATTACACCCTCCCTAATGAGGTACTCCTTTCGTTTTTTTTACTTGCTACATTTTTCATATATGGATGTTTATTTTTACTTGATACATTTCCTTATTTGGGGTACTTGGTCTACCATAAAGTATTACTATTATATTTGTTTTTCTCTTTTTCCACCCAAAAGTACTACTTTTTCACCTTTCCCCATTATTTTATATTAAATGGCTCAAAAAATACCCTCCCAAAAGCTTGAAAGTGACATTGCCTTAATTGTTGTGCATTATCAAATGTAGCAAGTGTTGGAACATTTATAGGGTAATGGGCTTTGTTAGCTCATATGAGTATATACTAGAAGAGGAGGAGGTCTAGTATGTTAAGATTAGAATGCGCAAAATCACGTGGAGTAAATCAAGCAAGACAGAGGGCTGGTCGCGGGTCGCGACATTCGTCGCGGGTCGCGACCAGGAGGCCGTCGCGGGTCGCGACCAGCGCCCTTCGCGACTCGCGATCTGTATCGCGAGTCGCGACGTGGAGTCTGTTTTGGGGCGTGTAATTTTGCGTGGACGGTTTATAACCGTTGTAATGCATTTGTTATCCGTTTTAAGATGATTAAGTACTCTTAATCAGGGGATTAAAGAAGGATGAATGCTGTAACAGCTCTAATCAAGAGGGAAGATTATTCATCACCCTTGTTATGTATATGAGTTAAGAGAGAGAGAAAATCAGATTAGTAGATTCTCATCTTCTTGCTTTGCTTGAGAGAAAACTTGCAACTTTCTCTTGAGTGTTCTTCACAAACATCAAACACAAAGTTCTTGTTGATTCACTTAGAAGATCATCTAGTGAATTGTTTTCTCCATTGTATCTCATTAGTTATTTCGTGTTAACCCGGTGATCCTAGAGGGGCGAAATTAAACTAATAGGAAAGCGTAGTTTCCGTGCCTTGGAGTGGTTATCCGGTTCCCTTGTTTGTTCTCACCTCTAACAATCTATTAGTTTAATTTCTTTTCATTTCGGATATGGCTCAATCACTCAAGGACATGACTATGAACTTCCAAAAGTTGGACAAGTTTGAGGGGGTGGGTTATCGAAGATGGCAAAAGAAGATGCACTTCTTGTTGACAACTTTGAATGTGGTGTATGTTCTATCAACACCCATGCCACCATTCCCGAAAGATGGAGAGGAAGAGTCCGTAGAGACTACAAGGAAGAGGACAAAGTGGGAGAATGATGACTACATTTGCCTAGGGGTCACATTCTCAACTCTCTTACCGACCCTTTGTTCGATCTCTATCAAAATGTGGAGAGTGCAAAGGAACTTTGGGATTCTCTTGAGGCCAAGTATATTTCTGAAGATGCTTCAAGTAAGAAATTTCTTGTTAGTAATTTTAATTCATTTAAAATGACTAATGATAGGCCTATTATAGAGCAATTTCATGAAGTTCATCATATTTTGAACCAAATTAGATCACATGGTATGGTGATGGATGAGGCTATTGCCGTAGCCTCAATCATTGATAAATTACCACATTCTTGGAAAGAAACTAAGCATTCCTTGAAACATAGGAAGGAAGATATTTCCATGGAGCAATTAGGAACTCATCTTCGTATTGAAGAGGGTATCCGGGCTCAAGATGGGGTTAAGGATACTACTCCTAGTATTCCTAAGTCTACCGTGAATATGGTAGAGGTTGGTGGGTCTAGTGGGACCAAGAAATCCAACAATAACAACTCTAAAACCAACTTTGCAAACAAGAAGAGGAAGACCCTCACTTGTTGGGTATGCAATGGACCTCATCTCAAGAGGGATTGTCCTTCTAAGAAGAAGAAGACAAAGAATGGACAAACTAGTGTTGTTCAAAACCAAGGTAAAGTTGCACATGAACATGTAATTGAAGAAATGAATTTTGTGGCTATGATTTCGAAATTATGTTTGTGCGGAGTTGATGATTCTTGGTGGATAGATTCGGGGCCTCTAGACATGTGTGCAATAATAAGCACTTCTTCAAGTCTTTGGAAGAATTGGATGATGGTCCAATCTTGTATATGGGGAATGATTCTACGGTAAAGGCCAAGGGTATAGGCCAAGTAGAATTGTTGTTAACCTCGGGAAAGACTTTAACTCTCCGGGATGTTGTTTTTGTACCGGAAGTTAGGAAGAATCTTGTGTCGGGGGGTCTTTCGAATAAATTTGGTTTTAAAGTTGTATTTGAATCGGATAAGTTTATAATTTCTAAGGGTGGTATTTTTGTTGGACAAGGATTTTATTGTAATGGAATGTTTAAATTTAGTATTTAATAATGAAATTGATACTAGTTCTATTTACATGCTTAATGTTTCTTCTCTATGGCACAATCGTTTATGTCATGTAAACTATCGTAGATTATATGACATGTCTAAGCTAGGTTTAATACCTTCTTTCGATTTAAAGTTAGAGAAGTGTAAGACATGCATGCTAAATAAGATTACAAAGAATCCTTATCCTAGTGTGACTAGACAAACGGTTTTGCTTGAATTGGTGCATAGTGACTTGTGTGACTTTCATAGTTCACCTTCTTTGGGAAATAAAAAAATATATTGTGACTTTTATTGATGATTATTCAAGGTTTTGTTACATATATTTATTATTTACTAAAGATGAAGCACTAGAAAAGTTTAAGATTTTTAAGACCGAAGTGGAACTTCAACTTAATGAAAAAGTTAAAAGACTTCGGACGGATAGGGGTGGTGAATACTATAATCCTAGCTATTTTAGTTCCATTGGTGTAATTCATGAAACAACCGCTCCATACTCACCTCAAAGTAATGGTATAGCGGAAAGGAAAAATAGGGTTCTAAAAGAAATGGTTAACACCATGCTTTCTAATTCGGGTCTAAATGACGGTTTTTGGGGTGATGCAATTTTAACGCTTGTTATATTTTAAATCGAGTTCCTAATAAAAGGAATAAGACTACCCCTTATGAACTTTGGTGTAACAAAAAGCCTAATCTCAATTACTTTAAGGTATGGGGTTGTAGGGCAATTGTCAAATTGACGGAACCTAAAAGGAAAACTTTAGGTGAAAAAGGAATTGATTACATTTTTATAGGCTATGCGGTACATAGCAAAGCCTATAGGTTTTATGTCATTGAGCCAAATGATGTTGTCTCTATTCATACTGTGATAGAGTCAAGGGATGCAATATTTGATGAGACTAGATTCTCATCGATTCCTAGACCAAAGGACATGATACCTTGTACTAGTTCCAATGTTGTGGATGATATTAACAATGATCATGATACTACAACACCGGAAATTAGGAAAAGTAAAAGAATTAGAAAAGAGAAATCTTTTGGACCTGGATTTTCAACTATATTTAGTTGAAGGGTCAAGGAGTCTGTTGTGACTCAAATTTCATATTGTTACAATGTGGAGGAGGATCCTAGGACCTTTGATGAGGCTATGAAGTCTCATGATTACGCTTTCCGGAAAGAGGCGGTGAATGATGAAATGGATTCGATAATGGGCAATCATACTTGGATTTTAGCTAATTTACCCCCTGATGCAAACCTTTAGGTTGTAAGTGGATTTTCGTAAGGAAAAGGAAGATCGATGGAACCATACTAAAACATAAGGCCCTAAGTTAGTGGTCCAAGGTTTTAGGCAAAGATATGGTATCGATTATTTTGACACTTATGCTCCGGTTGCTAGAATAGCTACCATTAGACTTTGGATAGCATTAGCTGCGATTCATGGTCTAGTAATTCACCAAATGGATGTTAAAACCGCTTTCCTTAATGGTGAATTGGAGGAGGAAGTGTACATGAATCAACTCGAAGGTTTTGTGGTTAAAGGTCAAGAGACTAAGGTTTGCAAATTAGTTCGATCTTTTTATGGTCTTAAACAAGCACCTAAGCAATGGCATCAAAAATTTGATGAGGTCATTTTGTCTAGTGGGTTCAAAATAAATCAGTCCGATAAGTGTGTATATAGTAAATTTGATAATAACGGTAATGGAGTTATAATTTGCTTATATGTTGATGATATGCTTATCTTTGGGACCGATTTGGAACAAGTGGAAAAGACCAAAGTTTTTCTCTCTTCTAGCTTCTCCATGAAAGATTTGGGTGAAGCGGATGTTATTCTAGGTATTAGAATAATGAGAGGTAAAGGGTCAATTTCTTTATCACAATCTCATTACATTGAGAAAGTGATCAAGAGGTTTAATGAATCGAATTCGACTCATTTTGCTACTCCGATGGATCCTAGTGTTCACTTGGTTCCGAGTAGTGGTACTCCTATTTCACAATTGGAGTATGCAAGCTTAATTGGAAGCTTGATGTATGCTATGACTAGCACTCGACCGGATATAGCTTTTGCTATTGGTAAACTCAAGAGGTATACTAGTAATCCTAGTATGTTGCATTGGCAAGCATTGAGAAGAGTGTTAAGGTATTTGAATAAAACCTTGGATTATGTCATAACTTACAAAGGAGAACCTTCTATTCTAGAAGGTTACTCGGATGCTAGTTGGATTTCCAACAAGGAAGATTATTCATCCACAAGTGGATGGGTGTTTCTTCTTGGAGGAGGTGCTATTTCATGGGCATCCAAGAAGCAAACATGTATAACGGATTCCACTATGGCATCGGAATTCATTGCATTGGCATCTTGTTGCCAAGAAGCGGAGTGGCTAAGGAATGTGTTGAGTGAGGTTGACTTGTGGGTCAAACCTATGTCACCTCTTGCTATTCATTGTGATAGTGCATCGACCATAGCTAAAGCTTATAGTGAAGTCTACAATGGCAAGTCAAGGCACATTGGAGTTAGACATAGCTATGTGCGTGAATTGATAAGGAATAGTTGTATAACTATTAATTTTGTTCGGTCTAGTTTTAACTTGGCGGATACGTTTACTAAACCGTTGTCAAGGGAACTAGTGAACAAAATGAATAAAGGGATGGGTCTTAAGCCTATTGAACAACCTATGTTGAAGGAAAACTCAATTTGATGTCTAATACAACATTAGATCCCAAATTCAAAGAGGAAAGTACTTCTCTAGAAGGTTGGGAGCACTTGTTTAAAACATCCCAAGGTTAGTGCTTGTTACTACAATGATAAGAGGTTGAATTAAGTTTCTTAATAAATCTTTGATAAGTGCTCAATTGTAGGAGCATGTGCGTAAAGATTTACCTATATAAGCTAGAGGTTTGGCCGCTTCACCAAGTCTAAGGCTTGACTTGGAACGCTTATGAATGGATATGGACACCAAGGCTTCATAGGTGTCGGAGGTTAAGAACTAAGTTTATGCTTATGTGTATTAGTATCTTCAATAATTTGTAGTGGTTATATGATTCAAAGCTTTGTCTATCATTATGATCGAAATTGTTGTAAAGTTACTTTTACTAAGTGGAAATTCAATCGTAAGATATTTCCATGATGCATGAGCATGTTTCGTTTGTGATTTATAGCAAGTTGAAAACTTTTCAACATTACCCTATAAATGGGAGGAGGATTGTTGGAACATTTATAGGCTAATGGGTTTTGTTAGCTCATATGAGTATATACTAGAAGAGGAGGAGGTCTAGTATGTTAAGATTAGAATGCGCAAAATCACGTGGAGTAAATCAAGCAAGACAGAGGGCTGGTCGCGGGTCGCGACATTCGTCGCGGGTCGCGACCAGAGGCCGTCGCGGGTCGCGACCGGCGCCGCTTCGCGACTCGCGATCCGTATCGCGAGTCGCGACGTGGAGTCTGTTTTGGGGCGTGTAATTTTGCGTGGACGGTTTATAACCGTTGTAATGCATTTGTTATCCGTTTTAAGATGATTAAGTACTCTTAATCAGGGGATTAAAGAAGGATGAATGCTGTAACAGCTCTAATCAAGAGGGAAGATTATTCATCACCCTTGTTATGTATATGAGTTAAGAGAGAGAGAAAATCAGATTAGTAGATTCTCATCTTCTTGCTTTGCTTGAGAGAAAACTTGCAACTTTCTCTTGAGTGTTCTTCACAAACATCAAACACAAAGTTCTTGTTGATTCACTTAGAAGATCATCTAGTGAATTGTTTTCTCCATTGTATCTCATTAGTTATTTCGTGTTAACCCGGTGATCCTAGAGGGGCGAAATTAAACTAATAGGAAAGCGTAGTTTCCGTGCCTTGGAGTGGTTATCCGGTTCCCTTGTTTGTTCTCACCTCTAACAGCAAGTAAAAAAACGGAGGGAGTAACTTGTTTGTTGATTATACTTCCTCGTTCAGGAATAACTTGGTGTCAAAACCCAAATAGAATTTTTTTTTTCTTTGCAGAACCTATCCCATGTGTCACCAATGGTCCAATATTAACTCTTATGCACTAGATTCTAAATTACGAAAAGCACTTGGGAGGAAGAAAAATACCGAAAAATATTGATTTCTACAAAAATATATTTTAGACCTCCTTACATATAGTATTTCTACTTTACCCTTTAATATTTCTAATTGTAACTTACTAAATATTATAAAAATTTTGATTTGAAAATATACGTTGAGGTTAGACAAATTTAATAACATAGAAAAAATAGAGTAACTGTGGGATGTGTAAATAATGCAAAGTAGAAAAAAAGTGGAAAAAATAAGTTAAAATAGCGGGAGTAACTAATACCCGAGCGGCCCAGCCATACTCGATTTATATAATATAATCTATGTATAAAAGAAGCTCTAAGTTAAAATGTAATTATTCATTTAATTGGTACTCCCTGCCTTCGTCTGATTTCACACTTTTCACATTATTTAACTATTCAAAATTATTCCTTCGTTAAACTTTTTCTCTCTTTTACCCCTACATAGTTTTGCTTGGTACATTATTTGATTTAGAAATACTCATGTTTTTTCCATAGATATTATCTATTTTCTTACGACCCAAAAGTGAAGGACAAACTTTTCAGACAATTTCATTTATTCCTTGTCTTTCATAGTTTCATTGCTATTATAAGTGGAAATAACGTTGATGAATAAAGATTGAGTGATATCTACCTAGATATAATCTTTAAAACTATGATTATAGAGATTGAGGGAAATTATATAACTATTTTCTAGTAGTACCTGAGGGAGTAGTAGTATTAGGAAGAAAGGTGAGAAACTATGTTTTATAGTTCTATAAATCTTTAAATCTATGTTTTATGATTCTGTAAATCCGCACTAGTATACTCATAGTTCTATAAATCTTTATAACTATGTTTTATGTTTCTGTAGTTAACTCAAAGACAAAGGGAGGAAGAGGTGAAGGAGCTTAAAGAGGAAGTAAGGAGAAAGCTCTTAGGGTTTGCTGAAAATAGGAAGCAAAGACTTGTGGTGATAGATGTAGTGGAACAACTTGGAGTTGCATACCACTTTGAAGTTGAAATTGAAGACAACTTGCAACAATTTTACAACTACTATTCACAAGATGATGATATTTATGAGAATGATCTCCACTATGTTTCTCTTAGATTTCGTCTCTTAAGACAACATGGCTTCTATGCCTCATCCGGTACAGCATTAATATAAACTCTTCTCTTCGCCTCTATTAATAATAAATAGTTCATGTCTGAATTTTTATGGTAAAAGCATAGAAATTTGATTAACTTAGCTACAGAATCTCACACCGTCAAGCCCTAGCTTATTTCAAACTTTGAGTAATCTAGCTCTAAATTAACACACGCTAGGTACTGTGCATAATATTTTTTGTCAAAAAAAATGAGTATTATTTAAGGGAGTAAGTAATCTATCACTTTAATATATCGAAATATTATTTATCATTTATCATTCTCAGATTTTAATGTAATACAACTCATAATATTTATCAATTTTCAACTATAATGAAGCAGATGTCTTCTACAAGTTTAAGAATGCGGATGGACACTTCAAGAATTCCTTGAAAAATGATGTAGTGGGGATACTAAACTTTTATGAAGCCTCAGATCTTAGAGTGCATGGAGAAAATATACTTGACGAAGCAGTTGAATTCACAACAACTCAACTGCAATCGTTGATTAGCAACCTTAGTGATCCCTTGGCAACTCAAGTAACTCAAGCCTTAAAGTTACCCCTCCATAAAGGTGTGACGAGACTATTGTCTAGATACTATATCTCCACATATGAAGCTGACCCTTTGCACGACGAAACTCTGCTTAAATTTGCAAAGTTGGATTTCAACTTGTTGCAGACATACCACTTGATAGAGCTGCGAGATCTCTCCAGGTAATTACATAAGATTGATGAAGTTAAATAAAGTATTATACATAATCTTGTGAGAAGAGAGTTAGAGAAGGGCACAAATACTATTTTTTCCCTGATTAACGATATTATATATATATTCTCGAAGTTTTTGCTAAATACTGTTTCCCTAGCTAATAAGAGGCCCAATGTTTTTTCCCCACCATGGGTTTATAAAAATGCTACGAACAACCCTATTCACGGGATATGATAAGTAACCCAAAATCAAATAATAGTGTGAACATCATACTATTAATTGATGGTGCAATATATCACACACTTACACAAAAGACGGGTTATAAACTAATATGAACAATTTTGTTTATCCTATATAGGTGGTGGAGAAACCTCAACTTTGGTTCAAAACTACCCTTTGCAAGGTATAGAATAGCGGAGGTATACTTTTGGATGTTGGGAACCTTCTATGAACCTCAATACGCATTAGGAAGAGAAATATTTACAAAATTGTACAAGATGACGTCCGTTATGGATGATACATATGATGCATATGGGCTCTTTGAAGAGCTTGAAGTGTACACTGAAGCTGTCCAAGGGTTAGTAAAATCAGCTAAATTGTTGTTATCGCTTTATATCATACCACCTTATATATTTCACTTAATCGTGTTTATCATTCTTTAAATTAGTATATAATATGAATACAATTATCAATTAGGTGGGACAAGAGCAACATGAACAAACTCCCCGACTACATGAAGCTGACTTATCAGGCTCTCCTTGATACCTTTGATGGATTTGAACAAAGTTTAGCCAATGAAGGAAGATCACAACTGGTTTCTTATGTTCGAGAAATGGTAAGACGAAGTTGGCAACAATTATGTTATCGTAGTACTTAACTAACCGTGTAATGTAAGTAAACTACTTATCGGGTGTAGTTGCCCGCTAGCTTATTGGTTAAGTTTTATTGAGGTAATACCTAAATCCTGAGTTAAAGTTGCTTATGCATATCACTTTTATTTCTGGATTGCTATACAATAAAAGATTGGGAAAAAAGTGTTGTAACGAAAACAATTAATCCAAGAAAGCATATAGAACATTAAACTAACAAAGACATTTATGAACCTCGCCAACAATATGTTGGCTTGTCCACATGTTGTGGTAGAGAATATAGAATTTATTAGGGTTTTAAGGACAAAGAATAAATTTCTAAATATAGGGGCAGAGATCATATAGTACTCCCAAGATTTATAAGTAAGATTCTTGCTGAGTAATTTGATTTAAAGCATTCCAACTGAAGTACATTTTTTTCTAGATCCACCATTTCAAATAATTAAGTTTCCTAAATTTTCTGGTAATTCTTTAACTACTTTGACACAAATCAAACAAATATAATTGCACTTTTTAGATGATCACCATATTTGAGATTGTTGATTTAAGGTTGGAAGGAATAGCTTATGAGAAGTTACTAGTTCACCTAATAACAAATTTATGTTACTGTAGATGAAAGCTCAATGCCGAGGCTACTTTCAAGAGGCCAAGTGGTGCCATGAAAAGTATGTCCCAACATACGATGAATATCTCAATGATGCTGCAATTACAACTGCTGGCTACACTTTAATGTCTGGGACAACGTTTCTAGGAATGGGTGAATTGGCAACAAAAGCAACATTTGAATGGGCTAGGCATACCCCGAAACCTATCAAGGCTTCATGTATAATTGGAAGGCTCATAGGTGACATGGCTAGCTATAAGGTAAACTATACATACACATTCAATTTAGCTTCTAATTTACATTATGATCGAACATATCCCCTAGCCGTGATAGTCATTTTTTTTCTTTTGTGGTGTACCTTATAGATTGAACGAAAACGAGAACATGTGGCATCTGCTGTAGAATGTTACATGAAGCAATATGGAGTCGCGGAGGAAGAAGCTGTGAAAAAACTTCACAACATAGTGGAGGAAGCATGGAAAGACTTAAATGAGGAGATGCTTTGGCCAACAACATTCCCAAGGCCATTGATGACACGAATTCTCAACCTCTCAAGGGTTATTGAAGTTTTCTATCGTCTAGGAGAAGATGACTACTCTATTGTTAGCCAAAATATGCAAGAGAAAGTGGAAGGTGTGCTCATACATCCGGTAATAGTTTAAGCTTGCCATATTCAATTACTTGTTTGGTAGACAAGAATAAATGGCGGTGTTTGGAATAACTATAATGATTATTTTGTAAGGGAAATCTTATGGCAATGTTTATTATCTATAGTGATGCTTTTCATCCTCAAAATTTTTTTTTTAACAAATTTCTATTATGATCCATTACCATCTCAAATATTGGTATTGATTGATAATAGAAATTTTCTAACAAACTCACGTAAATTGAGGATGGAATTAATTGCATTATAATAGATGTTAACATAAGTCTTTACTTACAAAATTTCGTGTTAAGTTATTATGATTACCGCAATTTAATGTTGCCTACCTAACGAGTTGTAACAAGCTTGGAGAAAGGTTTGGGAAGATTGTTGGAGAATAAGACCTTTCAACAAGTGTGTGCATATGGTGTTTGCATTCTAGCGAAGATTGGGAGCTTTATCTTTCTTAATTTCTGTTAACGCTTGTGTGTTTAAATAGTTTTGTTCGTCAGGTGATATTAGTCATCTAGATGGGTTTGATTGCTGGTGTAATGTCACGTGATTTAATTCCCTTTTTTCATGAAGGTGAATGAAATTGTTTGTTTTCATATAGGTCTAAAAATTCAGAATATGAACATTCCCTTCAAGAGTGCCTCTTGGGTGAAACATGTTACACTAAACTCATTGTGTATAAAACTTTACACGTACATAAGGATACAAATTCAAATAAAAATGACATGAAATACACAAATAACGACATGAACCCGATGTCATTATTTCATGTCATTTGAGTTTTTTAACAAAAGAAGCGGTAGTTTATGGGTTGTTACACCATAAGTTATGGTATAACAATTACATCCAAGAATTGTTGTTCCTTCAAAGTTTTGGTCTCATAATAACAATAAATGTACCTAGATTGATGAATATTGAAAAAGCAAAAAAATAACCCAACCCAAAAAGAAAGACTTCCTCCGTTCCAAATTAAACGCAACAGTTATTTTGGGAAGTTTCAAATTAAATGTAACAATTCCAAATTTTCTATTTTTAGTAAGTTTTTTAGGTGTGAATTTACAAAAATACCCTTACTAAAAAATTAAACCATACTTAATTATACCTAATGAAAACTAATTAAACTCTTAAGAAGAAGTTATCATACTAATTAAATCAATACAAATCCAAATCATATTCCTCTTTCTATCTCCTCAACTCTCACCCACCACCATTGTTCTTCTTAATCATCATCTAAACCTCCATCACCCACCTTAAGATTCTCTCTCCTCAAACCCACCCACCTCAAGTTTCTCTCTCCTCACTCCAACCCACCACCACTTTCTATCTCCACCACCAACCGCCGGAATTCGTCCCAATCACCCGCCGGATATCGTCTCCACCATCACCATCCGCCGAAATTCGTTGGATTTGGGGTTTTTTATCCAACTATTTGTGTTTTTTGCCCATATTTCATGTTCTTGTTAAACCTTATCAACCCTTCAATCACAAACGCACATTCTTCTCTAACCTTACTCAACTGAGTTGGGTCTATCAAAATCGTCTCCAACTCGGTCAAAACCCCAGTTTTTAACCTTACTCGGGCGATTTGGTGAGTTGAGACTCGGTGCCTGAGGAACGATGTTAGAGTGTTGTGTTCGCGAGTTGTGTGGAGGGTTTCGACGAGAGTTTTGAGGTAGGAGAGATGGTGAGCGAGTTGACTCAGATTTGGGTCCGAGAGGATTGTGTCTGACTCGGTCTCAAGTAGAGCTTTAATGGCGGATGAGTTTGTCACTTGGTTGTGAATTTGAGTTGTTTGGCTGGTGATGCTGGTCGTGGTGTTTTTTGGGGGTGAATTTCGGTGTTTTTGGTTTGGGTGGTGCTGTTGGTGGTAGTGTTTTTTGGTGGTAGTGTTTTGGTGTTTTTGGTTTGGGTGGTGAATTTCTGTGTTTTTGGCTGGTGGTGGTGTTTCGGTGGAGCTGGTAGTGGTGGTCGTGCTCCGCGGTGGTAGTGGCAGTAAATAGTGGTACTGATGGTGCTTGGTCCCACTTTCTCTCTCCACTTAAACTTAATCACAATACCCCTCCCTTTTTTTAATCACCCCCTAAGAAATTTCAACTAGGAGTCCGTGCCCCCTAAATTGTTGCGTTTAATTCGGAACGGAGGTAGTAGAAGTTTATTATTTGCAATTCCACAATTTTAATAATAGATCTTATAATGCACTCCCTTTGTACTTATTTATCTTGGTCACTTGGAATATTTTAGTCAAAGTTTAAAAAAAAAAAATTTGACCATGATACATGATTATTATGTATGAAAAAATATAGTGGTGTAGGGCCTTGTTGGATTCTTCTCGATGTGCAATCTTAAAATGGTCAGATTTGGTTAATTGTTTACTAACACCTAATTATATATATTGACGATCAAAGATGTGCATTTGATAATGTAGAAAGTAAATAAGTATGGTAAAGCTACAATGGAAATAGTTAATAGGCCTATGCATCCGAGTCAGAGTCATTAGTCATCAAACGAATAAATGGTTGTTTGGTAAATTATGTAGGCAAAAGAAATTGTAATGATTTTCTGATTTAGTTAGTTGTTTGGTCGACATGAAGTGGGGAAAATGGAAGCAATGATAATTCCTTGGGAAATTGAAATTCTCGCAAAACGTGGAAATTTATTCACCCCCTCCCCTTCCCTTGGTCATTCATAATTCCCTCATCAATTCATACGAAGTGCAAATTTCTTGATGTCAACCAAATAGATCATCTTACATAAGGAAAATAACTTCTTAGGAAAAGAAACTTCCCATGGAAATTAAATTCTCATGTATACCAAATAACCACTAAGTTTAGTGAGGTTAGATTACATTAATGTAGCTCATATTAAAAGTTTTTGGCAAAATTAAAGAAGCCAACAGTTCCAAGGTTTTAGTACATCATTATCATGTCATGATATAGGACTAAACCATCGAGTAAAAAAACTTGAAAATTTCTCCTCCTAAGACGTACGGTCGTCTATAATTTTATTATTATTAAAGGGGTAATATATTGAGGTAAAGCAAATCTAGTTTACACATTAGATAAAGTAGCATGCGGGGGTTATCTTCCCCTCTATTACAACATAAACACAAATTTTCAAAGGTGATTTTGTCTAAGCCAAAATGTAATTCCTCCAAGGTCGATTAGAAAATTGGCGGAATATATTAACTTTCATGCTCCGCTTCCGGACAGTTTTGGCCAAGATATCAGCTTCCCTTGTCTGTCCTCTCTCAACTTTTTGCACTATCTTTACTCGTCCCTCCTCTAATAACTCCCTGCATATATTTGTTGTGTTAGTGTATATGTCTTTCATTTTTGCATCACCATTGATGTTGTCCACTGTCACCAGAGAATCTGTGATAATAATGCAGTCGTTCCAATTCTTCCTCTTGATCCATTTTAGTGCTTCCAATGATAGCTATGATTTCAGATAAATTAGCATCATTGCTCATAATATTCCCACAAAGCCCTTCAATCCATTGGCCAAAACTACTTTTGCAAATAGCCCCCATTCCAGCATGACAACTAGCAAGGCAAAAAGAAACATACATGATAACGGTCGTCTATTGAACGAATTAAATAAGGAAATCGCGTGGAAAAGTGTTCGCCCACCTCGGCTAATGGCTTGCCATCCCGAGCAACTTTTCCGGAACTTGACAGTAGCTTGAAGAAGTACGGAGCTTGCCAGAGTGACAAACGACCTCGTCCGAGCTCCAGTGGCCAATTAGGCCCATCCTGTGCCAAAACAAATGTTGTCCAGAATCAATAGCCATCCACAGCAAAGGAATAGCCTGCCCGGGCACCTAGGTTCTGCTGGCTCTTACTCCCTACTGCTATCTCGGCTCGTGTTATGTTGTTTGTCGCTAGTCGCTGCATTGCTCTGGACACTCATTGATCACTGCTAACGAGCTAATGCTTCCTTCGTAAAAGGTCTTTAAAAACAATCTCAACCCATCCATATACCAACAAATGGATCCAAAGAAGGCACTAAAACTATTGGACTTCACGTCTTAAAATTAGCGACATGTTTCGCTTCCATGAAAGAAAATCTAAACGTATAAAATATTTAGAGAGAAACAAGCCATCACATTTGTCGAGGGTTCTACATTCATTGTAGGAACTCGATGCACATAAGAGTAAAAACGAACCTAATCCAGCATTGCGCAAAAGAGTAAGAAGCATGATAGAGCTTTAATTTGTTTTTGGTCCAACAAGCCTTTGATGATATTTTTGTTTTTTTTTTGAAATATATGCAATAACCGATATATTTAATGAAGCATGGGACATAATCAAACTACAGTATTTGAATTATTGAATTTTCAAAACAAAGAGCCATCCAAGACTATCTTTAGTCGAAATGGTGTCCGGGATTATTGTCAATTCAATGATGTACTATGGTGAGTTTCTCTCTCTAAGAGTTTTCCTCTCGGTGCGAAAGCATCGTAGCCATGGCAAGGAACTCGAAGGGGCAGAAAGCTAGTACTCCAATCAAGATGGTCCGAGTGGTGAATCGGCGAGTAGGAAGACAAAATCTATGGGTGAATTACTGGGGATTGATGCGATGGAACTTGAAAACCCAAGTGAAGAGGAGGAGATTCAAGCAATCAAACAGAGTCAGCAAACACATCGTCTCTTCTCGGAATGGTTGAGCTCGATGCATTCGTCAGCTGGGAAACAGAAGGGAACGGTGACGTGGGCGGATAGGAGTATTCAACCTGTTCTTATTCTTCAATTTGAAGATGATGAGGTAAGTAATCCTGATCCTATGACCAATGAGAATGTGATTGTGGATAAGGTGAAAATTGATGATATCGATATACAATCTGAAATTGAGTATTGGAATTCAGCTATCAATTGTTATGTAATTGGTGCGAATCCGCCTTCATAAGTGATGGAGAGGTTTATTAGAAGGATTTGGAGAAATATGGGGGTAGATAAGTTTGTTGTATTGAAGAAGGGTGTGTTTATTGTTCGATTTCGCACAATGGAGAAGAGAGATGAGATTTTGGCGGGAACTAACTATTTTTTTGATAGTAAACCTTTGATTTTGAAAGTGTGGGATCCGGATATGGATGTGATGAAAGAATCCTTTGATGTGTTGCCTACCTGGGTTCAACTTAGGTTGGATTTCAAATATTGGAATGAGAATTGCTTTAAGAAGTCAGTAGCTAGAATTGGCAAATTTGTGCAAGTTGATCAAGCTATTGGAAAACGTGAAAAGTTGCAATATGTCAGGGTTCTTATTGAGGTGAAAGTGGATCATGAGTTTCTAGATCAGTTGGATTTCATCAATGAGAAAGGAATTGAGACTGTTTTTGATGTGATCTATGAATGGAAACCAGTCCTATGTTCGGTGTGCAAACAATTGGGACATGGGAAGGATGACTGTAAAAAGAGTGTGGTTAGACAGGAATGGAGAGCAAAGGAGATTCCTAAGGAGGTGGTGACTGTAGAGAAGGTCCAAGGAGCGAGGGGAGCAGAATGTTGACAAATCTGATGGATTTCAATTAGTTAATACTTCATCAAGGAGGTATGGTACCACATCTAAGCCTACAACTACAACTAATTCGTTTGCTGTGATGGATGATATTGTACCTGAGGAGGTGATGGTGGGACAGGTGTTATGTGAGAAAATGAATGTAATGATTGACGGAGGGGAGGCCCCTGGGAAACATGGATAGTATGCTAGTGTAGAATGTTCGAGGGATTAATTGCCAGAAGAAACAGAAAGATGTTAGAAAATTGCTTGGCATTAAGTCTCTTGGATTTGTTAGTCTCTTAGAGACTAAAGTGAAGGTGAATAAAATGGGAATTCTATATAAAAATGTATTCTCGAGTCGGTGTTTTACCTCTAATTCCTCCCCGCCATCCTCGGAGGAAGGATTGTGATTGCTTGGAACTCCGTAAGCTTTCATGTCAATATTCTGGTTATGACAGCTCAATTGATGCATTGTTAGATTGTTCCTGTTAGTAGTGGGGAAGGTTTCTTCTGCACTATAGTGTATGCTTTTAATAGTGCTAGCCTTATTAGGGAGGATTTGGAGAAGGATTTGAAGATGTTGTCTGAGAAGATCGATAAAGCTTGGCTTGTCAATGGAGATTTTAATTGTGTTCTGCATAGAGAGAGGATTGGAACAGTGGTGAGGGATTATGAAATGGAAGCTTTCCAAAGATGTGTTGCTGAATGTGGTTTAGATGACATTAAATCTGTGGGTTGTTTCTTCACTTTGAACAACAAACAACAAGGGGATGATAGGGTTTTTAGCAAATTAGACATGGTGTTGGGAAATGATAAATGGCTTGATCAATTTCCTACAGCTGAAGCTTTTTTCATGAATGAGGGATATTTTGATCACACACCTGTTCTGGTGAGATGTCATGGTGTTACAAAGGGAAAAACTCCTTTTAGATATTATAAGATGTAGAGAGAGGCTCCCGTTTTTGAAAGACTGGTGACAGAAAGCTGGCAAACTGATATTCAAGGGTCTTTAATGTTCAAAGTAGTGCAGAAATTGAAGAATGTGAAGCAGGTTTTGAAAGGCTTGAATAGGAGTGCTTTCAGCAACATCCAAGTTGCTGATGAATAGGCGTTCAGATACCTTCAGGGGTGCCAAAATAAGATGCATATGAACCCAGGTGATAGTGAAGTATGTGATCAAGAGAAGAATGTTGTCAAGGAATACAGGAAGATTCATGATATGTAAATTTCTTTTCTTCAACATAAGGCAAAGATTGCTTGGAATATAGGTGGTGATGAAAATAGTAAAAAATTTCATCATTCTATAAAAGCAAGAAGGATGCAAAATAATGTTTATTGCATTCATGACATGAATGGCCAGTGGGTGGATAATATTGATGGTGTCAAAGATGCTTTTCTTGAGTTCTACCAGTGTCTCTTGGGTACTTTTAAGATGAGAAATGGTAGAATTCAAGCAGAAGTGATTAGTGAGGGATCAATTCTCAGTAAGGAGCAAATGTTTGTTGTTCTACAGCTTGTGACAGGGGAGGAGGTAAAGGAATCTCTTTGGTCTATTCCTGGGGAAAGTCTCCTGGTCCGGATGGTTTTGGGTCCTACTTCTACAAAGACTCTTGGGAGATAGTTGGCAATGATGCTATTGCTGCTGTTCTGGATTTCTTTAATTTAGGAAAATTGTTAAAAGAGGTAAATAATACTATCTTGACTTTGATTCCTAAAGTCAAATGTCCAAGCAGTGTGACTGAATATAGACCAATAGCCTGCTGTAATTCTATTTACAAATGTATTACAAAGATCATTAGTAAGAGAATTAAGTTGGTTTTGCCTGATATTATTGCTGGTAATCAGGGAGCTTTTACTCAGGCGCATTTTATTGCTCATAATATCCTTATATGTCAGGATATTGTGAAAAATTATGGGAGGAAAAATGCAAAACCTGGTTGTATTATTAAAATGGATATGGAAAAAAGCATATGACTCTATCCATTGGGAATTCCTTGAGGAGATGCTTCATGCTTTGAAATTCCCTAATAGATTTGTTCATCTCATTATGGAGTGTGTGAGTTCTCCTAGATTCTCCTTGATTTTGAATGGTGAGATGTTTGGTTTCTTTGAAGGAAAAAGGGGCCTTAAACAAGGGGATCATATGTCCCCTCTTTTGTTTGTTATTTGCATGGAATACCTCACTAGGGTGCTGAAGGTTGTAGGTGTTCAGGAGCAATTTAAGTTTCATCCTAGATGTGTGGGTTTGAAACTTAATCATTTGTGCTTTGCTGACGATGTGATCTTATGTAGTAATGGGGATTTTCTGTCTATTTACACAATGCTCAGAGGTTTTCAACACTTTTTAGAAGTGTTAGGTTTGGAGGTGAATAAAAGTAAAACTGAAATTTACATAGTTGGTATGGGTCATGATGAGATTTAAAGGGTGTTGGATGTTACTGGATTCAAGAAAGGTCAAATTCCCTTCAGATATTTAGGAGTACCCATCTGTCATAAGAAGATTGCAACAAAGGAATGTCTTGGCCTGATTGATAAAATGACTTCCACAATTAGGGTGTGGAAAAGCATAAATCTATCTTATCAAGGTAGATTAGTCTTGGTTAATTCCGTTCTTATGAGTGTGCATATCTATTGGGCTCATATCTTCCTGATTCCTAGATTTGTTCTTTAAGAGGTTGAAAGAGTTTGCAAGCATGCATATTTATGGGATGGTGGTCAATTCAGCAAGTCTGCTGGGAAAGTGGCTTGGAACCAGGTGTGCATTCCAAGGTATGTTGGTGGCTTAGGTATAAGAAATATTCAGACTTGGAATTGTGCTGCTTTCGGGAGGTACGTTTGGGCTATAAGTGCAAAGAAGGATAGTTTATGGCTCAAATGGGTCAATGAACTATATATGAAGGGAGATGAATGGTGGCAGTATACTCCTCCAACATATTCAAGTTGGTATTGGAGGAAAATTTGTGAAGTGAAGGAAAAGTTGAAGAGTGTGATTACTTTGAATCAGTTCAATAATAGGGAGTCTTACTCTATTAAAGAGATGTATAAGTTGTTGAATGGTGAGCAGATAAAAATCCATTGGGATAAGTATATTTGGAATAGGCTTGTTGTTCCAAAGCATCAGTTTTTTGCTTGGTTGATAATGAAAAACAGATTACAGACAACAGAGAGGCTTCACAAATATGGCATCCGTGAGTTTGATTTATGCCAAATCTGTGGTTTGGCAGTGGAAACTCAGGATTATTTGTTGGTTAGCTGTCACCATAGCAAGCTAATTGGAGAGAAGATTTTACTATGGCTGGGGATTGATGTCAAGAAAGAAAATTTTCCTCAATATATTCACTGGTTAGCAAGATGCAGGAAGTCTAATAGTTCCAAAAGCAGGTTTTTGCACTAGCCTTTCATGCTATGGCATATTCAGTTTGGTGGGTTCGTAATGATGCCTACTGGAACTTTAAAGTTGTTTAGCCTCATATAACTATATATAGAATATAAAGAGATATTGTAAATAGAAGCTATAGTGTGTTGCCAAAAAAGATAAGCAGGAAAGATAGAGAATGGTTAAGGAGATTAGCTTTAGATGTTTAAGTTGTCTGGTGAGTGTATCTAGACTCTCTTTGGTTAGGTTTTAACTTGTTCTATGATGATGCTTAATATACTTCTCTTACTGATAAAAAAAATGATGTCCTATGGTAAAATTGAAAAGATTTTTAGAGCCTTTTCGTGGTCTGGCAACTATTTTAGTTATAAAATTTGGTATGTTGTCTGGGTAGATGTGTGTAAAAGCAAAAATAATGGTTTATGGGCTTCAAAGGCATCATGATATGGAATATTGCTGCTATGGTTAAGTATGTGAGGCCAATTGCTCACACCACTTGAAAAAAAGAAGAGCTTTGGCAACGAAAATAGTCATCGCCCAAGACTCTAATATCGTCGTCGCATAAATAGTAGGGCGACGAATGACAAGTCTGCGTGAGGTCATTGCGGAAGGCATGTCGCCCAAATCATTTTGTGCGACGAATCACATGTTTGTCGCCCAAAACCCTATTGTACAACCAAGTCTTGGGCCCTTATAACAACTAGAATTTCGTAGCACATATATTGTTTAGGCGACGAGTGGGCCTTTCACTGCCATAAAGAGTTTACTCAGTTTATTTGCCGCTTGTTGAAGGGGGTTCCTTGGAGTTTTCTTTTGGTTGCAGTTTGAGGTGCTATGGATGGATTTTGTTCAGTCTTCATTTATCCGGGGTCATTTTGTTGAAGCAGCTTGTTGTTGAGGCGAGATTCGTTTCTTCGAGTCTAGGTTTCAAGTTTGAGGGGTGATGAAACTTTTGATTTATTTGTAGGTGGATTTTGAATCCTCAGTTGGATATGGATTATTTGTCCTAACCATCCCTAGATCTTGGTTAGAATTTGGAGTTGTAGCTAGAAAGTTACTTTAAAGCTGAATTACTTCAAAATTCAATATTTAAGGTGAATAGTGTTTATAGAGTCTGATCTTTAAGTGGAGAGTATCAATGATAATATTACTTTAGGACCTATGAAGATGGAATAAGAGAGAGAAGATCGATTTGTTCTTGATGTTATGAGTGTGTTCAATGATTTTGAGAAGACATGTGGACCGAAAGTTGAAAGGTTCTCATAGTTATAAATTGCAGTTGTTTTTATTTGTTGTTTAGTTACTTGGTGTTGTGTGATGACCTTGATTGTCAACATCCTTCAAATTTCAAATATGAAGGAGGCTCTTCAACAGCATTCCAACAAGTCAGTGTTCTCTCTCTTTGAAGAGAGGTCAGGGTTACCCGTTTCCATGGGTATTATCACACTTGTACTAAATTGATGATTTGCATCGGTTGCGGAACCCCTATTTGTGTCGGTTTTGGGTTCGACATGAAAGCTTTGGACGCATATTCCTCTATAACCATTTGCGCCAGTTATTAGACCACAACTGACACAAACGACTAATTTTTTTTATCAAAAAATGTCATTTGTATCGGTTGTAACCTACAAACCGACGCAAATGACACATTTTCTTATCAAAAAAAATATTGACAGTACCCTCGCCATCCCAAACCAGGCTTCTTCTTAGTAGGGGCCTTCATAACCGGGTACCCGGCTTTTCGAGTACCCGACTTTTCGGGTACCCGAAAATGCGGGTACCCACTTTTACGGGTAGATTTTTAAGCGGCCCATGTCCCGACCCGGAAAAATCGGGTACCCGTCTTTTCCTGGTCGGGACACCGGGTACCCGCTACCCGAGTTGAAAATTTCCAGCTTGCACATTTCACTTCATCCAATGCAAGTAAGTACACATTGAACTTCAAATACTACAGAAAAGCAAAACTTCATCCATTTGCATCAAAAATCTAACAAAGGGTGAAACATAGCATTAAATTAATAACCATTCAGTACAGTTACACAGAGAAATAGAATCAACAAATTGATCAAACATTTAATAGGATTATTTTAGGTATTGTCAGAGATAAATTTGTGATGGGTAACTGATTGTTGATGGTTTCTTTTGTCTCCTGTCATATTCTGTTAGTTTTAGTCTTTTAGAGTATACTGCTTTATATTATTGTTGTTTAACATGATAAATTTTTGGAGTGCTTTTTCATCTTGTCTTTGATTGGTTCAGAGAGGATGATGCGTAGATTATCTAATTCTTAAGTGTGTGTAATGGTTTCTGATTGTAGCAAGTATATGAAAACAAGAACATAAGGTGAAGAAAGAAGCAGAGATAGGAAATTATAAATGGAAGTTGAAGACTTCTGTATCTTCTTTGTAACGGAAAAAAACCAATTTTTAAAACTAACCGGGTTAACGGGTACCCGCTAATTTCAGCAATTCAGCCCATTACTCGGCCCGTAAACTTTCTATTTTAGCGGGTTGGGTACCCGACCCTTCAAAATCAAGAAAATGATAAAAATATCTGTTTTATTTCCTCCAGGTCAGGTAATGCGGGTCGGGTCTTATACAACTCCAAATTTTATTAGAGCAGATCGAAGATATGAAAAGAGGAAAAACAAACAAATCAAATGAGAGAAACAGAAATCCCCTAGCTAAATTCCCAGATCTAAAAAGATCAAAATATAAAACAACTTTACAATCAAACTGAACATTATAAACTTCCTAGTTCCTACAACAAAAGTAAGACTAAAACTAAACTGGAAGAAGAAGAAATAATCCAATCAATTTCGCAGTGGTTTTTACTTGTATACATTAGAAGACAAAAGAAATCCAACAATGTAAAACTAAAACTTATTTCTAAAAGTTCTAGATCAAAGAGCAAAATATAAAAACAAAAGTTGGATCTACGAATTTATTTTCTCGACCTCCACCGGATTTTTCCCGCAAATTTTGCTGGTTTCTGCTCTCCTTTTTTACCGGATTCCACCAGAATTTCCGGCGAGATTTTTGTTGGCTTTCGCTTGCAGATTCCTTGCTGGAATTTCGAAGTTAAACAAAAAAAATCACAAAAACATAAACAAAATTATAAGCATGAAGAGGAAAACTAAAATTAAAAAATTGAGTTGTTCTTAGATATTTTTTAGGGCATAACAAATAGACTTTAGACACTTAGCTTCAGCAACTGAGTGAATTGCATCGATAAAAATCAAACAATGCAGTGATTTAGTGTAATTAACAAAATGGGTATTTTTTTGGCTAAGTTTGTCGTGCAAATCCCAAATTTTCTCTAAAATAGCTTCAACTTTTTCCATCTCATTTTCCCATTTCATATTATAGGGTTTGTGAAATGAAATTGGAAGGGAAAAAGGGGAAAGAAAAAATTGGGTATTTATTGTGGGAGGAAGGTTATTTGTTGTTGGGGGCTGATGAGATCCCTTTTTGTAGCGAATTGCATATATTTGCAAGGATTTTTTAACTGCAATAATACAAACTTTGGCCCGTTCTCTTGCAATAATACAAACTTTTGATTATTTTTTAATAATACAAACTTTAGGCCAAAACTCCTCCAGTAGGTCATGACCGGTTCCTAACTTGTTGGTGCAGGTAAAATGCATACGTGGCACTTACCGTTCGAGGGGACCTTATAAAATTATTTTTTGGCTCTTTTTTTTCGTTATTTCCCCTTCTTCTTCTTTCTTTGTTCTGTTTCTTCATCCTTCATTTATTTTCTTCTTCCTCCCTCAAATTCTTCCTTCTTTTTTAAAATTCGTCCTCAAAAAACAAAATCCCAAAAGCAATTTTTGAACCTGAAGCACAAATGGCTGCCAGAAGACAAACGTCAGTGGGTTCTTCCTCTAATTCAAGGGGAAATTCGAATGGTTCCACGAAATGTTCTTGTGGAAGAGAACCTGTTGTTCGTACTGTGAAGCATGGCGCAAATGCTGGACAAAAGTTTTATGGGTGCCCTTTATGGCCTGTGAGCATTTAATTTTGTTTTAATTGATTTTTTTTACAAAAATGGGAAATCTAGGGTTTTTTTTGCAACTAAGTGACTGTTATTGTATTGTAGGATGCTAAGTGTGATTTTTTTAAGTGGTTTAATGAGCAAGGGAGTGAAGTTGATGATCTTAGATTTCAGATATTTGAGAAGGAGACTACCATAGCTGAGATGGAGTATGAGAAGAGTTTAATGGCTGAAAAAATCAAAAAATTGGAGCTTAAAAAGGACAACTTGGAAGAAGATGTGCAAGAGATAAAATTTGAGCTTTCACAACTGCGTATTGAGGTGTTGAAAACTTCACGCAATGAGAAGAACTTGACCTTGGCTTTGTTTGTTTCATGGCTTGTTTTTGCCATTTTCTTGTTTTATTTAGGTTAGTTTAAGGTTGTTATTGGTGGATGTAACAAATGTGATGCTTTGTTGTCAGTTAATACAAAAAAAATTGTTGGAACCCTTCAAGTTTGTTGTCATGTTATTTTGCATTTGGTGAAATGAAAAAAAATGTTTGGATTTGATGATGATAATATGATATGATGCTTAACAATACACTCAGTGGAGTCAAAAACATCATGCAATTTCACATATAGCAACTGTTCAAAAAATCCTAAGGAGACTCAAATGCTCATCCAAACAGCAGTACAAATGTCATAAACTTAGAAACTAATTAATAACCTTAATGTACCAAAAAACCACAGCTTTAATTACTCTACCTAAAATCAGTTCCTAACCAAAAAACCCACAGGCCTAATCTACTGAGTTGCTTGATGAAGAATGGAGCATTGGCTGGACTGTGAGCCTTGAAAGTGTTGGTCATTAAGCATCCTTGGAGCAGCAGATGTTGGTGGCTGCACAAAAAGGTAAAAAAGTTAGGTTAAAGTTCAACAAATGTTGAAACAAAAAAAAGTCACAGTGACTTACATTAAAAATGGGTGAACCATCATCCCCAATCAACACACCCACACCAACTGGGACCCTCCCCCTTCCCATGTCCCTGCCTCTTCTTCCACCTCCCCTAGAGCCAACTCCACCTCTGACCATTCTTCCTCCTCTGCCCAGCTGAGAGGGTTGTGCAGTTGCATTGTGATGAGTTGATGATGATGCAGTAGGTTGAGCTCTGGCTTGGAGTGGTTGGCCATCCTTCCTAGGTCTCCCCCAAGGTTTTATTTGGTGCAGGCTCAGGCACAATTATGGTGTCCCTATTTGGGCACCTCCTTTTATTATGGCCCTTGACCTTGCATAGGCTGCAAGCCATCTCAGATCCAGTTCTCTTCAAGGTCCCAGGCTTCTTAGAGCCTTCCTCAGGGTCCCTCCTCCTATTCTTTCTAGGTTTACCTGGACCTATTTTGATAGGAGGGGGTTGTACTTCACATGGCACATTTAGCCAATGTCTTTCCCCTTCTACTGGTGGAATGGAACCTGCACATTTTACAAAAAACACTTAGAACTCATAGACAGTAGGCAAAAAATACAGAAGGAGAAATGATATACCTGCATATGTTGCTAAGTATACATCCTTCCTGTAACAAGGATCAACAAAATCATCAGCTTCCTTGTGCTGAAAATATATGCATGCAATGGCATGACAGCAAGGCACATCTCCCACTTCCTACAAGTGCATGTCCTTGCATTTAGATCCACAACCAACTGGTCCAAATAGGTAGCTGACATTGAATAAGTTGTCTGTGGAAGGAAGCACATCACACTTTGCAGCATTATTTTTCTCTTTCTCCAATATGGCTTGTATTCTTGGACACAATGCAGATGTACACTTCTCCATTTCCTGCCTTTTGAGCACAAGTTTCTGCATCAGAGCAGCTCTGATGTCTTCCATCATGTACACCAGGTGCTTTGTCCTTGCATTGATAATGTAGGCATTGAAGGTCTCTGCCATGTTGTTGGTAATGGCATCAGTCCTTATCTTACAGTCCAAGAATGCCCTGCAGAACAACTTAGGGTTGTATGCTTTGAAAGCATTTGCAGCATCTTCACTTATTACTAGGGGTGTTCATAACCGGGTACCCGACTTTTCGGGTACCCGGATATGCGGCTACCCGCATATTCGGGTACTTGAAAAGCCGGCCTATGACCCGATCCGGGAATACCGGGTACCCGGTTATCGGGTACCCGGTTTTCCCGGGTCGGGTCATCGGGTACCCGGTTCGTTTTCCCCTTTTTTTTTTAAAAGCTGGCCGTTAGTATTTAGGTAGGCATTAGCCCACTGCAATGCAATTAGTTTGTAAGTCCACTATTAATTATTAAAGCCCACTGCAAATCTGTAATACAAATATACAATGCAATTGCCAATTAGTTGCTTGCTTCTAACATTTCAAACTCCTCATGCACCCCATCTTTAAAAACATCACAAATTCACAAACTAAATGCACTGCCACAATAGTTGCTTCCCACAATGTACAATGACTCAATGAGTACTATCAACTATGAGATGCATCTCAAACTAAGTGCTTACAAGTTACAAACTTTAAAGTTCAAAGTTTCAAACATTACAAAGTCACAATCCACAAAATAACACTAAAAGGGAGGGAAATTAAATAGGTTTAAAATACAAACTCTTTAATGTTTCTCAAAGTTTTTCCAAACAAAAAAAAAACACAACTTCAAAGCTTATATTCATTTGTGAAGTCCGAAGCATTGGTGGTCTCATCAATTGCAATTGTCGGTTGCTCGGAGACCAAATCTTGCATGCCAACAAACAATAGAAAAATGTAGATGTTACAAATTTACATATGAAAAAATATGAATAATGCAAATATTTAAAATGAAAGTAATTGATGACAAGATAAATTACTAACCTTCTTCCATAATCTCCAACTCTAGCAAACTTTCCTCTATAGTAATAGGATCATAAGAGGTGCGCATCCAATCTTGAGAACAAACAAGGGCTTCAACCATCCTTGGAGTAAGAGAGGTGCGGAAGGAATCAAGAACACGACCCCCCGTGCTAAAAGCGGGCTCCGAAGCTACCGTTGAAACCGGAATTGCAAGTATGTCACGTGCCATTTTCTTAAGAATGGGATAAGTCTTACTTTGTGAAGCCCACCAATCCAAAATATCAAATCCCTCATCATCATCGGGTTCGGCTTGGTCACTCAAATACTTGTCCAACTCCGTTTTTGTGTTATAATCGATATTCACATTATCCCTCCTATAATCCTTGCTTAAACTTTTTCTCTTAGATCCATTTCCACCACCATCACAATGAGTCATATAAGAGGTTTGAGCGGTCGAAGTTGACCCCATTTGTTTTGTTGGAGGTTCGGATGATGCATAACAATCAAACAAAGATTCCAAAACATTTCTAAGCTTTTGACATAAAATAATAGAAGATTTAGTGTCATACGATCGACGAACAATGTACTCCACATAGTTTAACTTATGCCTAGGATCAAGAACTAAAGCAATGAACATCAAAACATTGACATTATTAACATTTGACCAATACTTGTCAAATTTGAGCTTCATTTGTCTTGTCATATTCCTAAGCCCATCATCATCATGACTAAGATAATCAGAAATTTCATATCCAATATCATATATGTCCTCTACAAGTGTATTACCGGTCACATACCGAGATCCCGATAATGTCAATGTAGCTTGATAGAAAACTTCAAGAAAAGGCAAGAAACAAGCAACTTTGTCCCAATCCTCATCATCCGGGGCCCCACCTATCCTCCTAAGCTCTCTAGTGTAAGGAATGTACTTAGTTTTCAAATTTTTGAATGTTTTCCTAAACACCAAAGCCGGCTTAAGCATCAAAAAAGTGGAATTCCACCTTGTTTCAATGTCCAAACACACACCCCCTTTGCTTTTTATATTTTCATCATCAACACAAGACCTAAACTTTTGAAGTCTAGCAGGAGAAGACCTCACATATTTCACAGCAGCACGAACTTTCAAAATGGAAACATCAACATCTTTCAAACCATCTTTAACCACTAAGTTCAAGATATGTGCCGCACATCTCATATGCAAAAACTCAACATTCAACACACATCCATCCCAAAGGTTAAGAATTTTTTTCAAGTATTGTATTGCTAGATCATTAGAACTAGCATTGTCAACAGTTACAGTCAAAACCCTTTTGAGACCCCATTCTAGCAAACATTTTTCAACAGTTTTACCAATAAGTTCCCCGGAATGACCACCAACTAGACAAAAGTTAATAATTCTTTTGTGCAATTTCGAATTATCATCGATGAAATTAAATGAGCAGTGAGACACATATAAGATAAATTTTGACCTGAAGTCCATGTATCTGTGGTAAGACATACCCTAGAAGATAAATTCTTAAAAAAGTTCTTCAAAACCTTCCTTTTTTCAATAAAAAGGCCATAACAATCCCTTGTAATGGTAGCACGTGAGGGATGAACAAAACCAGGAATGGCAACCTTGCAAAATTGACGAAAACCTTCACGCTCAACAAAGCTAAAAGGCAACTCATCAATAATCAACATCTGAGCAAGTGATCTTCTAATCTCATCTTGATTAAATCGACATGCCCTAGGAATACTAACAGTCTCCACAGTCCCATCAGTGTTAACTTTTGTCCTAGACTCAAAATCCAAGATTGTTTGTTTTTTGTCCAAGTTAAAAGGAGCTTTCTTACATCTAGAAGTGTGTCGTGACATGGCATTGGTTTCATTTTTAGATGAACAAGAAATTTTAGCATTACAATTTACACATTTCGCATGATCCTTATCATTCACAATCTTATCAAAATGATCCCAAGCAGAAGAAGTTTTCTTTCTTTTACCTCCTTCGCTAGATGGTTGCCCTTTCTTTTTCTTCTTAGCTTTTCCCTTAGTCTCCATCACTATCTCCGACTCGTCGGAATCTTCATTAGTTTCTTTAGAGTTGACCTCCATTAGATCATCATCACTATTATCTCTATACCTTGATATATTCTATAGGAAAAATGAGAAACTCATTACAATTTACCAACCAAACTATTACTTACTAGCATAAATTAAATCATACCAAGTCACCAACTAAATTAAAGGAGTATTATAACAACAATCAAGTGTACTACTTACTAGCTTAAATCAAACAAATCAATCTTCTTTTTTTATTAGCAATTAGTTTAACAACTTTAAGAAAATACTAACATTAATAACAACAAATAAACTAGCAAATACTAACACTAATAACACTAACAAAGCAACTAATAACACTAACAACACTAAACATACAAAAAAAACTAGTAAACAATAAATACTAACACTAATAACAAGTTAACAACAAATAAACTACCAAAAACATACAAAAAAACTAATCCATGAAAATACTAACATTAATAACAAATACTAACACTAACTAACAAATAATAATCCATGAAAATACTAACACTAACTAACAAATACTAACAATAATAAAAACAAATAAACTAACAAAGCAACTAAACATACAAAAAAAACTAGTAAGCAAAGTCACTTCATTAATCCATTATTCAACAACCAAAAACATAATTAATCAATTAGTCGATTATTCAACTACCAAACACATAATTAAACAAAGCAAAATTAACATAAAAACTAAAAAGAAGGAGAAAAGAAGACTGATTTGTTTGATTTATTCAACTACCGAAAACCCTAAATTGAAGGATTGAAGGAGAAAAGAAGAAGAGTTAACTTACAGCAGTGTGGTGGTGCGGTGCTCGACTTCGCGGTGTGGTGGACGTGGTGCGGCGATCGACTTCGCGGTGGACGGTGCAGTTTCACGTCAGAGAGAGGCAGTGAGGGTGAGGGCGTGAGGCAGAGGCAGTGAGGGTTTTGCACTTTTGCTTTCAAATGGATGAAATGGGCCAAAACAAAACAAAAGGGTTGGTCAGAAATAAAAAAAAAAAACAAAGAAAATCAAACTTTAGCCGGGTACCGGGTACCCGCATGCCTGGTTTCTCCAGCCCATGACCCGACTCGGATTTCTTTGTTTTTTCCGGGTCGGGTACCCAGCCCGGTAAAATCCAAAAAAATCAGCTTTTGACCCGACATTTTTTTGCCGGGTCAGCGGGTTTTCGTGTCGGGTTTTACGGGTCGGGTTTTTCTGAACACCCCTACTTATTACCCCCAATTCTTCAAGAGCTTCATTATAATTAGCTCGATTATAAGCTTTTGCAATTTTCCAAAATTGCAATTTGAACTCATCACCCTTGAAAGACTTGTGCCATAGGGCAAATATATGCCTGGCGCAATGTCTGTGTTCTGCTTCGGGTAGAACAGTAGACACAACATTGAGTATAGCCTACATTTGATTACAACAGCTAGTTAATGTTCTTAACACAACAACCACACAATTAAAATTAACAAAATGGAAAAAAACATGTAATATAGATGGTTTAGGATACCTGATGTTCATCAGAAATGATGGCAACTCCTTCACCATCTCCAAGTTGTAGGCAAGCTTCAATGTGCTAAAAAAACCACTGCCATGACTCATTATTCTCACTCTCTACAACAGCCCATGATATGGAATACATCTGCTCATTCCCATCTCTCCCCACAGCAGATAAGAGTTGTCCACCCAAGAACGTTTTAAGGAAACATGCATCAACACATATTACCTTTCTACATCCCTCCATAAACCCTTTTTGCAACCCCTCAAAGCATGTAAATAACCTCTGAAAAACAGGTACACCACCTTTACCAACTGTTGTAACCAACTCCATAGATGTACCAGGACTAGATGTTTTAAGAGCCTCCAAGTATGGCATAACCTTCCTATAATGATCTGTCATGCTCCCATGCAATAAATTATGTGCAGCATACTTCACTTTGTATGCAAAATCCCTTGTGACCACAATTTTATAAGTCCTCCTTATAGTTTCAACTATTTCCTTAGCTGGCCAGTGGGGCCTGGCCTTAAAAACATCCAAAGAATCGCTAAGAACCCAACTACTCTTAAGTTGTCTGTTCTTTTTCATGTTTCTATGGCAGGTGTGCTGTGCTTTAACTCTCCTAACAACTAGTGTAGCTCTCCTTGTGTCCCAAGCTGCATACAAGTAAAAAGGGCATCCAGAAATGCACTTAATCCCAATTAGTTGTTGTTTGTTCTTGTTGCTGTGACTAATCTTCACATTCCAACCCTGTAATATAGCCCACTTTGCTACAGCTTCTTTGAATACCTCCCTTGTAGGGAATCTTTACCCAACACACCACTTAAACTTAGAGAAGTCAATGTCTGGGTCCACAATTACACCCACCCTCTTCCTTTTTCTAACAGTCAAATCACCCTCCTCTTTCAAAGGGATTGGACTGTCTGGCCTTGGGTCCTCTCATTCATAACTATCAATGAAGTTTGTGTCAATGGGCTCAGTGCATTGAATGGATGGTGTTGTGTCTTTGGGTGTTGAATGTTTTTTGGGTGGTGAAGACTGTTTGGGTGAAGACTGTTTGGGTCGTGGTGAAGGTTTTTTGGGTGCTGAAGACTGTTTGGGTGGTGGTGAAGGTTTTTTGGGTGGTGAAGGCTGTGGGGGTGTTTTCTTGGTCCCAGTTGATTTTTTATTTTATTTTAGTAGGTTGTGATGATGGCTTAGGAGGTGGTGATGATGGCTTAGGAGGTGGTGGAGGTGGTGGTTGATTGTGAGGTGATAGTTGTCTAGGAGGTGAAGGTTGTGAAGGATGGGAAGTCTGCTTGGGTGGAGGAGTTTGAGAGGGTACATTTTGCTTAGGGTTCTCTGTGCTTACTTTAGGAGAGGAGTCAAAGGATGGCTAATTTTTGGTGCTTGCTGATGTGGAAGATTTTGTTGGTGGTAATGTAGAATAGGATAATCTTGTATTCCTTCTGGGCATCAGTTTCTGAGGTGGGCTTTTCAGTTGAGGTTTTGGGCTCACTTTGCAAAGACTGAAAGCACCTTTGAATAACAGGTGGGTTAGTGGGCTGAATCTCTGGTGAAAGGCCACTATGGTACACAAATACTTCAACACACCTACTCCTAACAGCCAATTCAGCCATCTCCAACACCTCTTTGTCTGCATAAACCCTCCTTAAATCATTAACAAAACCTAGTCCTGGTACCAAGTAGAAAAGACCCTTAATCCTTGCATAATTTCTTGATTTTTTGCTTCATTTTCTAAGTCAAACCAACACAATTCATCAGAGTCTACACTCACAGTCCTAGACTTACCTCCCTCATAAACTAAACCACGTTTCTCATGGTTCCTAAAAACACAACCATGCCAAAATTTTACAGTCACAGTAGGCATCCTACAATTATGCATCAAAAATAAGCAAAATCAACAACAAACATCCACACAGAAACCCTAAATCTAAAAAATTGAAACACATACCCTAATTTCTTCAATTGAACAAAATTTAAATTTTGTTACTTTACTTGAATTACTAGCAAATTAGAAGCGAATTGAAGAGCCTAACTACTTTTAAGCAACAATTCCATCAAAATAACCCAACAACTTCCGCAATTCAGTCAAAAACCACAAAATAACTCATCTTCAACCACGAATTTTAAACTTTAGGGTTTCGATTTTTTACCTTGCACAAAACGATGTCGTCTTTGTTCTTCTGCAAGGAACTCAACGCGCTAATGCCCAGTTGGTCTTCAAACGTCAATGTCGAGGTTGGTGAGCTCAGTAATGGCGGAGAGAGAAAGAGGAGAGACAGAGAGTTTGTGAAGGGGAGGTTCGAATAATTTTGGGGGGTTTTGTTTTTTGCTGAGGAGTCAACAAGTTTTGGGAGGGAAACTCATTAAATAAAGTCAACAGCCACATGTTGGAAGGATTAACCGGTTGCATGTAAACTTGACCTACTGGAACAATTTTGGCCTAAAGTTTGTATTATTAAAAAATAATCAAAAGTTTGTATTATTACGAGAGAACGGGCCAAAGTTTGTATTATTCCAGTTAAAAAATCATATTTGCAAATATTTCTTTATTTTTTGGGTGGAATGGATGAAGATTGAGTGAATTAGAGAGAAAAGAGAAGGAGTGTTGAAAGGAAAGCAAAGGACGTGGATAAGTGCATATATTTCTTTATTTTTGACCCCTAATATTAGTCTTATAGTTGCCTTCTATGTGTTATTTTATAATATTTATTGACTTTTATTATTAGTGGGTTATTTATGTCTACATTATATTATGGTAATTAATTACTTAAAAAGTGTGTTACTTTTATTATAGGTTCACATTGGTAAAGGAAGACAAAAAGAAGAATAGAAGAAGAAACTAATGTGAAAGTCTAAACTAGAGGTGTCAAACTGGGTCACTGGGCGGGTTTGGATTGACCCAACCTGGGTCGGAATGATTTGGGTCGGAATAATCTGGGTGAGAGTGTGCCATGGGTCGGAATTGGGTGGGTCTGGGTGGACTTGGGTCGGGTCCAACTGAGTGAGGGAGCTCTCGGAACTGGGTCGGAAGTGGGTTGGGTCTAATTGGGTCGGCTGGTGGATGGGTTGGGTGAATTTGGGTCGGAATGGAATAGGGTGAAGTCGGCCCAACTCGGCTCTCGGCTGGACTTGAGTTGGAATAAATCGGCTCTCGGCTGGACTTGAGTTGGAATAAATCGGCTCTCGGAATGACTTAGATCGGAACAAATCGGCTCTCGGAATGACTTGGGTCGGAACAAATCGATCTCGGAATGACTTGGGTCGAAATAAATCGGCTCTCGAAAGGACTTGGGTCGACTCAAGCAGGCGTCGTATTGACTTGGGTCGGAACAAATCGGCTCTCGGAATGACTTAGGTCGGAACAAATCGGCTCTCAGAATGACTTGGGTCAAAACAAACCGGCTCTCGGAACAAGGCAGCATGGGGTGCGGTTGGGTTGGCTTAAGCTGGCTTTCGGAATAACTTGGGACCGAACAAATCGGCATCAGATGGAGTTTGTTTAGCTCGAGCCGTCTTTCGGGTGGACTTGGATTCTTGGAGAGTCTAATTTTTACAATTGTCGTTTTAGCGTTTTCATATATATTAAGTTATAAAGTCGGAAGTTATAACAATTAACATGTGATTGCTCATTGACTCATTGTGATAATACATTGATACTTATATTACTAATTTAAAAAGTAAATGAACTAAGACTTATATTATTAGCTATTGCCTATTGGGTTATTGCATATTTGCATTATTACGTTTTACATACACATTAAAGATTTAAAGTTTTTAAATTTAATCATTAAAGTATAATGATCAATCACCAAATCATCACATCAATACATGATTAAGACTTGGAGTTGGTACTACTAGTTTGGAGTTTGAACGTTCGATAATCGACACTTAATACATAGGTTCTTCACTTCTTTGTGACAGTAACATGTAACAACCATAAGTCCATACTGATTATTGATTAGAGTCAATAAATTTAGACATTTAGTTAGTTAGTGACTTACTCACTCTCACTGAGTCACTATATAACAACAAAAAGAGTTAAAAGATGAGTTGAATTAAAGAATTAGAAATTAATAAATGAATATATGAGATTAGAATATTAGATATAAATTAATAATATGTAGAGTTTAAGACTAAAGTATGATCGTACGGAGACAGAGACATAAAGTGGTGAAGTATGATTTATGAACTTATGAAATTATAAATAGGGAAGCATGAAAAATATGAAGTTTGTTTAAATTTATGAAATTGTACATTAATAGTGATTAATGAATATTGATTAATGATTGATACATTAACGATCAAAACACACATAGGTCGAATGACTCAAATCAACTTGTTCTATTTCGGTTCTTGCTATAATTCTAATTTGTTACTTTGTTAATCACTATTCACTAACTTCACAAACTTGTTACTTTGTTAGTTGTTAATTGGTAGTTTGTACTAAGTAATAACTAGTAAGTACAAAAAAACTGAAATACAAATACTTATTAACGAATAACTGGTAAAGTGATAACATATTAGTCATAATACAAAGATAACACAATAAGTTTATAATTTTTATTAATAACTGATAAAGTGATAATATATTAGTCATATTTATTAACGAATAACTTGTTGAGCACTACGCTATTACAACTTTGCCTTAACAATTTCACATCATTCATAATCATCTTTACATGGATCTTCCAATTTGTTTAAAATTAATGATACTAATTAAACTTCTTAAGTTTTATAATTTCTATTAATTTCTAACAATAATACTAGTTTAGGAAGTTAAGTAGACTACTAAACAAATCAATACTAAAATTACAAATTTAGAATACTTAAGGCCATTGATTTGAGAAAGATCAAAATTGAACCATTAATATTTTTCAATCCATGTGCTTGGTCACTCTCAATGCTCATTGGTCCAAAAAAAATGTCATGGATCATGAATTGAGACCATTGATTAGAGAAGAGCAAATCTGAGCCCTTCATTTTGTCTACTCTCTTACTCACTATTCACTAACCTTAGCCCTAAATTCAATAAGAGCAATCTGATCTGAGCCCTTCAATATTTTCATCCAACATAATCAAATCACTGAACTCTAATTGGATCTATCAGAATCATTGTCTTTGTTTTTTATATAAGATATCTCCCTGTTTTTTGGTTCTTGTGACATGTGTTTTTGTGCAGTGTGCTGTTGGCCCATTCCATTGACACCTCTAAATTCTAATAGTCTAATTAGACTATTAGTTCAATAGTCAAAGTCAATACTTGTATATAATTGCATTCATTCTATAATATTATATAGTTTAGTTACTCATTTTGTTATTTAAATTATTTATTTGTAAATACTTGATATTTATTATTTTGTAAACATTAAAGTATATGAATATAAGAGTTTTACATTTTAGCTAATTTGCTTGTCTTATTCTCTCCAATATCCCAATGCAATTTAGTTGTTCCTTTCTCTTTCTTCTTTTAATCCCTTCAAATTCAATCTACTTTTCAGTTCAATTATCAAGGTAAACTTAAACTCACAAATCAAATATGCAAAGTTGCAAAAGTAGTTCCTATGTTCTTTAATAGTTAATAAGATTTGCTTTGCATAGTTCAAAACTTCAATTCATCAACTTCAAAACTATAAGCAAAGTTGCAAACGACCCAAATACTTACAACTACAATATTACATGCCTTTGAATGCTACTCTTTAATTAAATCATATTAATATAGAATATAATCATCAAAGAGACAAAGACTAAGTGTTTTGGCATTTTAACCTACAACTTGTGGATTATCAAATCTCAATTTAAAAACATAAAAGATAAGTCAAGGGGAAAAAAGTCTAATTATTCAAAATAAAAATATAACATGGTAAAGTTGGGTCGTGTAAGGTTGGGTCTTGTAAGGTTGGGTCGGAATGATTTTGGGTCGGGTTATCTTGGGTCGGAATGGATTTGGGTCGGGTAAATCTGGGTCAGGTAGGTATTGGGTTGGGTAAGAACTGGGACGGGTATGGCTGGGTCGGGTAGTGACTGGGTCGGGTAGTAACTGGGTGGGTAGTAACTGGGTGGGTTTAACTGGGCAATTTGCGGGTGAAGTTGGTCTGGGTCTGAAACAGTTTGGGTATGGGTCATACTTCACGGGTCTAACTGGGCACGGATCCAACCTGGATCGGCCCAAATCGGTTTGGGTTTCCAATTCCACGGGTACAACTGGGCACGAGTAGACGCTTGGTCGGGATTGGTTGGCTTTTCAACGTTGTACTCTCGGCTCGGAACAAGTTGGGTCTGGGTCGGATGCGGGTTCACCCGTGGATCAGCCTAGTTTTTGACACCTCTAGTCTAAATCAATCACGTGTGAGCAGCAACAGTAAAGTAATATCCATTTTCTCTTCCTTCCTCCTTACTTCATCAAGCAATCTTAATCCAAGGAAAGTAGGAAACGTTCCTTTACTTCATTCTCCATTAGCTTAATGAAATTTCCTCTTATCTCATGCACAACGCAACAGAACACGGCAAGAGTAGGAATTTGTTTACTTATTTTTTCACGATTTTCTAGCTAAATTACGACCTTAATTTCGGGAATATGGAGCATATCCGAGATCCTTTTTCTCTCTCTTCAAGTAATTCCCTAAAATTTGAGAATTGGGAATGTCTCATTGGGGTATATAAAGTCCCTAATTTCTACCGCAAGAGGGGGACACAAGCATACACACATAATGTAAGGGTTTTGTGAGATAGTGAAGATGGTGCAAGTTCGATTTAGGGCTATGTTGTTGAAGGCGTATGAAGGTGAACGGTCATTCTTTGTGGGTGAAATCGAAAGCAGCGGCTGCATCGGCGTAGCTTCAATCTATGAGTTTTTCCTTTCTTACTTTCAATTAATTAGTCTTTTATTGTTCTTGTGATCATGACTTCTTAATTTTAGATTTAATTTCTATTTGTTTTGATGTTCTTATATTTTTAGTTCACATTATTTAATAGTTAATTTAGTAATTATTCAATTCATATTATCGTATTCTTAATATAAATTAATTCTCATTGCTTGTGATTGTGCGCACGGTTACAATTGGAGAGTAAATAAATTATGCTAAATAGTCATTAGGCGCGGTGTTTAGCAGTTATTTAGAGTTAACGGCTTAATATTATTAGAGTGAGCGACTCACCTTAATTTTACTAAGTATATGAATTGTTCTAATAAAACAAGTTTGCTAGGGTTGTATTTTTCTTAGTAAGAATCTAGTTTTCTAGTGAGCAAGACAATAATTAATTGCAGCGATAATTCACCAACCTAATTGCTAAATCGAGTATTAAAGGGAACTAGATTATAGGTATTAAACAACTGTTTAATTGTCTAATTAATCTATGATCGAACCGTTATGTTGGCTTGCTTGTTTGTCTAGTAAATATTTATATTAGTTATTCGTTATTTGATTTAGATTGATAGGTGCTCTAGTATGATTGCAAACCGCCCCATTATAAGTTTGTATGAGTAGATAATGTATATATTAGTGTTCAATGGTTTGTTTATGTTTTTAGTTAAACTTTGAGAGTTAGGAATTTTAATAATCTTCTTGTGGGATCGACCCTTTCTTACCCTTTTACTAGTTGTTTATATTTTTGAGGTTAAGATCGGTATTATAAATTATTAATTTGTGTACGCTAAACGATGTGTATCAAATTTTGGCGCCGTTGCCGGGGAGATTTATCTTTTTAGTTCCTAAAATGTCAAAGTTTAACTTGGTGTTATTTGTTTTTTTTGTATAACTGATCTTAGATTTTATTTATTTCTGTTTTCTCTGTGTTATAAACTATACAACTTCAATTATGGATGTATTTAAGAGGTAGTGTTTAGTTCTAGTGTTTTAGTACTTATTATATGATAAATATGTGTTCTTAGTAGGTACTATTTTTTATGTCATTCTGCTACAGTCAATCTTTTTTTTTTTTGCTAAGTGAAATTATATATATTCACACCAAACACACAAATACAGCCTAAAAGTCAAGCTAGAGGAAAACGAACTTACTAGGTTGAACCTTTCCCTCAAGCAAGACTACCACCACCAAGCTAATTACAAGCTCATAAAAACAATGGAACTGCTACTATAACCTCCTAGTGTAGATTATCTAGCCATAATCTATCAGCACCTGAAAATCTTTGAGGCAGAACTTGAAATATTCTTGCAATCACCATCTGCTGAATCTTCTTAGTTATCACCTTGGGTTGCCAAACAATCCCATTCCACGCTTCATTCCTAACCACAAGCATAATATGTCAGACCAGTAAGTACAGCTGCAATCACTATTTTCTGAAACTGATCCCTTCTCTGAGAAACAACATCAATCTTTCAAACAAACACTGAGTAGTATGTAACCAAGCCACCTTACAATGAACTGCAAACATTCTTTTGAATAATTGAAGTGAAAAAAGAGATGGCCATGAGTTTCTTTACCATCAATACACAACTGGCATTCTTCTTCCTATACAATTTCAATCTGATGTAATCTGTCTTTTGTCCACAATCTATTATGCATCACCATACATGCAATCAATCTGTGTTTAGGAATGCTTAAACGATTCCAGATAAATCTGTCCCAGTACACATTCTCATGGTCTCCTCTGATCCTTATCATACAGTTTTTTGATTGAAAAAGAGGCCATGGCAATCAATTTAGCTTGGTTATAAATTTTGCTTAATCTCCTCTTTAGCTTTGCACACCTGTTTCGAGTACCAGCTACTGTTACTTGGTGGAATATAATCCCACCACTCCTCCTCCTTAATATACACAGCATTAACCTATTTAAACCAAATAGAGTCTTGCTTACAACTACAAGTGATAGCCCACACATACTTTGCCATTGTTGCTCTTTTCCAATCCAGCACATGTCTCACACCTAGACCTCCAGCTTTCTTAGGCTTGCAAACATTACCCCAAGCCCTATGTTACTCGGACAAGGCAAAATCACCACCGTACCCGTGTCGATACGGCCCGACACGGATCCGGGTATGAAATACGTACCGGATCCTTCAATTTGCACTCGGATACGATTTACCTAGTCTGCATGACTGCCTCATGCATCACCGGGTAGTCGCCTGAGAATGTTATGAAGATGAGTGTTAGACTGCTTGCGAGAGGACAGAAGAGTCGGGGTAAGGAGAGAGAAAATGAAGTGTAGGTTTAGTCAGGAGAGAGAAAACTAATAGCTGGGCTTTTTTTTTTACTTTTCTCTCTCTCAAGGATCGCCAAATTGTGGCCCTTTTGTTTTTTTTCTGTTTCTTTATTCTTTATTGCTCTCTCTTTATCTTTTAAATCACACTTTTTCATCTATTCCCTAGACAAGCTTTAATTCCAATTTTTTAAGAAAAGATTAGTTTAAAGAAAACTGTAAGATAATATTTTTCTTAGGATTTTTTTGCCGTACCCGTGTTCAAAGTTAGACGGTGTCCCCGTATCCAGAAATTTCAAAAATGACGTACCGAACACTCGGATTTGTACCCGTATCGGATACCCGTACCCGTGTCCATGTAACATAACATTCCCTGCCTTAGCAGAATAGTAATTACCAGAACACATGAAGGCTCTACAGACCTTCTCAATTTCATGGAGTACTGTTTTAGGTATTATAAACACTTGTGCCCAGTACCACATGGATACTCAAAAGCACTGAATTTATGAGCTGCAATCTACCAGCATAGGAAAGGTTGACACTACTCCAAACTTTAATCCTGGCACTCATTTTCTCAACCAAAACTCCACAATCTGCTGTAGTTGTCCTTTTAGCACTAACAGGCACCCCTAAGTTCTTAAAAGGTTTAGTCAATCTGCTTTAAGAACTTTTGAACATGAATAATAACGTGCAGTAGTTGTAGTTAGAATTTGTGAATGCTCATAATTCTACAGGTCAAACATTTTTATTGCAATAGTAGTATGTCTGCTAACTTATAATAGGACTATTTTCACACAAAATCTGATAGCACAATACTTCATAACTTGCTTATATCACTACAATTGTTAATTTTATTGGATTTGCTGCTGTGAGTTTGCAAGTTCAGTGGGTTGCATTTTCCCCCTCTCTTTTCATGCTTTGAACTAATCTTACCTTCATTATTATGAATACCAGAGACCTTATATGTGAAGTTTGTTGTTCTTTTATATGTCTTAAATCTACTTAGAGAAAGGCTTTTCATATGTGATTGTTGGGTTACAATAAGTTCATGGCTTGTTTTTGGCCAAATTTTTTTCAAGCTATGATCTTCTTTAACTCAACGTAGCTACTGAAATGTACTTTTTCAAAGCTGATTCTTAGAGCTTCTCTGTATAGACTAGTGCTTAAGGATAAAATATAAGTAGGGGTGTCTAATGTCCACTAAGTGTATTATAAAGTTAATTAGCAACACTCTAGTAGTCTAAAAAGTTGCTTCTGTAAAATTACAACTAGATTGATGTTCTACATATTTTACATTGCAACATTTTGCATCTGCAATAACCAACATTAAATGGACATTAGGGAAATATTGATCAGATCATTTACGGTGGTAATTTCGATATGAGATCACCTTCATGGAAAGTAATAGCGAAGGTAGCTGGAACTAAATAAAGTCTATGCTTTCCTTGCCGCGTCTCAATGCCATTCACATTTGGGATCCCATTCTTGAACCAAGAATGGTGATATCGTGAACTCTATGGTGCACTTATAACCTTATAAGAACAATTCCAACATAAAAAAAATTAAACATAATGTATAGAGTGACTAAATTAAATTAACGATTGTTATACGTCATTACTTTGTTAGCAAAAATTAACCAATTTGACAAACATGTAATCCTTATCATTGAAGTCAGATAATGTATTTAAAAGTAAGTAGTAATGCATTTGACATAAAGATGAAAAATTCATGATTTTGAATAAAATTACCTGGAATTTGAAAGAATAAAAACATTCAATTCTGACCCGTCTTTTTCTTGAAGCTTCAAACATAGTGCTCTTAGTAACCAAAGACATCCTCAAAGAACAAACCAGAGATTTCCACATATTCTTGATAAGTGAATCTCGGCACTTTTCATTCGGCAGTCGGCACATCCTATATATCACCGATTTAAACTGAATCCTGCATTAGTCAAAATTCCATTTTTAATGGATTCAGGAAAATAAAGTTATCTATAGTAGACTCAAGAAAATTGATTCACTTTTCTGATTATAATCGCCTAATTTTCAGCTTCGCAATTAGAGTTTCATGGGCACTACATTTGTCTTATTTTCACCAATTAGATGAAAAGAAGAGCTATAAATAACAGGAAAAAGTCAGTAATAAGCAAATAGATGACTGGTATGAAAATTAAAAGCATACTAAATACAAACTGTGGAAAATCATGAACAAATGTTCATGTTTGTGGATGGTTCAGGAGGTGAAGAGAAAGAAAGGAAAGGAGAAGATGGTGGTGTTGTATCAAAAAGAAAAGGTTCAGGAATGTCATACTCAAAACCAGAAGGAAAGGAAGTGTTTGAAGGTAAAAAAAATGGGAAATGGATGTTTAGAAGAGTAATGAAAAGGAAGATGTTTTTCATGAAATTGAACATCTCTTGTTATGAAGATTCTTTTGGTGGCTAGGTCCATGACTTTATAAGCTTTGTGTTCAGGAGGATAGCCAATGAATACATAAGAGATAGCTCTAGGATCAAGTTTGCTTCTATTAACTTTTGATGTTGAAGCAAAACATAAGCTTCCAAACACCTTCAAATAGCTCAAATCAGGCTTATGACCATGGAGTACTGTTCTGAATAGGAGTTAATGGCATCCTATTAATCAAATGGACTGCTGTAAGCAAGCATTCACCCCATAGATTTGTAGGAACATGAGACTGAAATAAGAGAGATCTTGCTGTTTCCAGAATATGTCTATGTTTCCTCTCCACAACACCATTCTGTTGTGGAGTATTAGGACAAGACCTTTAATGATGTATACCATTTTTGTGATAGATGGACATAATTGCTCCTTCACAGAATTCCTTTGCATTATCTGATCTAATGCACTTAATACAAGCATTAAACTGAGTTTGAAGAAAATCAATAAAATGCTCAAGGATCTTGACAGCATTAGATTTAAGTTTCATAAGAAATATCCAGGTATGCCTTGAAAAGTCGTCTACAATTATGAGGAACTGATTATAATTTATAACCATCATGAGTACAAGTCCTATAAGGACCCCAAGTATCAATATGCAGCATTTCAAAGCAAGAGGAAGTCTTAATAGTGCTTTGAGAGAAAGAAGTCCTAGGCTGCTTAGCTTGAGGACATACTTGACAAATGGAATCACATGATTCAATACAAGGCAAACTATCAACAACATGATGGAGTTTATTAAAAGGGAGATGCCCCAATCTAAGATGCCAGAGCTTCATGGCTTCATTATTAGCAATGCAAGCTGTACCAGTTGAAATAGGCTTCTGTAGAACCACAAATCATCACCTGGCAGATATAGACTCGAGTCCAAACTTTACCAAGAACCAGGGAATTGTGCTGAGAATGACCCTGAATTGAGCATTCATCATGTGTAAACATCACAGTACAATTAAGATCTTGGCATAGTTTATGTGTACTAATTAGGTTGAAGGTAAAACCAGGCACATGAAGCACATTTTTAAGCTCTACTCCATTTTGAAATTTCACATTTCCAATGTGTTGCACTATAGCTTGTTTTTCATCAGTAACAGTTATAGTGTTCTGTGACTTGTTGAACTTTTCATATGTATCAAAAAGATCAATGTTTGAGCATATATGATATGTTGCCCTACTATCTATCATCCATCTTGAATTAAAAGAAGACAATAAACAAGTACCTGCTACATAGGTTGAGGAAGGAGTAGAATGCACAAGATTCTGTGCATTCTGAGGCAGATGTGTAGAACTAGATGCAATGTTGTTGTTATTGTTGCTGCTAGCAGGATCTTGAACAAGCTGCACAAGTTTGTGGTATTATTCAGCAGTGAGTTGTGCAGGTTCAGTTGTTGTACCATATGGATCTGTTTCATCTTCGTCATCATCTCCATAAACAATAGCAGCAATCCTTTTTCCTTTGCCACCTTTAAAAGCAGAAGGATGGCCATGGATTTTATAACATCTGTCTATAGTATGCCCACTCATCTTGCAATGTTCACAGTAGAAGTTTCTCCTAGCACCATTATAGCCTCCTTTATTAAAATTTTGATTCCTATTCCAAGAACCAGAACCAGGAGGTTTATACACAGCCACTTTAGAATCAAACTTTCTGTCTTCAGACACAAATGACATAGCATGATTGGCTCCAGGAGAAAGAATGCTTCTTTGTTTTTCTTCCTGAACTAATAATATGTATGCCATACATACATTTGGCAAGGGCGGCATCATCAGAATATTTGTTCTCACACTTGCATATTTAGTGTCCACCTTCATTAACAATTGAATCAACCTTTCTTCTTATTGTTGCTGGAGAATTTGTTGTGTAATATTACATGTACAACCAGTACATGTACAGACAGGAACAGGTTTTATACCATTGAGTTAATCCCACAAGGCCTTTAATTTCAGTAAAAAACTCTGCAATAGCAGTATTATTGCCCTGAGATAACTCATGTAATGTTTGTTGTATAGAAAATAGCTGTGCTCCAGAAGTCAATGAGTACCTCTCCTCAAGATCTTTCCATATTTCTCGAGCACTAGTAAAATAAATGACACTTCTAGCAATTGTATTATCAAGAGAATGCAAAATATATGATGTAACCATAGCATTACACCTCTCCCAAGCAGAATAAGCGGGATCATTTTCAGAAGGTTTAGTAAGTGATCCATCAATGAATGATAACTTGTTTTTACAAGCTAAAGCAATGATAATTCCTCTCTTCCTTTCAGATAAAATTTTCTCCATTAAACTTCACATAAACAAGTGAATTTGCTGGATTCTCAAATGGATGTATGAAGTAAACTTCTAGCAGGATTTTGTGTGAGTGGAAGATTTGAATTATTTAAAGATGAATTGTTTGAGAATGAAGAATTGGAGGTGTTTTCAGCATTATGAGACATTTTGACAGAAGAATTTCAACAAGAAGAATCAATCAAGACGAATCAATTGATTATATCAAGAAATCAATCAAATGTAACCAAAAATCAAGAAATTCAATCAAAATTCAATCTATCAATCAGAATCTGAAATGATTCAATCAAAAACACAAAGAAAAGTGATTGAATCAAGAAATTAAAGAGAAAAGATTAGGATGAATCAAACTTCACAATATCAAAAGAAAATTCCCGAATTCAACATCAAACCTCAAGATTCAACTGAAAAATTGAATCAAAAAAAACTGTTATCAAACTTCGATTGAGGAAGCGTGGATGAAGATCGAACAAAAATCAGCAACAATTGAGCTTCCTAAGCTCTGATACCATGTGGAAAATCATGAACAAATGTTCATGTTTGGCATAAACAAAGTTTAGAGAGAAAGAGAGAAAAGAATAGAGAGAGAAAGTAACTGAAAAAATATTGTGTAAGAATGAAAAATTAGAATCTTTTACAAGCTAGATTGCAGCTTATATATATTGCTGCTAACATCACCCAAAATATCTAAAGCTAGAATACAGAAAAATAAATATAACAGAAATAGTTTGTTGTAACAAACTATCTGAGCTGGCAGTTAACTAACTAACTTCAACACAAACATTTAACATAACAGTGACATTATCACAAGGCATGACATAACTATATGCAATCAACCGCACGTTCCTGCACAAAACAGCATCATGATACAGCTCACAAAGCCTGCTACCACATAGATAAGTTGCTCCTCAAATTAATGGCCCATTTTCCTTGCATGTAAATATCTACATTTCGGTTTTGACAATTAAAGTCTAGCACTTTCAAAAAAAATTGAGTGAGCAAGACAATAATTAATTGCGGCGATAATTCACCAACCTAATTGCTAAATCGAGTATTAAAGGGAACTAGATTATAGGTATTAAACAACTGTTTAATTGTCTAATTAATCTATGATCGAACCGTTATGTTGGCTTGCTTGTTTGTCTAGTAAATATTTATACTTCCTCCGTTCTGAAATAAATGAAACGCTTCTCTATTTTATGTGAGAGCTTTTTAAGGGGAATGTTTCATTTATTTCAGAACGGAGGAAGTATTAGTTATTCGTTATTTGATTTAGATTGATAGGTGCTCTAGTATGATTGCAAACCGCCCCATTATAAGTTTGTATGAGTAGATAATGTATATATTAGTGTTCAATGGTTTGTTTATGTTTTTAGTTAAACTTTGAGAGTTAGGAATTTTAATAATCTTCTTGTGGGATCGACCCTTTCTTACCCTTTTACTAGTTGTTTATATTTTTGAGGTTAAGATCGGTATTATAAATTATTAATTTGTGTACGCTAAACGATGTGTATCAAATTTTGGCGCCGTTGCCGGGGAGATTTATCTTTTTAGTTCCTAAAATGTCAAAGTTTAACTTGGTGTTATTTGTTTTTTTTGTATAACTGATCTTAGATTTTATTTATTTCTGTTTTCTCTGTGTTATAAACTATACAACTTCAATTATGGATGTATTTAAGAGGTAGTGTTTAGTTCTAGTGTTTTAGTACTTATTATATGATAAATATGTGTTCTTAGTAGGTACTATTTTTTATGTCATTCTCTACAAGTCAATCTTTTTTTTTTTTTTTTGCTAAGTGAAATTATATATATTCACACCAAACACACAAATACAGCCTAAAAGTCAAGCTAGAGGAAAACGAACTTACTAGGTTGAACCTTTCCCTCAAGCAAGACTACCACCACCAAGCTAATTACAAGCTCATAAAAACAATGGAACTGCTACTATAACCTCCTAGTGTAGATTATCTAGCCATAATCTATCGGCACACCGAAAATCTTTGAGGCGTAACTTGAAATATTCTTGCAATCACCATCTGCTGAATCTTCTTAGTTATCACCTTGGGTTGCCAAACAATCCCATTCCACGCTTCATTCCTAACCACAAGCATAATATGTCGGACCGCAAGTACAACCGCAATCACTATTTTCCGAAACCGATCCCTTCTCTCGAGAAACAACATCAATCTTTCAAACAAACACCGAGTAGTATGTAACCAAGCCACCTTACAATGAACTGCAAACATTCTTTTGAATAATTGAAGTGAAAAAGAGATGGCCATGAGTTTCTTTACCATCAATACACAACCGGCATTCTTCTTCCTATACAATTTCAATCCGATGTAATCTGTCTTTTGTCCACAATCTATTATGCATCACCATACATGCAATCAATCCGTGTTTAGGAATGCTTAAACGATTCCGGATAAATCCGTCCCAAGACACATTCTCATGGTCTCCTCTGATCCTTATCATACGGTTTTTGATTGAAAAAGAGGCCATGGCAATCAATTTAGCTTGGTTATAAATTTTGCTTAATCTCCTCTTTAGCTTTGCACACTGTTTCGAGTACCGCTATCGTTACTTGGTGGAATATAATCCCACCACTCCTCCTCCTTAATATACACAGCATTAACCTATTTAAACCAAATAGAGTCTTGCTTACAACTACAAGTGATAGCCCACACATACTTTGCCATTGTTGCTCTTTTCCAATCCAGCACATGTCTCACACCTAGACCTCCAGCTTTCTTAGGCTTGCAAACATTACCCCAAGCCCTATGTTACTCGGACAAGGCAAAATCGCCACCGTACCCGTGTCGATACGGCCCGACACGGATCCGGGTATGAAATACGTACCGGATCCTTCAATTTGCACTCGGATACGATTTACCTAGTCCGCATGACTCGCCTCATGCATCACCGGGTAGTCGCCCGAGAATGTTATGAAGATGAGTGTTAGACGCTTGCGAGAGGACAGAAGAGTCGGGGTAAGGAGAGAGAAAATGAAGTGTAGGTTTAGTCAGGAGAGAGAAAACTAATAGCTGGGCTTTTTTTTTTACTTTTCTCTCTCTCAAGGACTGCCAGCTGGCCCAACCTTTTGTTTTTTTTCTGTTTCTTTATTCTTTATTGCTCTCTCTTTATCTTTTAAATCACACTTTTTCATCTATTCCCTAGACAAGCTTTAATTCCAATTTTTTAAGAAAAGATTAGTTTAAAGAAAACTGTAAGATAATATTTTTCTTAGGATTTTTTTGCCGTACCCGTGTTCAAAGTTAGACGGTGTCCCCGTATCCAGAAATTTCAAAAATGACGTACCGAACACTCGGATTTGTACCCGTATCGGATACCCGTACCCGTGTCCATGTAACATAACATTCCCTGCCTTAGCAGAATAGTAATTACCAGAACACATGAAGGCTCTACAGACCTTCTCAATTTCATGGAGTACTGTTTTAGGTATTATAAACACTTGTGCCCAGTACCACATGGATACTCAAAAGCACTGAATTTATGAGCTGCAATCTACCAGCATAGGAAAGGTTGACACTACTCCAAACTTTAATCCTGGCACTCATTTTCTCAACCAAAACTCCACAATCTGCTGTAGTTGTCCTTTTAGCACTAACAGGCACCCCTAAGTTCTTAAAAGGTTTAGTCAATCTGCTTTAAGAACTTTTGAACATGAATAATAACGTGCAGTAGTTGTAGTTAGAATTTGTGAATGCTCATAATTCTACAGGTCAAACATTTTTATTGCAATAGTAGTATGTCTGCTAACTTATAATAGGACTATTTTCACACAAAATCTGATAGCACAATACTTCATAACTTGCTTATATCACTACAATTGTTAATTTTATTGGATTTGCTGCTGTGAGTTTGCAAGTTCAGTGGGTTGCATTTTCCCCCTCTCTTTTCATGCTTTGAACTAATCTTACCTTCATTATTATGAATACCAGAGACCTTATATGTGAAGTTTGTTGTTCTTTTATATGTCTTAAATCTACTTAGAGAAAGGCTTTTCATATGTGATTGTTGGGTTACAATAAGTTCATGGCTTGTTTTTGGCCAAATTTTTTTCAAGCTATGATCTTCTTTAACTCAACGTAGCTACTGAAATGTACTTTTTCAAAGCTGATTCTTAGAGCTTCTCTGTATAGACTAGTGCTTAAGGATAAAATATAAGTAGGGGTGTCTAATGTCCACTAAGTGTATTATAAAGTTAATTAGCAACACTCTAGTAGTCTAAAAAGTTGCTTCTGTAAAATTACAACTAGATTGATGTTCTACATATTTTACATTGCAACATTTTGCATCTGCAATAACCAACATTAAATGGACATTAGGGAAATATTGATCAGATCATTTACGGTGGTAATTTCGATATGAGATCACCTTCATGGAAAGTAATAGCGAAGGTAGCTGGAACTAAATAAAGTCTATGCTTTCCTTGCCGCGTCTCAATGCCATTCACATTTGGGATCCCATTCTTGAACCAAGAATGGTGATATCGTGAACTCTATGGTGCACTTATAACCTTATAAGAACAATTCCAACATAAAAAAAATTAAACATAATGTATAGAGTGACTAAATTAAATTAACGATTGTTATACGTCATTACTTTGTTAGCAAAAATTAACCAATTTGACAAACATGTAATCCTTATCATTGAAGTCAGATAATGTATTTAAAAGTAAGTAGTAATGCATTTGACATAAAGATGAAAAATTCATGATTTTGAATAAAATTACCTGGAAGTTGAAAGAATAGAAACATTCAATTCTGACCCGTCTTTTTCTTGAAGCTTCAAACATAGTGCTCTTAGTAACCAAAGACATCCTCAAAGAACAAACCAGAGATTTCCACATATTCTTGATAAGTGAATCTCGGCACTTTTCATTCGGCAGTCGGCACATCCTATATATCACCGATTTAAACTGAATCCTGCATTAGTCAAAATTCCATTTTTAATGGATTCAGGAAAATAAAGTTATCTATAGTAGACTCAAGAAAATTGATTCACTTTTCTGATTATAATCGCCTAATTTTCAGCTTCGCAATTAGAGTTTCATGGGCACTACATTTGTCTTATTTTCACCAATTAGATGAAAAGAAGAGCTATAAATAACGGGAAAAAGTCGATAATAAGCAAATAGATGACTCGGTATGAAAATTAAAAGCATACTAAATACAAACCTGGAAAATCATGAACAAATGTTCATGTTTGTGGATGGTTCAGGGAGGTGAAGAGAAAGAAGGGAAAGGAGAAGATGGTGGTGTTGTATCAAAAAGAAAAGGTTCAGGAATGTCATACTCAAAACCAGAAGCAAAAGGAAGTGTTTGAAGGTAAAAAAAAATGGGAAATGGATGTTTAGAAGAGTAATGAAAAGGAAAATGTTTTTCATGAAATTGAACATCTCTTGTTATGAAGATTCTTTTGGTGGCTAGGTCCATGACATTATAAGCTTTGTGTTCAGGAGGATAGCCAATGAATACACAAGAGATAGCTCTAGGATCAAGTTTGCTTCTATTAACTTTTGATGTTGGAGCAAAACATAAGCTTCCAAACACCTTCAAATAGCTCAAATCGGGCTTATGACCATGAATAACCTCATGGAGTACGCTTCGAATAGGAGTTAATGGCATCCTATTAATCAAATGGACTGTTGTAAGCAAACATTCACCCCATAGATTTGTAGGAACATGAGACTGAAATAAGAGAGATCTTGTTGTTTCCAGAATATGTCTATGTTTCCTCTCCACAACACAATTTTGTTGTGGAGTATTAGGACAAGACCTTTAATGATGTATACCATTTTTGTGATAGATGGACATAATTGCTCCTTCACAGAATTCCTTTGCATTATCTGATCTAATGCACTTAATACAAGCATTAAACTGAGTTTGAAGAAAATCAATAAAATGCTCAAGGATCTTGACAGCATTAGATTTAAGTTTCATAAGAAATATCCAGGTATGCCTTGAAAAGTCATCTACAATTATGAGGAACTGATTATAATTTATAACCATCATGAGTACAAGTCCTATAAGGACCCCAAGTATCAATATGCAGCATTTCAAAGCAAGAGGAAGTCTTAATAGTGCTTTGAGAGAAAGAAGTCCTAGGCTGCTTAGCTTGAGGACATACTTGACAAATGGAATCACATGATTCAATACAAGGCAAACTATCAACAACATGATGGAGTTTATTAAAAGGGAGATGCCCCAATCTAAGATGCCAGAGCTTCATGGCTTCATTATTAGCAATGCAAGCGGTACCAGTTGAAATAGGCTTCTGTAGAACCACAAAATCATCACTGGCAGCATATAGACCTGAGTCCAGCTTACCAAGAACCAGGGAATTGTGCTGAGAATGACCCTGAATTGAGCATTCATCATGTGTAAACATCACAGTACAATTAAGATCTTGGCATAGTTTATGTGTACTAATTAGGTTGAAGGTAAAACCAGGCACATGAAGCACATTTTTAAGCTCTACTCCATTTTGAAATTTCACATTTCCAATGTGTTGCACTATAGCTTGTTTTTCATCAGCAACAGTTATAGTGTTCTGTGACTTGTTGAACTTTTCATATGTATCAAAAAGATCAATGTTTGAGCATATATGATATGTTGCCCTACTATCTATCATCCATCTTGAATTAAAAGAAGACAATAAACAAGTACCTGCTACATAGGTTGAGGAAGGAGTAGAATGCACAAGATTCTGTGCATTCTGAGGCAGATGTGTAGAACTAGATGCAATGTTGTTGTTATTGTTGCTGCTAGCAGGATCTTGAACAAGCTGCACAAGTTTGTGGTATTATTCAAGATGAGTTGTGCGGAGTTCGGTTGTTGTACCATATGGATCTGTTTCATCTTCGTCATCATCTCCATAAACAATAGCAAGCAATCCTTTTTCCTTTGCCACCTTTAAAAGCGAAAGGATGGCCATGGATTTTATAACATCCGTCTATAGTATGCCCACTCATCTTGCAATGTTCACAAGAGAAGTTTCTCCTAGCACCATTATAGCCTCCTTTATTAAAATTTTGATTCCTATTCCAAGAACCGGAACCGGGACGTTTATACACGCCCACTTTAGAATCAAACTTTCGTCTTCGTACACAAATGACATAGCATGATTGGCTCCAGGAGAAAGAATGCTTCTTTGTTTTTCTTCCCGAACTAATAATATGTATGCCATACATACATTTGGCAAGGGCTGCATCATCAGAATATTTGTTCTCACACTTGCATATTTAGTGTCCACCTTCATTAACAATTGAATCAACCTTTCTTCTTATTGTTGCTGGAGAATTTGTTGTGTAATATTACATGTACAACCGAGTACATGTACGAGGCAGAAACAGTTTTATACCATTGAGTTAATCCCACAAGGCCTTTAATTTTAGTAAAAAAACTCTGCAATAGCAAAGATATTGCCCTGAGATAACTCATGTAATGTTTGTTGTATAGAAAATAGTTGTGCTCCAGAAGTCAATGAGTACCTCTCCTCAAGATCTTTCCATATTTCTCGAGCACTAGTAAAATAAATGACAAATCTAGCAATTGTATTATCAAGAGAATGCAAAATATATGATGTAACCATAGCATTACACCTCTCCCCAAGCGAATAAGCGGGATCATTTTCGAAGGTTTAGTAAGTGATCCATCAATGAATGATAACTTGTTTTTACAAGCTAAATCAATGATAATTCCTCTCTTCCATTCGTGATAAAATTTTCTCCATTAAACTTCACATAAACAAGTGAATTTGCTGGATTCTCAAATGGATGTATGAAGTAAACTTCTAGCAGGATTTTGTGTGAGTGGAAGATTTGAATTATTTGAAGATGAATTGTTTGAGAATGAAGAATTTGAGGTGTTTTCAGCATTTTGAGACATTCTGACAGAAGAATTTCAACAAGAAGAATCAATCAAGAGGAATCAATTGATTATATCAAGAAATCAATCAAATGTAACCAGAAATCAAGAAATTCAATCAAAATTCAATCAATCAATCAGAATCTGAAATGATTCAATCAAAAACACAAAGAAAAGTGATTGAATCAAGAAATTAAAGAGAAAAGATTAGGATGAATCAAACTTCACAATATCAAAAGAAAATTCCCGAATTCAACATCAAACCTCAAGATTCAACTGAAAAATTGAATCAAAAAAAACTGTTATCAAACTTCGATTGAGGAAGCGTGGATGAAGATCGAACAAAAATCAGCAACAATTGAGCTTCCTAAGCTCTGATACCATGTGGAAAATCATGAACAAATGTTCATGTTTGGCAGAAACAAAGTTTAGAGAGAAAGAGAGAAAAGAATAGAGAGAGAAAGTAACTGAAAAAATATTGTGTAAGAATGAAAAATTAGAATCTATTACAAGCTAGATTGCAGCTTATATATATTGCTGCTAACATCACCCAAAATATCTAAAGCTAGAATACAGAAAAATAAATATAACAGAAATAGTTTGTTGTAACAAACTATCTGAGCTGGCAGTTAACTAACTAACTTCAACACAAACATTTAACATAACAGTGACATTATCACAAGGCATGACATAACTATATGCAATCAACCGCACGTTCCTGCACAAAACAAAGATCATGATACGACTCACAAAGCCTGCTACCACATAGATAAGTTGCTCCTCAAATTAATGGCCCATTTTCCTTGCATGTAAATATCTACATTTCGGTTTTGACAATTAAAGTCTAGCACTTTCAAAAAAAATTGAGTCAATTACGGAAGCAATGGAAATAGAGTAAAAAAGGAAGTTTTTTAATACATATTACCCTCACAAAGCCAAAACCATTGACCCAAATAAGTGGAAATACTCAATAGTACACATATTCATCCATCTTTGTGATGGAAGTAGACAACATAATGGCACTCTATGTAAATTACAATTACTCAACACACATCTCTCTGATGGTCATTGTTGGAAACTTTAGGCATCCATAGAATCGAGAGAATGTAGCACATCATACAGTTGCAATGTATTATTGGAAAACTTGTAACCGGACAGATAATTGGCGAATCCTATATTCTTGGTCTATTTTCTAATGGAGTAACAAATAAAAATATTCCTATAGATTATAGCTAAGCTAGAGATATGGAGCCTCTACAACCTGTAAATCAGTTGAGTTATCAGATTAAAGAAAAACAACTGTGAATTTCTTATATCAAATCAGTTGAGTCTAGTGCATGTTTATGCCATCAAAATTCACAAGATTTGTGACTAAATCCTCAGTGAGCAAGTTCTTAGAAAATCAATATAAGATGAAAAAACCTAAGGTTGAAGTACTTAGGACATTTGAGACAATGTTAGGTAATAAGATGCAAATGAATGATTTATTAGGAGTTCTCTATAAGCCCAAACTGGTGCTAAGAACTAAAATCCAACGTTATCAAAGCTCTCGAGATTGAAGACTAACTTGTCGGCTTGAACTATTTTTTGAATGAAAAATGATTTTTCATAACAAATTAATGCACTTTCATTCTCTCCTAAATGAAGATTAGACTAATGAAAATAAGACAAGGGAACAGAGTAATTACATCATGGTAAAATGACACCCAATAAAAACATCAAATCTTTTCCTACTTACAAGAACAACAAATAGCAGATCAAACAACCACCAACCCGGCATCTTTTGTGCTACTTTTAACAATCAAACTGAGTAAAATACTCGAGATCACAAAATAAAACAGTTAGAAGCTTAGTTTGATACCTCACTTTTACACAGAAATCGAAAAATAAAGCAATTAGAAAGTTGATACCAGTGTCTGTAATCTAGGGATTCCTACAAAGATAATCAACTATACAAATAATAGAAATGATGACGTAATTAAAACAACCCAAGTATGAGATTACCAATAATCTCAATCTCTCGCATGTTTTATGTAAAGGCTACACCATTCCTTGCTGCAGCAGCAGCAAGCTTCGTGGCCTCGTTGTTGTCAACATTTTGAGAAGTACTCTGTTCCATGGATGCCTCATTCGCTTCTGTTTTCTTTAATCTCATGCCATGATTCATGAATGACATCCAGTTCTGCAAAGAAAAGCAAAATAATTAGAGGATTTAAGCACTTTCTTCCCGAAATATCTAAAAGGTAATTTGATTTCGTTTTGGTTAAAACTGAAAAGGGCCCATGGTGCAAACTAAAAGGCTAAGATTCAATCAAAAGCACTCAAATTACCATGTATAATTGAAAAACCTCCAAAATTCAATAACCTAAAATTATAAAAGAACAACCAACCCAATACTTGACGGAGAACCCACTAAAGATCCTAAGCTAAACAATTACCATATTTACAGTAGCTATAAGGAAAAATAAGAAAGTAGAGTTGAAAGATTCCAATCAAAATCTTAAACAAATATAAAATCGATATGTTAATTTCAATCCCTGCATGAAAAAAAGGAGATTTAGAGAGAGAAAACCTAACCTCTTGCTTAGAGAAAGGAGCTTGCCCATCATAATTTGTGCGATCTGTTGAAGGGTTTAAGAAATCAGCAGAGGAGTGAGGAAAGCAAGCAAAAGGGAGCTTAAAAGCATATGGAAAAAAATTCAAAATAAGCTAAACCTGAAGAAAAATGAAAACGAACAATGATGATTTGAAGCAGAACTATTAACTGACCTCAACGAATTCGGAATCAGAATTGGAAGAAGAGTCGCATTAGTGATTTTTTGGGCGATCTTCTCAGGCATTAATTCATCCTTCGATTCTGCGTACTCTGCCATAGCCAAAACACTAATTTTTCTAGATCTGGAAAAGAAAAGATGAGGGAGAAGAGAGAGAGAGAGAGAGATACATGTACCAGTACAGCCAAAGGAGAATGAAGAAGAAATATTTCGTGCGGTTTAGTGATAAGTGTATATTATAACATCATTTAATTACATATTAGGGTGCATTTACATGTAGTATTAGAGCATTTACATTGCATTTATGCATATTTAGGTCCTTTTATATAAGCTACGGTGCTTTGACGGGTTGTTTGGTTTTTTGATGTAATCTCAGGTACTTTAGACTCCTATTTGAAGACATGATGATTAAGCGCACTTGGATTACCTTTAAAACGATATATCATGTACCCAAAACGGATTGGAATTGAAGAAAATACAAACGACTTTGTGTACTTGTGCGAAATATGATACCTTTGCACCATTTTACACATAACTTTTGACACAAAAATGATAATAAGGTGATTCCAACTGGGTTGGAAACTATACTGGTAGAGATTTCCAACGATACATTACATGCGCCAAACAAAGCTCTGGATCAAAAGTTATAGCTGTTTGAAGTTGAGCTGAAGAATCTGACGATTAAAGGACAACACGCCCGTGTCACTTTTGACACGTCCGTGTCACTCTGATTTCTTCAAGGCAGTAGCTTATATTCGTGTAATAGATTATATGGTTACAGGTCAACACGTCCGTGTCGATATTGACACGCCAGTGTTGATATGCTTCCTGACGCGTTTCGTTCTGTTGGTTTTATTATTTTAGGAAGCTATAAATACTCTTTTATTTGTTTAATACGGGAGAGTTTTATTATATACACTTTTTAGGGTTTCTAGAGAGAAGTTAGAGAGAGAAACTTTTAGATCTCCATTAATCTCCAAGACTCTACCTTTATTCCATTAATTCAAGTATTTATTTTCTTCTTATTTTCTCTTTGTTTTCTATTATGAAGTTTAACTATTGTTCTCTAGTTTGTCTATTTATTGTAGTTATGCTTGAATAACTCTTTTATCTATGGTTAGGTTGAACCCTAGTGTGAATTAGTCCATGATCATGCCTTTGAATCTCCAAATTAATTGTTCAATTGTTCTGGCTTAATTGATTGTGCATATTCCAATACTAGATTAGGGATAATTAGTATTGTTATTATTCCATTGTCTTGATCACACCGGGAGTTGGGTTTTGACGGATTTTGGTATTTCAATTAAGGACATGAAATTCTCCACGGGAATAGGTAGAATGGATTGTTAGGAAGTTAGAGTGTCGCGTTTAATGTCTTTAATTTGCATGATTCCACGGGAGTAGGCTTGAGTGCATATTAAGGAAGCTATAGATACTCGGGAGAGGTTTATAATATTTTATAGGGTGTACTTCCTTTTGAGCATTTAAATGATTAGTTTGGACTAGGAATTATTATTGTATTAATTCATGCTAGTGGGGATACTTAACTCTAGAGTCTTTTATTTATATATTGATTAGTGTAGTTGATTCGACCATCACTGATATTAACCTCCTTTTAGTCTTACCATAATTTAAGGACTTATCATAGAATAACTCTCTCTCTCTGTGGGATCGACCATGACTTACCCTACTACATAGTTAGTAGGATTAGTTAGGTTATTTATTTTTGTTAGGTGCGCGACACGCCTATCAAATTTTTGCGCCGTTGCCGGAGAGAGAGTTTGTTTTATTTAGTTTTTTTTTGGCAATTCAAAGTTGTTATTGACAAAAAAAAAAGAGTATTTAGTACAACCTAGTACTAAACAACCACCAAGCCAAAGCAGGAGCAACAAACCTCCAAACACCTACAAAAAGAGCAACACGATGCCCTTACTGAACTAGAAGAAGCCTTTCAGCTTCATTACAATTACACGCAACATTAAAAATAACAAGCTTAACAAGTGCGTGTGGAGTAGTAGTTACATTTTCAAAGATTCTCCTGTTTCTACTCATCCATATAGCATGAACTGATTCTTAAAACATCATAGTGTAGACTTTAGCTTTCAAACTGTTCCCATGAGCTTTGCACTGAGCCAGTATGCACTCTTCATGAAAAGGCAAAGGGCTTCTGATGATACTCAACAGAAGGAGTAATTGCTTCCAAACTTCAGCAGAGAAACTACACTCAAAGAACAAGTGCTGAACTGATTCATCTGAGCTATTACAAAGGCTGCACTTCAAATCACATTGAATATTCCACCTACTAATTCTGTCAACTGTAGCCAACCTATTATGGATAGCAAGCCACAAAACAAACTTGCTCTTTGGACTTGCCTTGTTATTGCAAATCAATCTCCTCCAATCAACCTTCTGAACAGGGCCTTGTTTTATTTAGTTTTTATTGTTGGTGAGACAAAACTGTATATAAAAAATTCCTTTCTTTTGTGAATATATATTTTTTCCCCTTTTTTATATCATGGAGTCATATTATTATTTTGATGGGGATAATTCTTCTGATAGGCAACATAGTCATAATTCTTGTGGTTCTCATATTTATAGTTTTGATGCATCATATCAAAATTCTTCCAATTTTTGCATGAGTTCTGAAAAAAGTTCCTTTCTTTTGTGAATATATATTTTTTCCACTTTTTTATATCATGGAGTCATATTATTATTTTGATGGGGATAATTCTTCAGATAGGCAACATAGTCATAATTTTTGTGGTTCTCATATTTATAGTTTTGATGCATCATATCAAAATTCTTCCAATTTTTGCATGAGTTCTGATGAATTACCATATATGTTCCATGAACCCAATATTCTTGCTAGTAATTCTAGAGCAATTTTTTCTTTTCCTTAATATGAGAATGAATTGTTTTGGAAATACTATAATAGACTTGACAATTTTGTTGGTCCTAACCATGGAATTGAAATTTGGGATATGTGCCTAGTGATTTATGAGGGTTTAAATGAAGAAACTAGGGTGGTGTTTGATTATATGTCTAATGGGAAATTTATAGCCCAATCACCAGATTATTGTTGGGATTTAATTGAGTGGTTTGCTAAGAATAACTATGAGTGGGATATGTCTCTATCTGCTAGACCAACCCCACAATCCCATAGGTGTATTACAACCACTATTGTAGAAAAACTCAAGGGCCGCGGTCAAAACAGCCCTAAGGGCTGCGTATTTGGCTCGCAGCCCTTCGGCAAAAATGAAGGGCTGCGGTTTTTGATGGCAGCCCTTCATAACGAAGGGCTGCGGTTTAGGCTCAAAACCGCAGCCCTTCCTATATAGAAGGGATGCATTTTTGGGCCTAAACCGCAGCCCTTCTTTGTAGGAAGGACTGCGATTTTGTGCCTAGACCGCAGTCCTTCCAATATAGAAGGGTTGCGGTCTAGACCCATAATCACAGCCCTTTTTGTTCGATTTTTTTTATAAAAAAAACTGGTTCCCCCACACCCCAGCCCCCCTGAAGACCCCCGCCCCAGCCCCCATCCCCAAGAGACCCCCCACCCACCCCCAAGATCACCCCCATCGCCACCCCCACCCCGACCAAGAAGACCCCCCCCCACCCCCCCCCCCTTCACCAAGCACCCCCGCCGCCCTGCACCACCCCCGCGCAGCCCCCCACCCCGACCCCAACACCCCTCGTGCCGGCCACCCACCCAGCCCCAGCACCCACCCGTCGCCCCCGCACCACCCCCGCAGCACCCCCCACCCCAGGCCCACCACGCACCACCCCGCCGCAGCACCCCCCACCCCGCCCCCGCACCACCCCGCACCCCCGCACCCCCCCGCGCACCCACCCCGCACCCCTTGCCACGCACCCCACCCCCACCCCACCCCGGCCAAACCCCCCGCACACCCAAAACACCCCACCGTGGCGGCCCACCACCACACCTCCCTCCACACTCCAAAAAAAAACTAATTGCAATATATCACAAGTTTTTCAACGTAATTAACTCAAAATATATTAATAATGTAAAAAGTGTACATAGAATTGACAAAATACCAACATATTAGCTAAAAACTATATTAGAAAGGAAAATACCAACTAGATCTAGCTAATTATATCGCAAAATCCTCCCAAAATGCATGTATCATAAGCAATCATCACAGAGGTAGCTTGCCAACTTATCCCGAACTTCATGTACTTCCTCCATGGTGAAGGCCTTCAAACTTGGTGTGTTATTCATAAAAACCTTGCAAAACAACCATGAAATAAAACACATAATATAAGAATTCAGTCATTTACCGTAGTTAATAGTTTTAAAAATTACATTTACGTTTCCGAAATTCAACTAACAACAAATGCAAGCCTAAAAATCAACACAATGGTTATATTATACCTCATATTATCATGTTGAAAAAGAATTTGGAGTTAACTGACTCAAAATCCAAAAATTGGACGCGAAATGACCAAAATAGGCCTAAAGTGACCTTTACGTTCTCGAAATTCAACCAACAATAAATGCAAGCCTAAAAATATACACACTAGTTATATTATACCTCATATTATCATGTTCAAAAAGAATTTGGAGTTAAATGACTCGAGAAATACAAATTTGACGCGAAATGACCAAAATAGGCCTAAAAATGACCTTTTCGTTCCCGAAATTCAACCAACAACAAATGAAAGCGTAAAAATATACACACTAGTTATATTATGCCTCATATTATCATGTTCAAAAAGAATTTGGAGTTAAATGACTCAAAATCTAAGAATTGGACACGAAATGGCCAAAAAAGACCTAAAATGACCTTTACGTTCCCGAAATTCAAATAACAAGAAATGCAAGCCTAAAAATCAACACAATGGTTATATTATACCTCATATTATCATGTTTAAAAAATAATTTGGGGTTAAATGACTCGAGAAGTACAAATTGGACGCGAAATGGCCAAAATAGGCCTAAAATGACATTTTCTTTCCCGATATTCAACCAACAACAAATGAAAGCCTAAAAATCTACACACTAGTTATATTAAACCTCATATTATCATGTTAAAAAAGAATGACTTGTAAAATGACTCGATAAGTACAAATTGGACGTGAAATGGCAGCGGTTGGGGGTTGTGTAGGGGAGGGGTTTATAGGGGGTTGGGGGTGAGCAGTGGGCTGGGCAGGGGATGGGAGGGGTGTGCAGGGTGTTGGGGGGTGAGCAGTGGGCTGGGTAGGGGAGGGGAGGGGTGTGCAGGGGGTTGGGGGGTCTGTGCAGGGAGGGGAGGGGAGGGGTGTGCAGCAGTGGGGGAGAACTGGCAGGGGCTGGCCGAGGTAGATACTAACCCCGACCAGCATCCCCAAGCCCCTGCCCAGCCCTCTCCTCCCTGTACAGGGCCCCCCAAGCCATTGCACATCCCCAGCCCAGCCTCCCCAAGCCCCTAACAGCCCTCCCCCCACTGCTGCCCCCCGCACAACTCCCCTCCTTTTGTTTAAGCTTTTTTGTTTCCCAATTTCATTTACATGAAAATTTATGCACAAAATAAAACCTAATACGTAGTTTCATTCTACTTCATATTGGCATATGCAGCAAAAGTTTGGAGTTAGATCAACAAAAATATAGAAAAATGACGCGAATCGGCCAAAGTAGGCTTAAAATCACATTTACGTTCCCGAAATTCAACCAACAAATGCAAGCCTAAAAATCTACACAATAGTTACAGTGTACCTCATATTATCATGTTCAAAAAGAATTTGGGGTTAAATGACTCGAGAAGTACAAATTGGACGCGAATCGGCCAAAATAGGCCTAAAATCACATTTACGTTCCCGAAATTCAACCAACAATAAATGCAAGCCTAAAAATCTACACAATAGTTACATTATACCTCATATTATAATGTTCAAAAAGAATTTGGGGTTAAATGACTCGAGAAATACAAATTGGACGCGAATCGGCCAAAATAGGCGCATAATGACATTTTCCTTCCCGAAATTCAACCAACAACAAATGAAAGCCTAAAAATCTACACACTAGTTATATTATACCTCATATTATCATGTTCAAAAAGAATTTGGAGTTAAATGACTCGAGAAGTATAAATTGGCAAATTAGACATACCTGAGTATATGTCTCATGATTTATTGACCTTCCGTCGTTTCATAGGATCTTCAACAACATGTATCCCTTCGGTGTGATCGACACGCATATAGTTCTCCGACATATTCACATCATCTTCGACACTATTTTCAGGATGGGTAAAAGTTGGGATGTCCTCAAATGCATCATACTCTTCCTCATCATCAACATCACCAATGCCGAGGATACTCCTTTTGCCAGGTACAACAATTGACCACTTATTATCAGCAGGATCAGTTACATAAAATACTTGCTTAACTTATGATGCAAGTACAAATGGCTTTTGAGTTTCTTGTAGACGACAAAGGTCCACAAGAGTGAATCCGCAAGGATCCTCTTTTTTTACGCAACGTCGATTATCGTCAACCCACTTGCAACACAAGAGGCAAATATGAAAAGTACAGTAGTCCAGCTCCCATATTTCTTGAATTCGCCCATAATAATTTATGTCAGCAAGTATAGGCGACTTATCCTTAGAGCTTGCGTATTGTGTAGATGACGCCACAAGTGAAACACCACTATTTTGTTGCAATGTCGACTTAAGATCTTGACGTTCAGTCCAAAACGTATACCCATTAATATCATAACCCTCATAAGAGCGTACAGCTTCACGAGGACCAAATGCTAACCACTTGACTGTTTCAGGAACATTTTCATCCAAATTATTCACTACTCGTTTATGAAACCAATCAATGAACGTCTTGTTATGCATTTGCGTCAATGCCCTTATTCCTTTTCTAGGGTTGCTAACACATAATTCCTCCATATGTTCATTTAAAATAAGGATTGATAGTTGTTACGTGCTGCAACACAAATAAGTGAGCTTGTGTACGCTTCTCTACAGAAGGTGAGATCAATTTTGAACCAATTGTAACCTTGCCCTCAAGTCTGCCCTCGTGTCGAGATGTCGGAAGTCCAATAGGATCAACACTAGCAAAATACTCAGCCACAAAATTACTGACCTCTTCACCCACAATCCCTTGAATTATACTACCTTCTGGTTGTGCAGTATTTCAAACTTTATCCTTCAAAGTACCCATATATCTCTCAAAAGGATAGCACCACCTCAAAAACACTGGACCACACAACTTAATTTCTCGAACTTTGGCAGTTCATTTCCATCAAGGAGCATATCAGCTAAAACTTCCAACAACGATGTGAAACTAGAGTCCGTCCAACCAGCTTTCAACTTAATGTTGACGAGTGTTATCACGGCGGAAAGTTTGGTGTACTTTGTACAACCTGGATACAACGGCTTTTCAGCAGCCTCAGACATAGACTCAAAAATACGAGGTCGTTTACACGACTGATCTTCAACCTCGTGTATCATCTCGTCTACCCGATCCCTATCATCATCCGCATACTCATCATTCCAATTCTCATCCCCGACATCATCCACGAGCTCTAAATCCTTCTTTTTTTCACATACATCATTCATTACTCTAGAGCTTCCTATATACTTCCCCTCCTCACCATGCCAAACCCATATGTGGTATTGAGTCCTAAACCCACCGCGAAAGACATGCTCCCTAAGCAAATGTATACTACAAACCTTGCTCACATTTCCACAATCGATACAAGGACAATAAAAGTCGACTGCTCCAGAGGATGCTTGATATTGTGATGCAGATTTACAGAATTCCGAGACCCCATTCACAAACTCAATCGATTCACGACTACCATACATCCAAGTACGATCCATCTCATTCAAGAAGACCTCTAATAATTAAACACAACCAATAATTATAATGTATCAATCATTATTTCAGTACATACACATGCAAGAAAGTCACATATATATTCAAATCACACACATACACATGCAAGCTAAGATAATGACATGTTCAAATGTATGCATGCAGCCGAAGGTCCTTATCACTCCAACCTAACCCATCCTTGGACGTCTAATCTCACTAGTGAATATATGCCAACTTTTCAATTCTAAGGAAAATCCAACAGCATTTCCCTACAGTTCTCCAAGTACACAATGTAGATAATTAATTATCTACAATGTACCCAGAGAACTATGTAGAGAAACAATAAGCCAATACTTTCCTCAGAATTGAAAAGAAGACACATATTCACCACCTAAGTGAGATCAAACGTCCAACCGAAACTCAGTTCCTAATGAGTAAGTCTTGAACGGGTATCTAGGCATATATGATCTTTGATTCAAACAACTTGTAGATTTCATAGCTAAATTACATTGTTTTCATACAATCTCATATCAAAAAAAAAAAAAAAATAAAAGAAAATAAATAAATATATATATATATATGTATATACATATATATGTATATATGTATATACATATATATGTATATATGTATATACATATATATGTATATATGTATATACATATATATGTATATATGTATATATATATATATATATATATATATATATATATGTATATATATATATATGTATATATGTGTATATATATATATGTATATATGCATATATGCATATATATATACACATATATACATATATATATATACACATATATACATATATATATACACATATATATATATATATTATCAAAAAATGGTCATAACTTAATCAACAAATGACAAGTTTGTCTCATCAACAAATCAAACAAAAAAGACAACGAAATTAAACTACTTACCTCTTAACACCAATGACGAGCAATGAAGAGAGAAGAGATAGTTGGAACTTTATTTGCCTTCCTTAGCCTCTTCTTCCTACAATTAACAAAACCCACATTGCACATTAATCATTTAATTCAATTAAGAAAAACAAAACTAACTTAAGAACAAGATTAATTCATACTTAACTAAGCAAAAATACACTAAACCCAAGAGCAATGAAGAAAGAGTAGGGCAGTGGTGGTGGTAGTCGTTGTTGCTGCTTGTGGGTGGTGGCGCTGCGTAGTGGTGGAGGAGCTCCACACCCTAAACCCACTCAAATGGTGGAGAAGAGATTAAAAGAGAAGAAAGAGAAGGGTAGTGGTGGTGGTGGAGGTCGCTGCTGCGCGTGATGGGTCGTGCGCAATGTGGTGCTGCTGCGTGGTGGTGGAGCACTGGTGGTGCGCAAACTCACTCCAAGGAATGGAGGAGAGATTGAAGCAATGCTGGTGGTGCGTCACTGTCGTGGCTCCGGTGATGGGGCGGTGCTCCAGCGTTAGGGCTCCGGTGATGGCGCTGTCCAACTGAGTGAGAGGGAGGGGTTTTGTTTGAGAGGGAGGGAACGAAATTCGTGTGTGCTGAGTGAGGGAGGGGAAAACCTATTAAGTAAAGTGCAGGGCTGCGGTTTTTTGAAAAACGCAGCCCTTCGTGTAGGAAGGGCTGCGTTTTCAGGAAACCCGCAGCCCTTCACCAAAAGGGTTGCGGTTACCTTGAAAACCACAGCCCTTCATACAGTACGAAGGGCTGCGTTTTCTGGTTAACCGCATCCCTTCAATAAAAGGGCTGCGTTTTCCAAAAAACGTGGTCCTTGCAGCGCAGCCCTTCCTTTTTTCTCCCCTAGTGAACACCTTCTTATTCTTCAAATTGTCACTCTACTTCTCATGCTATTTCTTTGTGTGATGTGACATTAATGAATGATTTTAACCCCTCACCCCAATATGAATTTCATTATTTTACTCAAAATTCTCATCCACAGCTGTATATTTATGATGATGATTATGCGAGTTGGATAGAAAATGAGTGTTATGGGATTGATGTTCAAATTACAGTAAAAATCAATTTGATGGATATTTTGAAGGAGGAAGAACCCTTGGTTGAAAGGCCTACCTTGGAGAAGTCTATCAATGAGAGTAATGTGATTCATGAGTCTTTGTCGGTTCCACCTACTGTTTTTGAGTCTCATGTTCCTTTCTCTCAAAAGCTTGATCTCATTCCTTCTTCCCCTATATTATATCCTCTATCATTCCTTATTTTTCCCTCTTTGAATGACTCCTATGATCCTGTAATTGATGTACATTCGGTTTATTCCCAACCTGTTGGATCATGTAAAAATACTGATATTTTTTCTTTTTCTTCCTTCTCTTGTGGATATAACTTTTTCTTTGATTTTCCTTTTTGCAGGTCTTGTAGAGTATTAGAACTAATTTATTTTACATTTTCTTTTGTATATTATTTGCTTTTCTGTGAGATGCATGCAGATGCTTTTGACAAACTACTAAGGACATTGATGAGCTATTCCTGGGAGGCAACCCAAGTTTTCTAACCTTACTTTTTTTCTTTTTAATTTTAGATTTTGAAAATTTAGTTTTTTTTGTTTTCGGTAATTAACTGGCCCAAGCAGAGTCAACCCTCATGAGCAGGGGGGTAAGAAGGGGGATCGCAACCCATAAGGAAACTTCCAGAGACTGGAAACTGGGGATTTATACCCAGAAGCAAATATTTACACAAACTCCCCAAATTGGGGTTGATGAGAGTCGAACACCCGAGCATGACGTTGGGAGGTGGGAGCTCCAACCATTGGGCTCCCACATGATTCTCTTAGTTTATTTATTTGATTACTAATTTATAGAATTTGTGCAAATTGTGATCCAGAGGTTGAGTTCCAATTATTCATTAAGATTAATATCTAGGTATTTGATCTTATGATGCGTGAGGAGGTTCAACTTTGGGTTTCCATCTACTACACCTTTGGTATAATCTTTTATTTCTTTCTATTCAAGTTTTTGAGAGTCATATCTCTTTTTGCCATTTATTTTGGTTTAACTTGATTGTATGATTGAGGAAGTTGATCCTGTTATGTGATTGTGGATCTTTCCCTTTATTCCCTTCTCCTCCCAATATTTCTTTGTCACATTGAGGACAATAATGTGTTATTTAGCTTGGGGGAGGATTTACTTTTTGGGTCATAACATTGCACATATTTTCGTTTAGGTATATTTATTATTTCTTCTGCATATTTGCATATTTTGGCTTTGTGGGTATGCCTTCTGAAAACCTTCACGAGGCCTTACTCATCCACTAGGACAGCCTAGGGGTTTAAAGGGCTTGTTGCACATGCTAAGTGCAATCGTGATTCCTACGAAAGTGAGTTAGGATTTATTGCTTTTTTAGTTTTAGGAGGATATTAGTTTAGGTTTTGCATTCATGCATGGCATACAATTTAAGAAATTCTTTCATGATTACAGGAAATATATGTTTTAATTCATGAGATTGATAATTTATGAGTTTTGGGCATATCTTTCATATTATAATTAAATTTTACAAGATTGAGTTAGACTGCATTGACTGCTTCATGGTACGATTGTTTTGCAACTTGAATGGGTTTGTGGTAAGATTGGTTGACATTCCCCAAGAAAGACTTGATTTTACTCGGTAAGCATAAGCCTAGTGAGGATTTTTCAAGCCTTATAGACTGATACATCTACATCAGTCTTCTATTTTTTGTTGTGTGATATTCCTCATGAAGTATGACTCTTGAACTTGCCTTGGCACTCTTTGAGACTTATGTGGCATATGCATGTATTGATATGATTGAGGCGTTCTTTTCATTGTTTTGAGCCTTCAGACATTTTCTTTTCATATATATTATTTCCTTTAATTAACCCATGTTGAGCTTTTAATATCCCATTCTCTTGATCAACCTACATTACAAGCCTCTAGCCTTTTATGATTTCTCTACCAAAGCCTTGCTAAATGGAGTAGCATTAAAGTTCATGTTTTGAGCTTGTGTTTGTGGTTTTTCGGTAATTATTGGAAGAAAATATGTTGAAAGAAAAATGCTTAAAATTATAGTGTGAAAGTGCAAAATGAAAAGAATGATGTAGAAGTTGTGAAGAATAATTCAAAAAAATTGAAAAAAAAGAAAGAAGTGAAAAAAGATTGAATAAAAGGTGAAATAATGTTTGTTAGAGTTGATAAGGATGGGTATAATGAAAATAATGAAAAGTAGAGACTTGCTGCAGGTGGTAGGAAACTGGGAGGCTGTTATTACATGTGGTAAGTTCAGTATCAAAAAGGCTTACTCCTTAATGTTGGGGAATTGTCAGAAGGTTCAGTGGAGGAGGTCGGTTTGCAACAACAAAGCCAGCCTTAGGAGTAAGTTTATGCTTTGGATGGCAATCCAAAACAGGTTAGCTATTGTTGACAGAATCAGTAAATGGAATGTGAACTGCAATCTTAGTTGCGCCCTCTGTCAACAGGATAATGAAAGTGTGCAACATTTGTTTTTCCTGTGCCCATATTCTGCTGAGGTGTGGGCAAGTATCCATAGTAAGTTTAATCTTCCTTATCAGAGGAGAAATTTCATGGAAGAGTGTAGAGTTGCTGCAAGTAAAGCTCATGGGAAAAGCAAGATGGCTAGAGTATATGTGATGCTCTTTTCTGAGGTTGTTCATGCTGTGTGGATCCAGAGAAACAACAAAGTCTTCAATGATGTCTATATTCCTCCTCAACTTTTAGTTAAGGAGATTATTTTTAAGGTTGCTTGTCACTGCTCAGATGCAGATAGGCTATTGCTAGTGTACTGAGGTTGTTTGGATGTTTTATTTTGTTTTGCTTTTTGTTGCCTCTGTGTAAGCTGTGGGTTTGGCCTCTGTAGGCTGTGTTGAGTTTGGTTGATGCTTGTGTACATTATCCTCCTTTTTTTGGGTTATCAATAACAATTTTGAATTGCCAAAAAAAAGGATGGGTATTATCTTGATTTATTGGCAATGTGTTATTGAAATCCTAGTAGAAGTTTTTGTGGCGTTTGCATCTAATGGCCATAGATGTTAAAGTGTTATTTCCTCCATTAGTTAGCTTTTAGCACCACATTCCCAAATATTTTCCTACCCTTACCTTAGCCACACTACAAACCTTTGTAAGTCCTCATGATCTATATGCATGTTTTCGCCAGTTTTAAGTGGAGAATGAGACAATAGTCAAGTTTAAAGAAAAATACTTCATTCGAGTCGACTTGGTATATGTTTGAGTGGAAATTTCATAACCTATAAACACGTGAGAGAAAATGTGCTCGACTAAAGTGAGGTTTATCGAGTTTAATTGAGTCTAGCTTGGGGGAAGGTTTGTGGTTTGCCATGGTAAGTCAAGTTGCGATTACATAAATTTATATGAGGTGTGATTTATGGTCTATCTTAGTCTAATCTTATAATTATGATATCTTTCATATGCCCAAATTTCATGTCTTGGAGATTGAATGGTTGAACGTATAGATCATGTACAAAAGTTCCTATTACTCTTCCCTTGTGAATTGGTTTGGTTTGCTTGAGGACAAGCAAATATTTAGCTTGGGGGAGTTTGATAAGTGTATATTATAATATCATTTAGTTGCATATTAGGGTGCATTTACATTTAGTATTAGAGCATTTACATTGCATTTATGCATATTTAGGTCCCTTTTTATAAGCTACGGTGCTTTCACGGGTTGTATATTTTTTGATGTAATCTTAGGTACTTCAGGCTCCTATTTGAAGACATGATGATTAAGAGCACTTGGATTACCTTTAAAACGATATATCATGTACCCAAAACGTATTGGAATTGAAGAAGATACAAACGACTTTGTGTATTTGTGCGAAATATGACGCCTCTGCACCATTTTACCAATAACATTTGACACAAAAATGATAATAAGGTGATTCCAACTGGGTTGTTTCTATGCAGCTTTCCAACTATATATACATGCGCTAAACAGAGGTCTGGATCAAAAGTTATAGCTGTTTGAAGTTGAGTTGAAGAATCTGAAGATTACAGGACAACACGTCCGTGTCACTTTTGGCACGCCCGTGTCACTCTGATTTCTTCAAGGCAGTAGCTTATATTCATATAATAGATTATATTGTTACAGGTCAACACGTTCGTGTCGATATTGACACGTCCGTGTTGATCTGCATCCTGACGCGTTTTGTTCTATCGGTTTTATTATTTTAGGAAGTTATAAATACTCTTTTATTTGTTTAATGACGGGAGAGTTTTATTATATACACTTTTTAGGGTTTCTAGAGAGAAGTTAGAGATAGAAACTTGTAGATCTTCATTAATCTCCAAGACTCTACCTTTCTTCCATTAATTCAAGTATTTATTTTCTTTTTCTTTTCTCTTTGTTTTCTATTATGAAGTGTAACTATTGTTCTCTAGTTTGTCTATTTATTGTAGTTATGCTTGAGTAGTTCTTCTATCTATGATTATGCCTTTAAATTCCCAAATTAATTATTCAATTGTTCTGGCTCAATTGATTGTGCATATTCCAATACTAGATTAGGGATAATTAGAGGTCGTTTGGTTCAGCTCAAATTCCACTGGAATTTGGATTTCCTAGGAAGTACAAAATAGGGTAGTTGTTTGGTATGCAGGAAATAGGGAATTTATGGGAAATAGAATTTCCAAGGAAATGGAAATTCCTATGTAGTGTAGGGAATTAATCACCAACCCCCCTTGGTGATTAGAAATTCCTATGTCAATTACAAATTCCTATGCTCAACCAAACACCCAAAACCATTTCCTAGGAAATAGACAAGGGAATTTACTTCCCATGAAATAAGACTTCCCATGGGAATTAAGTTCCAAAAGTAACCAAACGAGTATATTAGTATTGTTATTATTCCATTGTCTTGATCACAACGGGAGTTGGGTTTTGACGGATTTTGGTATTTCAATTAATGACATAAAATTCTCCACGGGAGTAGGTAGAATTGATTGTTAGGAAGTTAGAGTGTTGCGTTTAATGTCTTTAATTTGCATGATTCCACAGGAGTAGGCTTAAGTGCATATTAAGGAAGCCATAGATACTCGGGAGAGGTTTATGGTATTTTATTGGGTGTACTTTTCCTTAAGCATTTAAATGATTAGTTTGGGGTAGGAATTATTATTGTATTAATTCATCATGCTAGTGGGGGATATTTAACTCTAGAGTCTTTTATTTATATATTGATTAGTGTAGTTGATTCGACCATCACCGATATTAACCTCCTTTTAGTCTTACCATAATTTAAGGACTAATCATAGAACAACTCTCTCTTTGTGGGATCGACCTTGACTTACCCTACTACAAAGTTAGGAGGATTACTTAGGTTATTTATTTTGGTTAGGTGCGCGACACGCCTATCATTTAGATGTAGCAGCGATGGAAGGCTCGGATTTGCCCATTCTTAGGAACACTGAATTTCAAGCAATTGTGACTCATAACACTATTGATTTCAACAGTATTTCCAATTCCAACTTTTAAAAGGTTAAGGATTTTAGAATGCTTACGGTGGAAACAGTGGCGGATCTTGAAACTTTTGTTACCGGGGGCCAAAAGAATTTCACAATGACATATATGAAAGTCTTGAAACTACAAAAATATACGGATATTATTTTCAGATTCAAAGTAAGCAAATAAATATATATACTATATCAAAATAAACTAATCTATAAATTAATTTTTTATAGCTGATAAGTAATAAGTATTGGCACAAAGACAAAATAGAAAAGTCGAAAGTCTAAAGTTCCAAGTTTATAGCATAAACAAAAATATATACAATACAAAAAAAGTTGGATAAAGATAAAAATCAAAAGTAATAAAATGAAAGAAAAAAAAACAAGGAAATGAGGAATGACCAATGGGTCACGTCAATTCAAATAGAGTAAAAACAAAAATGTCAACATCACAACAACTTGTGGGTCTTGAAAATAGTTTATTTCTCAACTGGGTAGTGCGTACTGGTACTATGGGGATAATAATCACGTGCATGTACTGTATTTATGTGGGTTACTGTACTATTATTCTGGGCTTCTCTTTATGGGCTGCATTATAAATTTTTTTCAAAATCTTTTAGGGGCCAGGCTCAGGCCTGCCCCTTAAAAGATCCGCCAGTGGGTGGAAAGAAATCCATTTATGGTATGTAAAAAATATTGTGACATTTCCATTGTAAGGAAGTGTAGCAAGTATTTTGAAATATATGAAATATAAGCCAACTACTAAAAGCAAATATAGCTTAAATAGTAAAGCCTTATAGAGGTAATATGTACCTTAGATTAAATATCGTCTATATTACTTTACTTAATCGCACTCTCATTTTAAAAAAAAAAGAAATAGCTGAACATATAGAATACTCAACATCTTATCCACAATTAGGCGCCTTTCTACTAACTAAACTCACTTTAATATTAGAAAGGTATATTTTATCATGTAGGCCATTCAAAATCCGGGTATTTTGATTCACGAATATGATCTTATCTGCCATAGTCTAGCAATACTCCTACAGGAAAGACCCATGTGATTAGTGATAATTTAAAAAGAAATGGTGTTGAAAAAGTGTTTAGTGCCCCCCTTCCCCGGTTCCCCCCTCTTTCCAAACTTTATTCTAGCAACTAGTTAGATCACCTATCATCTTTTAATCGCTTCGGTCAACTTTTTTGTATCAAAAATATCGCATCTTTTTTCCCAATTCACGGGGAAACTATGGAATGTTGAAATATTAATGTCTTTGATAGCAATTATTTAGTCAGTTTTAGAGTTTTCTATATTTTTCAATGATTTGAAACTCTATTTAAAGTGAAATACAATGACCAATGAAGTGGCATTATACTCCCCTTATTTTTGCAATTTGTATGTATTCTCACTTCCAGGAATTAAGAATTATTGTTTGGTTGAACATAGGAAGTTGGAATTCCCATGTGAAGTTCTATCAAACAACCTCTTTGATTCCAATTTCCTAGGAAATTAAACTTCCCATGAATTAAATAGTCAACCAAACAACCTCTAATAGCTTATAGAACTCCATGTAAGATTTTAAAATCCAAATTTGTAGGTTCATATGTAGAAAATAGTTCATGTAGGGTTTTTAGTAATTCGAGTATTCGACATCCAATCTTGTTTAATTTAAGTGTTTAAAAAACTATATGACAACTAATCTCTAAAAACTGATAAGGGTCTTATACGAGCATAAGATGTTGTAGATGTTCTATTAGAAGTATGAAAGAATGATGATAAAAGTAGAATTTTAATATGTACATGAAAATATGAGCTTATAATGTGGCAAATTCCATCTTTATGGATTATCATCACATATTCTTCTACTCTCATTTTTTTTCTCGTTCATAATCCGTGAATAAGTTTGTGTAGCTTCAAACTCTCGCTTTTAATTTTTCTTAGGGGGCTTCAACCCCTGGCTTAAAAGTATAGGAGTGAACTTCTCATGTTAAACTTAGAAAACAAAACTTTGGTCTTGGGACCCCAATTGCATTGAATATTGTTTCAAGGACCTCAATTGCACATTTGCACTGAATATCACGCACAAAAATTTTCTTCTTTCTTATTCTCGTGTATTCTTGAAAACAATCATTATTTCCAACATTACACACTGTTGGCAGCACAATGTTTAAAGATTCTTTTGTAAATGTTTGGTAAGTTGGCTGCTCTTGATTTGTCCAAAGGATCTTTAAGTATATTCAAAGGCCACCAAACATAGACCCACCACCAAATTCTTTGTCTGCATCCCATTTACTCCTAGTTTTTTCTGGTGCTAGATGTCAGTTAATCCTTAGTGCGTTACTCGTTAAGCGAGGAAATGCCGAGTGCCGACTTTCATATTACAAAGAATCTATAGCAAAATTAAGACATGACAAAAGTAGTTTTGGCATCTCTTTACCTTATTTGGCTATTACAGTAATCATTTATTAATTATATAATTTTATCACGAAAGTATTTTGATGTTATAATATCTTTTAATTGATTGTATAAAATATATATAAAACAATCAAATTCCAGTTGAAACAACCTAAAGTTAGTAAGCAAGAGTTAGTATAATTAACCATCATTTTCATTGTGATTGCATTTATTATGGCAAACTTCATTTTGACTTAACAATCAAATATTTTTAAGTCAAATAATAAGATAATTTTTTTGGGCTAAGACGAGTTTGAGCCTACTAAAGTAATACATTCTCATTACAATATAATATTGCTGAGATCTTACATAAGAGTCGGGTTATGTTCGGGTTCAACTTAAAAATTATAATATTATCTAGTAAAATAAATTATATATATTCAAAGCTCTAAAAATAAGTTTAGTTCATTGAAAATCAAGCAAACCATATAAGTAGGAAAACAATAGAGAATCAATAAAGATAAGTTCAAATCAATGAAAAACCCTACTTAAATAAGCAAGGTCGTATGCTCTTACAAATACTTAACAAATCATTGAACAACTTAATTAACATTAACATGATGTGATAAACATAATGAAGGAATTGATAATTTGTATAACCCTATGCCACAATTGTTTGCACTACCCGAATATCATTATATACCCCCATCAACATAAAAAGTATTACAAATAGCAAAAGTTTATACATTTTTTTTGCTTTTGACAGGGTAAAGTTTGAAGTTTTTCAATTGCCACCAAACTAGAATTGGTGGTATAATCCAGTTTATGATTTGACTAGATCAAAAAATGCCAAGCAACACTTATCTTCAAAAATATAAAAACTTATTAATTTTGAAACAGCACAAAAGTATTTCATGTACTCCACTCCTTTTTAATAAATAATAATACACAAATTCCTCTAATTTTGTATCAACCACAAAAGACAATATAATTATTTACAATATTCCATTAAAATTACAATATCTACAATATCAGCCCCATTTATAAAAATTAAGAAGATAAAGGTTAATATAATCTAATAGCGCTAATTTCTTAAGATGATAAGGTACCACCACCTCATAGAATATACTAGTAGAACAATAACAACCAAAAATATCTATCATGTTGGAACAAAGTGAACTCACACAAGCTGACAAATCCAAAAAAGTTTTCCGCAGATAATATTTTTTTTAAATACAATTTGCTCAAATATATCATGCACAATTGCATATCAAGCCCCCACCATTTTCTTTATTTTTTTGTACATAATGTTTTTTTTTCTCTTGACGGATATTTACAGAATGTTTGGACCAATATGAATAAATTAAGTTTGCATCAGTATAAAATGCAAAAGATAATGCAAACTATCACCGAAAATAAAATCTTGATTCACAGAGGTGACTTACCATTTTTGTTGTTTCAAAGAAGCAAAAACGTTCCTTAATTTGACATATACTTCTCTCTATCTTTTTTTATTCATTATAAAAATATGAATCCCACTTTTTATTTCGATCTATCTATCTCATTTCCTTAATCTTCGAACCTCCTCTTATTTTTCATTTATTTTTAAAACGGAAGAAATAACACTATGATTGTGGTTAAAAAAAATGAATTGATTTTTCCCTTTTCCATTTCTTTGTAAATGCAATTGGATATATTATTCATCACATCAGAAAAAAAAACTTATTTCTATTGTAAATGCAATTGGATATATTAATTATCACATCAGAAACAAAGAAAAAAAAAGTAATGATGCAAGTCAGCTCTATATTCATTGAAGATAAAGAAAAAAGAAAAGAGGAGGAGAATTTACAAAGAATGTATGGTAGTAATAATAGTAGTACAACACAAAATCTGGAAATCCCTTATCACCAATTTCACCATCATCATCTCATCTCATCTCATCTCTCCCACTCAATCCATCATCAAACAAAATAAAACCCACAATCCAAACCAACTCCCCCAAAACTGGGCAATTCATAAAACCAAAAAAAAAAAAAAAAAAATCAGATATTAATTAGAGATTAGAAATTTAGAATAACATAAAAAGAGGAACAAATAAATAAAAAGAGTAGTATATACAGTTGTTGCGGGTGCATTATAGATCTAGAGTTGAAGACGCCTCAAAAGAATAGAAAGAAGTCGATGAAATGCTCTGTGAAGTCGAGGATATGCTCTAACTGCGTAACTCCTGTTTGACGCACTGCATCTTCCACAGTATCAACGAAGAGGTTTAGGCTTCGAATCGGCGGAATATAAAGCGTTAATGGCACAGCTGAGAACGCAACAGCGAAGAATATTTGTAACATTTTTATTCTTATGTAATATGTATGTAGATGTAAATGTTTCTTTTCTAACCCAAAAAAGAAAGAATAAGAATGATTGTTTTTGAGATCTTTAATGGAGGAATATAATTATATGCCCAACCATAGAAATAACGTCGTCGTCTTCGTTTGCGTTCTCTGAATATGATTTCGCCAGTTGGGATTTTTTTTTGGATTTTGAGTGGTATTTGGTCGGCTGTAAAATTTGAGATGTATTTTTGGTTTTTGGTTTTGATTTGATATTGGAATTGTTTTCTCCAGTTCTTTTATTCTTTTTCTACTCTCTCTCTCTCCTTTTGGTTTCAGAATCTATACAAATGGGTGTAGGTTAGGATTTTATAGCGGGAGTTGAGACATGTGGCATGGCTTTTGTATTGGTACTTGAGTCTTCGGTAAGGGTTATGTAAATTTTAGTGCTCGTTCAGTCGTTTGGTTGGTTAGGCGCAATTCCCTTGGAACTTATTTTCAAAGAAAATAAGTAGAAAATAAAGTTCGACTTCAAGAAAATAAGCTTGGGCTCAAACAAAAATAAAGCTTAAATTATCATTATAATGTTGTAATTATTATATTTGTTTTCAATATTACAATTAATATTATTATTATTATTAATATTATAATAACGATGAATTTGTAATTATTTTTAAATTTTCTATTTTTTTTTATTTTTTTTTTTTTTATTTTTTTTTATTTTTAAATTTTTAAATTTTAAATTTTTTATATTTTTATATTTTTTTATATTTTTATATTTTAATATTTTATTTATTTTTTTATTATTATTATTTATTATTATTATTATTTATTATTTACTATTTACTATTTATTATTTATTATTTATTATTTATTATTTATTATTTATTATTTATTATTTATTATTTATTATTTATTATTATTATTTATTATTTATTATTTATTATTTATTATTATTATTATTAATATTATTTATTATTATTTATTATTATTATTATTATTATTATTATTATTTGTTATTATTATTATTTATTATTATTATTATTATTATTATTATTTATTATTTATTATTTATTATTTATTATTTATGATTTATTATTTATTATTATTATTATTATTTATTATTTATTAATTATTATTTATTAATTATTATTTATTAATTATTATTTATTTTTTATTTTTTATTTTTTATTATTTTTTATTATTTTTTATTATTTTTTATTATTATTTTTTATTATTTATTATTATTTATTATTATTTATTATTAATATTATTTATTATTATTTATTATTATTATTATTTGTTATTATTATTATTTATTATTAATTATTATTTATTATTTATTATTATTATTTATTTATTATTATTTATTATTTATTATTTATTATTTATTATTTATTATTTATTATTATTTATTATTATTATTATTATTATTTATTATTTATTATTATTATTATTATTATTATTATTATTATTATTTGTTATTATTATTTATTATTATTATTATTATTATTATTATTATTTATTATTTATTATTTATTATTTATTATTTATTATTTATTATTTATTATTTATTATTATTATTATTATTATTATTATTATTATTATTTATTATTTATTATTTATTATTTATTATTTATTATTTATTTTTATTATTATTATTATTATTTATTATTTATTATTTATTATTTATTATTTATTATTTATTATCTATTATTTATTATTTATTATTTCTTATTTATTATTTATTATTTATTATTCATTATTTATAATTTATTATTATTTATTATTATTATTTATTATTATTATTATTATTATTATTTGTTATTATTATTATTTATTATTTATTATTATTTATTATTTATTATTTATTATTTATTATTATTATTATTATTATTATTAGTATTTATTATTTATTATTTATTATTATTATTTATTATTATTTCTTATTAATATTATTTATTATTTATTATTATTTATTATTATTTATTATTATTTGTATTATTATTATTTGTTATTATTATTATTTATTTTTTATTATTTATTATTTATTATTTATTATTTATTATTTATTATTATTTACTATTATTATTATTATTATTATTTATTATTTATTATTTATTATTTATTATTTATTATTTATTATTTATTATTTATTATTTATTATTTATTATTTATTATTTATTATTATTATTATTTATTATTTATTATTTATTATTATTATTATTTATTATTATTTATTATTAATATTATTTATTATTTATTATTATTTATCATTATTATTATTAATTATTATTATTATTTGTTATTATTATTATTTATTATTTATTATTATTTATTATTTATTATTTATTATTTATTATTTATTATTTATTATTTATTATTTATTATTTATTATTTATTATTATTATTATTTATTATTTATTATTTTTTATTATTATTATTATTTATTATTTATTATTTATTATTATTATTATTATTATTTATTATTTATTTTTCTTTAGCAAAAATAAGTTCAATTCAAAAAAATAAGTTCGATTCAAAGAAAATAGATCAGTTAAGCTAAAATAAGTTCAAAAGAACGGGCCTTAGGAATTAAGCAGTTCATACTCCCTCCATTTTAATATATAGTGTTTGTTTCTGCATTTTTGCATGGGAATTAAGGAACTTATGTCTTGTTATTTATCTCTATTATACTTATCTCGTTTATAAATAATAAATTCAGCTCACTACTTTTTGCGTGATGATATACTTATTTTAGCATTTATATCCCTAATTTTGTATTTGTAAAAAATATAAAAAGTCGATATTCTAAAAGACATATCGACGAATTAAACAAAAACCCCACATGACTATATTTTCTTCTAACCATAAATCACAAATGATACTCAAAGAAAAATTCGTGAATAGTGCCAAAATTGAAAGTGTAACTACTTCCTCCGTTCCATAATAAATGAAACACTTCCTATTTTAGAGGCGTTTCAAAATAAGTGAAACATACCCTAAATGGAAAAAGACAGATGACAAAATAACAAGAATATCCATACATAAACTTGTGTGGTTTCTTTTCTACCTCATCCTTTTGATAATGAAAAAGGTGTTTTATGACTTTTGGGCTTTTGAAAGTGATGTTTATTAAATCTTGTGTCAATCCCTATGTTTCACTTATTATGGAACGGAAGAAGTATTATATAGGAACGGAGTATAGAATAAGCGGAGGTAATGGATGTCCATATAAAAAGACTTATATACCCCTAATATGAAACATAAAAAAGCCTATTAAAAACTTCTCATTCATTTCTTGATTTACAATTATGCATAATAAGGAAAGTTGTAAAAAGATAAAACTAACATAAAAAAAAATTAAGATTGCCATTAAAAGATTATTTATGATGAGGAAACTAACATAACAAAGAAAATTTCCAACAATTGTAAAGCCAAAAATACAAAGTTTTCTTTTTACCTAAATATTCAATAACAATTACAAAGAACATAAATTAAAAATTCATAAAATTACCGGCAAAAAGGAGTATAACTCATCTTTTTATTTTTCGAGTTTAATAATTTTCATAGTCAAGATGTTAATCAAGTGAAATAGTTAAACTCGATGAGAAAAAGTAAAGCATAGACCAACTTTTATCTTCATTTTCAATCCTATGTTTTGTAAAAATGAATTGTAAGTACGAAATACATGTTTATTTTTCGCATTAATATTAATGTTTTTACAATCAGAATATCGGTATTAAAAATATGTTGTCGCACGCATCACGTGCATACGAGGCTAGTATGTGCCTTGGAAAAATAAATACTTCATCAGTTACATAAAAGAGAAAGCATTTTATTTATTTCAATTTGGAGAAAATATTGGGATTGGAAATTACAAATATTAAATGTGACCATGTGGCTACAAGTTTCAATGTAAAAATCGGCATAAAACAAGAATAAAGTACCATTTTAAAAATATAAAGATGAGAAACAAGAGGAACATTCCTGGATAGGGGGGTTCATAAATAGCCGGCCGCCGATCCGATCCGTTTTTCGATATCCGAAAATATTCGAAAAATGCGGATATTTTTGGATATCCGATCCGAAATACCCGGAAAAATGTCTGGTTTCATATCCGAAAATATATGGTGATCCGATACGAAACTTTTTTTTTCGAGCTTTTCATAGAAAATTTCAAATTATGTAGTTATCGGATCCCGGATCCGAAATTACGGATATTCGAAATTTCGGGTATCCAAAATTTTCGGATCGCACCCTCGAATTTGAAATTTTCGAATATCCGAAATTTCGAATTGGATCGCAATACGAAATGAATCCCCTTAATTTTGGGACACCCAAAATGGAATACAATCACTATAAATTGGGACGGAGATAGTAGTATTTTCTTTGAAATTTTTTTCTAGTGGTAAAAGTGGTTCGGTTGATATGAATTCTACTTTATTATAAGACTCCCTGAAGTAAGTAACTTCCTCCATCATTTATGTCAAGGAAACAACCACACTATATCTTTCTTGCTAGAAAGTTCTATACTTCCCCTAAATTTGTATATCAACCAAACAAACTCTTAGACCCGGTAAAACTAACTCGATTGACTGATACAATTTGAAAGATTTATCCTAAATTCAATTTGGAGTTGAAATGATCTTAGCCCAATCCAAATTAGATAGACTCAAAATAAACCCAAATCATAATTGACTGGACTTAATATTAATCCGAATATATTTTTGTTTAGTTTGATAAGTCATGTTTAATTTACATTAGCTGATTATATTATTGTATTATACTTCAATTTTTAACTTATAGTTCGGTTATTCTATTTTGATTCTTTTAAGTAACATGTTAATATTTTATTCCAAACTTTTACTTAATATCAATTAACCAAACAAAAAATTGCACATACTTGATCTAACTTGAAAATCACATATCATACCCGAAATTCACCTCAACACTATCTTTTTTTCATCCGTTACATAAGCATTCGTTTGACATACTCCCTCCGTTCACAAAGATATTCCTATAAGAACGACTATCTCCTCTTCTTTGCCCTCGCTTATGTTGTTATAGTAAATATGAAAATCTTTAGTGAATAGAGCGAGTAATAAGGTAAACAATATAAGTTAAAAACCAATCTAGTAATATGAAGCACGAAAAATTTGATTTCAATCTATATTCACATATTAGTGGTCCCTCCTTCCTTAGTCTTCTATCTATAGTTATGGAGTGGAACTCAATCAGATGAAGAACATGCAGTAATCTACATGATTTTAAAGATATTAAAGGTTAAAGTTTTTAAATTATTGTCAACAAAAAATAAAGTGGGAAGAAAAAACCAGGAGAGAATATAGCAATGAAGGTTTATTCCATCTATTTTTAAGTTGTGGTTACAAATGTTTTGATGGAGTACATATTAATTTTCTTTTTCTGTAATCCTAGATGTTCTCACAGTTTTTAATTAAGGCCTGATTACATAATAAAGATATATGCAAAGAAAATTTCAATTCATAACTCTACAATTTGAAGAGTCACATAAGCTATTGCGGATAGAGATACATGCTTATGAAACATTCCAATGAAAATTACAGCTTTATAGATGTGCTCCTCCAGTACTTTACGACAAGTAAAAGAATTATAATAAAGTGAACAGATACGATGAATTTTTTAGTCTATTTACTAATTGACTTATCACGTATATTATACTCTTTCTATAACCTTATTACATGATTTACTTGGTGCATCTTAGATGTGACATAGTGCACAAATTGCACATAACTGGTCACTTTTCTTTTGTATCTATAACTGTCAATAAAATTTGACTAGTTTTTTTAATCATATAATATAAGATCACTGAAAATCAAAAGCACCATTGATGTTTTAAAATTTGGTTTACTTTGAACAGTTCTTACAAATATAATCTTCTGAACTTTTTTTTCTGTTGAAAATATTTCTGCAAACAAATTGAGATTGTGCACATCACGTTGTTTATTTATCTTTTTTCTTCTTACTAATATCAACTTCAAAATTCACCCATTAATTTAATTCATTATTCACTTAAATGCTATTAGGTGATTTTATGAACTAACTAGTCTTATAAGCGCGCTGTGTGTGCGTTAATTTAAAACTTGTTATTCATTATATCTCCATCCGTATCTTATGGTTATGATTACACTTAAAAATGTGAAAACTTAATAGTTAGATGAATTTAGATATATTAATTAAATAATGTAAAAAGCTAACAAAGGTTGTGAGAAAAATAATAGAAATAATGAGTTGGTTTGATGAATTAAAGAGTATCAAGGTAGTGAGTGTTTTGGACTTTTCGAGTGGATATAAGTATCACCATCTTCTCTTTGTAAAATAATGTCAAAATATTTTGTCCATTTAATTTTTTGATTGAAATATTTAATGCATATATCATTTTTAACTTGTTTAGAATGAGAAGTTGAAAAGAAAAATTTTAAAATTGTTTTTTTTGTAATTTTATTCAATCAATTGGATCATTAAGGGTAATTTAAGATATATTACGTAGGGAGACCATCATACTCCCTACTTCCCTTATATATAATAGAGATATAAATATATTTTTTACTTTGTGCGTGTTCTTTCTATGGGTAAGATATTAAGAATTAATGTAAAGACCTGCACCCTATTATCATATGGTTTATAAAGATACCGAATGAACTTTTACTTTAAAAAAAAAAATAGCGAATGAACTTTATAACAAAAATAACTTTATGTTTTTTATTTAAATCTCGCAAGTACGAGAACCTCTTTTTCAAAAGAACCCATAACTTTTTACATAATTAATATAGACATGAAGCAATTCATAATTGTGTGTGTACTGAGGTAGAAACTAAGCATAATATTCCAAGTAGCTTTTATTGTACTTTTTAACTCTGAAAGTACTAGAAGCTCTATATAGGGGAAATTTTTGTCAATTGTGATATAATTCATGAACTGAATTCAAAAACAGTCTGAATAAACTGGTTTTGTAAACAATAATAGAAGTAGAAGTTAATTATAGGGTTTATATAATACCCCTCTAATTAACTTAAACATAATGGGTCCTGTCAAAAAAAAACATAATGGTTAATCACAAGTTATGGCGGGATAATTCGAACAATATTTATTGTACACGAATTCACGAGCAGCATAAAGGACACCTTTTCTTACATTTTGAAGTCTTCCTCCTCACAATCCATCTGCAAAATGTCTAATACTGCAAACTAGATCAAGAAATGGATAACAACGCTTGACATATTTTAGACACTCCTTGCTGAATACATACTCAAAAAGTGATGTGAGTGCAGTTAGAAATGTTAAACCTGCACCAGACCCATATTTACCATGGGACACTTACAAAATAGTACCTCTGAGCCACTAGTATCCAAAACTGACTGAATAGATTCCTCTTGGGTCTTGCATCCAAGAGTTCTTTTTTTTTTTTTTTTTTTTTTTTGAAAGGAGCATCCAAGAGTTGCTTTATACCCAAAAGGCCTTTTTTTCTCTCTTTACAAATAAATTGCCAATACTATAACTTGAAGAGGCAAGGCCGCAAGGGGAGAATAACTCCACCAAGGTACGTTATAAATATACATGATTAACGGCATTAACCCATTCCACCCACAAGTAATCACCTTTTTGCTTGTTTTGGTTTACTAATCATATTGCAAGCAACGAGAAGGACCTTAAGTCGAAAAACTTCCCTGCCTAGATGAAATATCTGTTATAGAGATAATCTTCATTCGTGACATGCTTGCTCCACTCTAGACATTTCTTTTACTAATGTATAAAGATCAAATCTTAATGTGTGAAATGCCATTGATTTTGTCTCAATATATATATATTTTCAAGTTATCAACGTTTTATAATTCTTTTAGTAATAGGCACAGAATATCTCGTCAAAAGGTGGATTGTCAAACACAAAAGTCAATGTGTCACCCAAGGCAGGTTCTAGGAACTAGATTAATTAATTTAATAGAATGTGGAGTAATTATGGCACACCATAGAACATACAAACAAATTAACAATGGCACAATATATTTGTCTGTAATTCTTGTTTGACCTATGACATGAAACAACTGAGAAGTAAACAAGATTATGCACAAAAACTCCATTACAAACTTCATACAACCATACTTAATTATGTTTACAAGTCCAAAATAATATTTTAAAGAGAGAAAAAAAGAAAAAGAGGTACAGAAAAAAGTTGAAAGATACATTTGATTTCTCACACACAAATGGAAGTAAAATCAAAACACCCTACAAAGATCATTAGTTTTTCTTAAGGGAGCTTGCTGAGATTAAAACAAGGAGAATGAAGATGAAAGCAGCAATGAAAGAAGCGACGACGGCTCCACTGATGCGCTCACAGAAGCTGCCAAACTGCTGGCAGATAGCCCCCCAGTTGATCTGAGTGTTGCCCTTGTGCACCAAGTACACTATGGCTGCTGCTGCGCCTGCTCCTGCTGATACAAGTGCTACTGCTACCTGTAACAATATTTACAAGGTGTCAATTGTAACATTATTTTCCATCCCTACCTATCTTCGTGAATTGATGATAACGTTATGGAATTATTTCAATATAGATAGATACTAACTATACATGAAACTAGTAAATTTGTGTATATAATGTTGAAATGAAATAGTAGATATTTACCGTGTCGAAGATGATGAGTAGCAGCCTCACACCAGTAATTTGTGGCCTCACTATGCTAACGATGGAGAATGGCAAGGAGAGGACCAAGTATCCACTTGCCACAGCATTAGCAGCCACAAAAAAGCTGCAGTTTCACGTACATACGTAATGTTATAGACTCATAGTATTAACATAGCGTATACTTCCTCCGTTTCTTGATAAATGGTCATATTGACTTTTTACATAATTTATACACTAATTTTGATCATATTTAATTACTAAATGTAAAGATGAACGTCATTATCTAATTATTGTCGTACCAATAATATCTTTCATTACATGCTATATAAAAACATCTAAAAATTTGATGATTTGAAAATATATAGAGGAATGAATCTAACGAGCTTCACATATAATATGTTTTCCTATATATTTATGAAACATGTGGTCTAAAGACTAAATTGATAAACCTAGACTTTCAAATCCCAAATAATGGGTAAAACATTTTAAGACGGGGGAGTATATCTGTAATATAAGGGAAGAGGGGAGAGCCTGTTGTCCACCCTAAATTACAAATACACGCTCAAAGAAAAACAATCAAACTCGTTTTTATCAATTTTTTTTAAAACAAAGCGAAATTACACAGAAGGTCTACTAAATTTCAAGGCAGTTTATATTTGGTTTTGAACATATCGCGTGCATATAAAACTAGTATTTTTGTATAGGGAGTATTAGAGTAAACTTACGAGAAAGCAGGGAGATCATTAAATCGAGCACGAAACTGGAAGAATTGGGTGAAGAAATTGAGCGTTTGATCACTGGTTCCCATGGCAATAGTAGCACCTAGAGCAGCAGCTAAAGCAGCCAGCCTAAGAACGAAGTCGAAAACGGCTAGCCCTCTTTTAACGGCTCCACCTCCTGATCCCATAGCTGTAACAACTTTCATGGCCCCAACTTTGCCTCTTGCCTCTGATTTTGGCTCTTGGATAGTGATGGTTGAAGATTCGTGCTGCGACATCTTTCTTCTGGGGATGAAAATATTAGTTCTTTGCAACTATGTTAATTAAAGATGAGGATGAGATGATATCTGAGGAGATTGCTTAAAGAGGAACAAGGTACCATGAAGGACTATATAGGTGATGGTAATGGGTTAGTTTTTTCTTTTTTCCATGCATGCAGCATGCTGGCAAGTTTAGGTAATAGTGGAGCAAGCTAGCAAGAAACAAGAGAAGTGGTTAGTTGCTCAAACTTGCTCCATTCATAATATGTTGCTGTTGTACTAGTACCAGTTTTGGATTTTATAATAGAGCTGAGCTGATCAATGATCAATGATCATTACAGCTAACTTTTACTAGGTTTTTCGCGGATGAAGGTATTTTTATGTTATTGTTTAAGGCAGCGTTGGGCATGATTTCATGCCCAACGCTAAGGTTATGATGAGCTAACTTTTATCTAATTAAAGTTTAACCTCGTCTAAATTTTTTTTTATAGTGATTACTAAAAAGAGTCTTTGATTTGAGTTGCTTTTTCTAGACTCAGTGAGGTGTAATAATAAGTATGTAAGGAGTGATGGATCCAAATTTTGGTTCCGTGCGTGATTTCATTTATAGGTTTTGTGATTAAACTTTGATTTGAGGTTGCATAATCGACAACTAATACAAAAAATTTTATTTATAATTGCTTGACAAAAAGGTAGATCTATTTATTTATTTTTATTTGGGGTTTGTGCCCCATTGTTTCAAAGATTGTTAGATTGCCATCTGGCAATGACACTTGTACCTTTACTAAGTTGTAATACTTGTAACATATAGCATCTTGGAATATAAGGTCTCTTAGGTTAATTAGTAGAGGATATGAGAATGGGAGATTGAAAACTGGACAGTAGGATAAGGAGGGAATCAGTGTGAAAATTTATAAAATATTGACAATATTTTATTTGATCAGTGAGGAATAGATTGGACTAAATAATAAAATTACTCAAAGGCCCTTACTAGTCCTCCTCTCCTTCAGATCTATTAATAGTACTCCTTCCGTCTTTTTGTTGTTCTTCACATTCACTTTAGTACAATTATCAAGGAAGGGATGGGGAGCCACTGTGCAATAGTGGGTTTAAGCAAAAAGCAAATTTGTTTAATCTATTTTGATAAAGTGATTAAAAGAGGGAAAGCGAGCATTTTATTCAAAACTGGCGGTTTTTTTGGAAGAAGTTGGTGAATGTTTTAAATATTCACCAACTCCCTCCAAATTTGAACTTTGCCAAAATTAAACTTACACCACAGGTTTGCCAAATTAGAGCAAACTTTACCTTACAGCAAGGGAACAAAAACTTTCCCCCCAAAATTTACTTGTAAATTTTTTTAACCTTACTTCTATAAATACCCAAACCATTTATTATACCTTCCCATTTTATTACAGCCCTCAAAATCTTCATCCTTAGCCATCAAAATCTTCTTCCTAAAAATACCCATGAATGAGTTGAAGCTGAGTTATACAAACACATAAAAAAACTTAGTTAATCAAGGGGGAGGGAATTAAGGATAATATCACTCTCGGGTTAAACATCACCGAAGTGATTTCATCTTACCTCATCTATTACTTTTATTTCTAACCTTCAACCGAAAAAGTTGTTGATAGATTCTCAGCTTGAACATGTCTGACATTCATAACTTAGCTATGGCTACTGTAGATAGTTCTACTAAGACTCTATCCACAGCTTCTACATCATCTATTACACACATTATTGAACCAATTAAACCATCTAGAACCTCTTCTCAAATTTGATCTCAATGAGTAACTGTCAAACCAAGAAGATAAGGATCAAGACCAAATCCTCAATTTCAACCTTAATGAGCCACCGCGCAGGTGTCAGTGATCTCAACTTGCCATCAACAGAGGCTATTGAGGAGCAAGAACAAGATAATTATTTCAATCGAATGCTGCGAATCCGGAAGAAGAATTAGTAATGGAATGATTAAGTGATGATTCAGATGTCCAGGAGTATGACTAGACAAATGATAATGAATCCGAAATTGAACAAGCTCCAACAATTTGTGCAAACAGAATAATGGAGGGAATACAAGTTACTATAGGGAACAATCAACAAGCTAGCAAAGGAGTTCAACACTTCAAGGTAGCGCGGTAAAAGATGACCCAACCCCACACGAACCTAACCCGAAATAAGCGGGTTAGGTTGGGATTTTTACCTATTTACACGATTAACCAATTTAATTAAACGGGTTAGGTTCAGGTTGACATTTTCGACCCGAAATTGACCTGCTTTGACCTTATGACTTATACATGTAGAAAATTCTCGGAAAAATATATTGGTAGATCTAAAATTTGGTTAAAAAAGTAAAATATCGTTAAAATATGTCATAATTATTCTAAGAAACTCTAAACCCTGCACACTTTCAATAGTGAACTTGCTCATTTAGCTTTTTAAGAAAAAATTTATTTTTCATCATAATAATAATTATGATTAAATGGGTTATACGGGTAATTCGTTTATTAAATAGGTCGGGTTAGGGTTGAGTTATTCAACTTTGTTTATTAAATGGGTTTTGGGTTGAGGGATCTTGGCCCATTTATTATCGACCTGAACACGAACCCGCGATTGTCGGCCCTACATCAAGGTGGACAATGAGCGAGAATATGGAAGGATGTCCAAGTGCAAATGTATGCTAACGCCAACATAGATGTCAGCAACAAGAGAACTCGAAGAGTAGGCAAAAAAAGAATTCAACTCAACCCAGAGATGTTGAAAGAAATACAACTTAGAAAAGAACATCTATTAGAGCGGTTGCATCAGCAATAGGGATTAGGGATAAACATAAGTACATTGCATAGGTTAGTGAAGAAGTGTGCAATAAAGAAACACACAAATGCCATTAAACCTCATCTAACAACTTCACACAAGGTTGCAAGGGTTTTATGGCGCTTACAAGCAGTTCTGCCAAGCACAGTGAAGACAATACCAAGGTTTAGCAATATGTATAATGTAGTACATATTGATGAGAAATGGTTGTGTATGTCTACTCAGCATTATTTACTACCTTGCACCAGGTGAAAAAGAGCCATACATAATATGCAAAAGTAAGAGATTCATCATCAAAATCATGTTCATTGCAGCACTAGGAAGACCCCACATAACAGCAAGTGGCGAGGTTGTTATTGATGGGAAGATAGGTATATTTCAATTCACTTAAATAATGGTATCAGTCAAAAGGTGGAGCAAGAACAGAGACGTTGGGGTCATTGAAACAAAACCAATCAAGAATTTCACATAAGAGGTCATCAAGGGCAAAATAATAGATCACATACTGCCAACAATCAGAGCAAAATGGCCACAGTGGGCCAGCAAACAAATATGGATAGTGCAAGACAATGCTAAGCCACATATTTCAGGGGAAGATCCAGAGTTTATATTAGAGGCAACCAAAGATGGTCTTAATATCAAGTTAATCAATCAACCAGCACAATCACCAGACATGAATGTCTTGGATCTAGGGTTTTCAATGTAATACAATCACTCAAAGACATAATTGCTACAAGAAATGTGAATCAGCCGTGAAGGCAGTGGAAAGGGCATACAACAAGTATGGTCCTAAGCTATGCAATTACATTTTCTTAACTTTACAACAATGAAGGAAACACTTCATGTTATAGGAAACAACAACTATCACATTCCTCATATGGACAAAAAAAGCACTTGAAAGAAGAGGAAAACTGTCACAATCAATTACTAACACCGCAGCTAGTTGAAGAGTGGACATATTGGGTTGAGCAAGGTCACTTAGAAGAGCCAGAGGATGAAAGATACAGTCAAACAACCTCAGATTAAGATTCAGATGATGGAGTTGGCATACTATAGTCAACAAGATCCGATTTTTGTAGGTAAAAGGAAATGGGGTAAGCTTTTGTAAGTAAGGATATGGGGAAAGTTTTTGTAAGTCAGAGGAAATGAGGAACACTTTTTGTAAGTAAAATAGTTAGTTGATGTAGGAAAAACTTTTTGTAATTGCATATTCGCTTTTTGTAAGATGAAAAACAGATTTTTAATGCAAGTATTATTATCAAAGATATGAACTACTTGTTGTCAAGCAAATCAGATACAACTTTGTGAATGTAGCAACTGTAAAAAGAGGGAAGGAATCAAAGACGTAAAAGATGAGTGAGAAAAAAGGAAAATTCATTGCATTCATAAATTAGTTTGCAATTATAAACTTTTATTTTCTCCTCACTCATCTCTTACCAATCAATGGAAGCAAAGCAAATGAATTTAGAGCAATCATGCATAATCACGGTCTGTAAAGGTAATTCAAGGCAATGAAAACACCACAATCAATCAAAATAGCATAATCAATCAAATTAAGGGCAATGAAAACACCACAACCAATCCTAGCAAAATGAAGGTAATTGCAGACAATGAAAACACCACAATCGATGAAAACATCATTTATCAAACTAATAGAGGGCAATGAAATCAATTTTTTTTTTGTTGGTTTTTCCTCTCAGGAAGTCTCCACTCATCCATACACACAACATAAATGAAATCAATCATATTGCCGCAATCACTAGGAGAGCAGCTACTATTGGGGGCAGTCAGAAGTCAAGGGCACCACAGGCTAATGTGCAAGTAAACATTCAGAAGACCTCATTCATCACTAAGAAATGTTACAATCCTCTCGGGTTTTTCCTCTTCTTCCAACTAAATTGAGTCATTCAATAACAGAATAACATCATTTCAGTCAGAAGAAGAAAGGGTGGAAAAAGAAGAGGGAATGAAAAAAATTCAATCAAAATAGCATAACCAAAACAGGGAATGCATACGTTCAGTCACAACAACAAAACCACACGCAGTTTTTTCCAACCTCTTCTCCCAACCAAATAGAGTCATTTTATAAAAAAAAATAAAACCATTTAAGTTGGGAGGACGTGTGAAAAAAGAAGAGAGAATCATATAACCATTTATCATGAATAGAACATGATGAAACAAATCAAATAAGCACTAATGAAATCAATTCACGCTCATAGACAGTCAAACCCCAAACCCTAGCTCAAAATTCCACATATTAGTTGCTTCATGCATATCATAGCACAAATTAATATATTTAAGCAATTCAACCCAAAAATATAGCCAAGCAAGCCATTTCAAACTCGCAATCAGTCAAACCATAAACCCTAGCTCAAAATTCCACACATCGGGCTGTTTATATGCATATCAGACCGCAAATTAAATTTTAAGCAATTCAACCCAAAAACAGCCAAACAAGCCACTTCTAACTCATTATCAGTCAAAACTCTAAACCTAGCTCAAAATTCCACATATCAGGTTGTTTCTATGCAGATTTTACCACATATAGATGAATTTCAAGCAAATCAACACCAAAACAAAGCTAAGCAAGCCAATTCATGCTCGGGAATCGGTCAAACCCTAGACCCCTAGCTCAAAATTCCACGTATAAGGCTATTTCTATGCAGATTTTACCACAGATAGATGAATTTCAAGCAAATCAACACCAAAACAGAACAAATAAAGTAAAATCAAGACAAAACATAGGAAATGAAGTTAAATCATGAATTACACAACAAGACTTTAGAAATCATAAGATCAGGTTATTTCTCAGCATATAATACCACAAATAATAGAATTTAAAGCAAATCAGGGCAAAACAAAGCAAATAAAGCGAAATCTATCCTTAAACATGAACTAAAGAAACATGCAACATATCAGTATCTTTTCATGCAACCACACTCAAACCACACATATAGCGCAGTCAACAAAAATTAAACACAAAAAAAAGAGTTTTCAAGTTACGGAGTGGACTCATCGTGGTATTGAATTTTAGGGGGACTTTAAAAGATGAATTCCTGATGTCGTTTGAACCAGAAGAGGTAAGATCTCCATAAATCATAACCCACGGGCAGGGGTTCTTTTTTTCGCCACGTTTCATTGCAAATTTTCACCAGATCTGGTGGTCTTGTTGAAGGCGCACCACAGGCCCAACATGCAGAGCCATCAACCAAGGTGGGGTTTTCAACCCTCAAATGTTTCGCCTCAGCATCGAACTCATCAAACAAATCAAAAAGACGTTTCCTAGATTTTGGGATTAAAAGATCCATGGAAAAATCACACCCAAATAGGATAAAAAAAACCCCAAATCAACACAAAACCCAAAAAAGTTAGTGTCAAAATAATCACAAGAAAGTACAGTTTATTGTTCTCTTGTTTCTTTTGTGTAACTTGAAGTGAAAACGACAAGGTCTGAAACTTTTAGAAGCGAGAAGAGAGAAAGAGGAGACCCAAAGAGAAGGGAATATGAAAACTGAAAAGGGGGTTGGGAAGTTAAAATGGGGGTCGGAGAATTAGTAAAGAGGATGAGGACAAAAGTGAGTAAATAGGTAAATATAATCACAAACCAAAAATAAAAATGTAGCAATTAAATAGAGACACCCCAAATAGGAAAAACATAGCAAGTAAAAAAGAACAGAGGTAGTAGCAAATTGGTGATTTTATCCTCCCTTTTGAGTTTTGACTCCCAAGTCCCACCTACACAACATGCCCAGTCTTGTTTTCGTGGGAATAGAGTAATCGGCCCACACAATCCTAGTCCCGATCCCTCTTTAAAAATCTCAATCCCACTTGACAAGGGAATATGAAAAGAGGGGTTTATAAATTCTCATTCCCACTCTATACCTACTACACATTTTAAATTCTCATTCCCACTCTATTCCTACTAAACACACAGGCCGTAAGCATGAAAGATAAATGGAAAGCTAGAAGACCCACTCAACTGCTGGTTTCCCAGTGTTAGTCAAGGTTGTAGAGCTGTGACGTTAGCGAACGTCACCGGTGGCTACACAACAATACCATGGTTGATGACAGCAAAAGCAGAGACTAGAGAGTAGGAGACTAGAGGGTATAATAATCCCTGAATATCAGGAAGGGAAGGTATGCTGCACATTGAAATAACACAGAGAAGAGAAGTGTAAAGAATAGCCTGAAATCTGCACATATATTACCACAAACGGTTACTATTTACACGGGTATTGCTTACATACGAATGAACTTCAGAAAAAGAACTCGAGAGAGTACTCTTTCTATTAAGAAGTCAAGCATGCAAGAAGTTTCTGGCATACTTGTCTCAGCTGGGGTGAAGGATCAGAAGTAGATATATGTAGCAAAACGGATCTTGCCTCCAGTAAACCCCCTGAACAGCTTTCAATCACAGCGTCGTCACTTGCCATAAGCGACGCCATCAGCTTTGCCCCTGCCATTCTTTCCTGAAGCATTGGATTAACATGAGCAGAAGTTTTAATCAAGTATTCCCACAATCAACCACCAACAATGAAGCGGAGTATGAAAGAGTTTCCAACGAAAAGGTAATAATGAAAAATGAAATTCTGATACATATTCTAGAATTCTCGTGACTTCCATAAAAATGATCCCAAATCAAATGTGGCCGGTTATTTACGCATTAAGGAAGTACAAGAATCCATCCCAAGACAGGGGGGAGTGAAGGGAATCCCAACTTGCCAAGGGTGAGAATCGATCCCAAGACCTCTTGGAACAGGATGAAATGCTCTAACCAGTGACCACTTAGCTATCCCTCCACTCTCAGCCTATTATTTTTGGGATAGAGGAAGTACTTTATACTTTCAATTGAAAAGCCGGCTCTCAGATTTAGATCTTTTGTACAGAGTTGAATATAAAATTAGTAAAATAGATTATCGTCAGATGTCCTTGAAAAACAAATCACCTGTTGAGGTTCTTTTTTGAGAGAACTGAAGGAGACTTTGAGAAGGTCAAGTCCATAAGGAACAATTGCCAACTTTAAATGACATGCAGCTGAGAACAGAACCTGGACACAAGCAGCTCTGATCTCCGCATCCTGTACGTCCTGCACTAATGCAGTGGTAAGCAGGACCAAAAGGAAAAAACGTTTACCCCTTTCAAAAAGGGAAAAGAAGCTGGAAAACTAACTATTATATCAGAAGAGTAAGCTCACCTGACTTAAACGAATAAGAAGTGGAAGAGTCTTCTGTGCAAAAGCATCTTTGGCAGATTCTGGTATTTTTTGGCAAGTGCTGATGAGGACATTAGCCATGCACAGTCGAAATGAGATGGAGATGTGAGTCCTGTGTGCAGTGTCTTTGACCAGTCCGGAGGTGAGACGAGTTTCGCCTTCATCATTAGTCAAATTATCAATGACAAATGAAAGAACAGAGCTTCCTGATATAAAACCTCCAGAAGTTTGGATCACTGAGGCTGCAAAAGTACAGACAAAAAGACTAAAATTCTTAGGTTCAATATTTTCTTCAAGATCCTTAAGTCCTTACTAATCTTAATTACCATTCTGGGAGATATAGAACTTCTCCGATTTCGAACCTATTGCAGTTCTTGGAGCTTGCATTTCCGCACATATCATCAAGGCTAGACAGTCAATGCATCCATGTTGTGCCTTAGAAACTGTAAAGACAGTTAGTATCTCACACGTACATCAAAATTTGTAGCAACACAAGGAAGAAAGTGCCTACCTTCATCCCCATCTACAGAAGGCCACATTAGTACAGCTTGCAGTACTCTTATAATCTTGGTTATGTCAGGATGAAAAGCCGAATCCCACCCTCTAATCTGCCAAATCAGCAGGACGAACTGTTAGCTCAAATTTGAAGGGGTGGACATATCTGAACCTTATGCTAATTCCCCACCCCCCAAACACCCTATAATTAGTGTCACAGGCAAGAGTTCTGTTGGGAACACCAAGATGTTGGTAATAATGGTATGATTTATACACACATAAATGCACATATGAGCAGAGAGAACTAGCATACATCCTATCTGAGTAGCCAAGCATATGGTCACCAAAAAGAGTAACATTAAAATGGCAATGAGAACCTCAAATATGATAAGCACGCAAGAATCACAATACTCTGGACAGCGAAGATCAAGAAATTTACCGCAAATGAGGTGCATAATGAAAACAGACAAGCCTTCATCTTCATGACATCCTTACTTTCTGCAGTGCGTTGCAATTGGGAAAGGGCGACAGGGAAGAGAATCTGGAATAACACAAAGCAGGGAAACGAAACACACCACTGAGACAAAGTCGATATACATTTTCCCACTGATCCTCTTCAATTTCAATGTATGATTTGCCACCTCCCTAGCAGATGACTGATGATTCTATAACAGACTTCAGATATTCTACAGAGTTCGTCCTTATTAATGCTACTATATCAAAAGTCATATAAAATAATAAATTAAAAATTTGCTTACGACATTACATAGACATTACATACTTGGGGATGGATGCGGCCACAGAGTTCAGCAGCAAGTTTTCTCACATCTTCATATTCAAACTGACGAAAAGCCCTAACAGAAAAATAATAATGTAAAATCAAGAAACAACTATCCCAAAATATAAGCACTAGAGAGCCAAGAGATATAGCGAGCAGTTCTGATATTTGACTGACCTGTTGAAGAGGAAAGTAGCAACACACTCATAATTACATTCATCAAGGTTATAAGCACCTGGTACCCCACAAGTGTTAGTTATGTCAGCCAAAAGCACGCAATGGACAACAAAATTCCGAACCTACAAATGCCAGTAAACAGAATTCAAGCACAAAATGAACTGTATTGTTCCATAATGATACGACTCCGTCCCCTTTTCAACTTTCTGTATGCTTTTTGCAATCTCCACAATGCACAACTTTGACCATGAATATTTTTTTAATTTCGTGAATATAAAATTAACACAAGTAGATATCGTGAATGTATACATTGAAACAAATCCAATAAGATCCCACATGACTATATTTTTTTTCTTATAGATTGGTGAAAATCTATGGTCAAATTTATGAAGTTTGACTTTGCAAAAGCAAAAAAAAGGGAAGTTTTAAAAGGAGCGGGGTAGTAAATACTAATAATACAATTCAAGTATACAATGGACAATTCCATTTCAAAAACAACTCCCAGACCCCAGTAAAAAGAGTAGTATTATCACATTCCGTATCTTCAAGACCTCATTTTTTTTTCCTTTTGGATGTGGTTCTTTCTTTTTCCATGGGATGGGAAGGGGAGTTGAGCACCCAAAGAAAGCAAGAGAAGAAACCATCATGATCAAGTAATTAAACACGCTGCAGATAAATCACAACCCCAAAACCATTTCTTCTAAACATCTCAATGTACATGCATCCCTCTAGCACACATCATTCAGATTGAAATGCCAAGATACTTTTTTTGTCCAACGTAATCAGTGACTTGATGACTTTTATAGTACAAAGCCACATCCTATCCATTATTTATTTTTTTGGTTGGCGATACAATCACACATATATGGCCACCTAAGGCCTCACTATCCCCTGCTTACCGGACTCGAGACCATCAGTAGAGTTGGCCCCCTACAGGGGGAAAACTTGCTCAAAATGAGGGAAGTTTTAGAGCAACCCAAGAGATAACTGGAGAACCTAACACTTATCACTGTTTTGACAAGGCAACATTCCAATCAAGTGCTGCTCGACATTTTAAGCAGATAGCAATTCTAAATCCAAATCCATCAAATCTCACAATAATGTTGAATACACCCATTACTGTCGAAATCTTGCCACACTACGACAACAGCTTAATGTAGGTTTATAAGATGTTTTGAGTAAACATTTTACAGATGAAAAAGCGGAAGATAACACCATCGATCACTAGCATCAATAGTAATTTTACGTGCATTTTAAGCGATAGAATCAGAAGCATGACCTCAATTACCATCGTCAGCCCAAGAAAACTCTAACAACCTTTTTTATTGTCTAAAAATGAAAAACATGAAAACTTACCACTTGCTATACATTTTTTTAACGGCTGGCCATACATAGTCATACTGTTGAAATCATCAAAAACCCTCAGAGGAAGCATCTTAATTATAAGCAATGGGCAAAGGCGATCAAATAGCACTTTTTTCAAGCAATCTGTGTCGCCACTCTTACAGGTCTTGGTCTCTACTGCAACATGTATTGATGCACTCATCCTGTTATTGGGGGGTGGAGAGCAAAACAAATTCTGAGAATCAATTCCAGGAAACAACACATAATTTATAAAAAGCACCAACGAATAATGCCACTTCTGGCAACTAAACATAGAATCAAACAGTAAGCACAGAGCAGAGCACAATCAAAGCATTAATTAAAGAATACCACCTCATCACAACTTTTTAAAAAATCGTAGTATTAAACCCATTGTCGTTGCAATAATCTACAGACAAAGTCCCCAAAAAGCCAAAAGGACAAGTCATTGTTTTAGATGTTTGGGAGAGAGCACAGAAGCAAAGCACAATAAGAGGTCAACAGGGGAAAAAAAACTGCAATGTTATTTGCCGTCCGTATTTACTGTATATCGTCTGTGTTTATAGCATTTTTTTTTTCCTTTTTTCTCCCTCCTCTACTTCTTCTTCCATAACCACCATCCATTCAGCCACCGCTGCCACCCCGGCCTCCTGCAGCCCCCCACCCCGCACCCCTGCAGCCCCCACCACTCCCACAGCAACAATCCTCACCCCCTGCAGTCCCCCCACCCCCCACAGAAGCCCCCTTCGCCCCTCCTCCCTCTCCTCTTCCTTCGTCCCTGCGTCCCCCGCCGCTGATCACCCTTCCAGCACCACCCCCCGCAGGCCGCAGCCCCACCCACCCCACCCTCCACCCCCCTCCTCTCGCCCCTTCACCCCAGCCCCCCTCGCCTCCCTCTCCCTTCCCCCACTGCTGCTGCCCACCCTCCGCGCAGCTTCCCCCCTGCCGCCGTCCACCCCCCGCGCAGCTTTCCCCCTTCCCCCCACTGCCGCCGCCCACCTCCCGCGCAGCTCCCCCCCCCACCCCTTCTTCCTCTTTCTCCCTTCCTCCTCCCCTCTTCTAAGTTTCAAAGTTTTTTTTTGTTTTTACTGTTATTCCTGGAAACAAAATATGGTGGAACCCAAAAAAAAAGGGCAGCAGATGGGTTAACTAGATGCATGTGTTATAATTATAACTCAGGCCTTGTTCGTTTCATGGTTAGCTGACATAGTTGCAGGTACCTAGAATTCAAGATACACTTTCTTTTTTTGCCTGACCCAACTTAAGGGTTGATAAATCGAATCTCACTCTCAGTGTACTAGTTCCGTACACTTCCCCTTGTACATATATAGGTTATAATATAAAGATAATTCATAGTTTCACTCCCTACGATTCATAGAAAGTGTTTAAAAAATTTCAATCCTAGAACCTAAGTGAGTCCATTCCCAATTCTAAAAATGCAACTTCCAGTTAGAAATGAGCACTGTACAACTAACTGACACCTTAAGCAAGGGGGGAGGGGGAAGGCAAGACTTCAAGCCATCAACAAAAGGAATCTGAGAATTTATCAACTAGAAAAGGCTTGTGTGTAACAACCAACTGAACCCAGATCCTAAGAAGTAAGAACGCCTACAGATACATATCAGACTTCCCACTTGATGTCAATAAGCATTTTCTTGTCTCAATATCTCTAAACAACTTTCGATTGTCCCAACTGATTTGCATTTGTTGTTTGGTACCTGTTTAGATAATACCTTTAGGCTTTCAATGTAAGATATATATTCAAAGACATCCGGTTATATTCTTCTCCCAATTCATACAGGCAGAAAAAACCCAGTCAGAGAGCCCAATAAAATAAGTAAATTATAGTGGAGATCCACCATCCTATGCCTGGACGAAACCTCTAGAAGAGTTTCGACAAACAACATACCAAAAGAGTACATCTAGCATTATTTATTCGTGTTGCAGTCAGCAAGGCATCTAATAAATTATCAGTGTGGTCGAAAACAGTGGAGACATGCTAAGCTTCCTTTAAATCTGTCAGGTTATGGTGATATCAGCAAGAGTAGAAAAACAAAGAAACGTAAGCATTCATATTGCTGTTGTTTGAGTCTTAGCAAATGACAAACAGTAGTGAAATAAACAGCAATTCTTACAATGAGGATGAATATAGCTAATTATGTACTCACTCTTCTTCTTTCTGTGCTTGAACAAGAAGCTGTGGAAGGACAACATCTGCAGCGTCTGCGAGAAGCTCATTTACACTACTTAAAAATCTAACAATAATTGCATTTGTTGGATCAGATAGCATCTTGTCTACAAGCAACTGTACCAACAAGTTCCAGTCTTGAACCTATGTCTCCCCAAGAAAAAGAAAATTGAAAAACTGGATTCAGTTAACACCTCAAAAGAAAAAATATTAAACATGCCACTAAAAAATCAGAAAATTTAGTGAAGAATTCATCAAAACCATTAGAAAATTAAGAAACTCTTGCTAATGCAGGATCTATTACAGACACAACTTTCAACTCTTCAGCAATAAATAAAAGAACAAAGCAATCATGTTGAAGCAATCCATTAGTCCCAACCCCTCCAATTTGCAGAGATGCGTTGCAATATAGTCTCTCAAGTCTCAGCATATTACTGATGCGATTTTCCAATACCTTTCCAGTGAACTAGAAATAAGTATAGCCATGGAGATACATCAGAACAATACCTATAGGGTTAGGGAATCGAGTACCTACGCCATTCCCTACAAGGCTACAACCCAAATCTCAAATGTTCAACTTCTTAACGACATGTGCTTTAAGCAATAAACTCAATAGTAATAAGAGTAAAAAGAAAAATTAAGTAGAATATCCTGCTATACAAGTAGACAATCTTTTTGCAATATACTGAATTAGAGAATTTAACTCCAAACATGTACTTCATATTTTATTGCAACTCTTTAAAAAAAAAGGGCTTCTCTAATGGTCTTTGAGTAGTTAGGAGCAAAAACTAATATCTGAACTGCTGGACCCAGTGACCCACCCATACCCTCCCTCATTGGGATGAGTATGGGTTTTTGTTTGTTGCTGTTGTACGTTTATCTCAATTTTCAATCACGGCACTTGGTAGTAAATGACCAACAATAGCATTAAGGACCTTGTACCAATTAACAGTACAGTGAAGCCTTGTGCTTTTGAGCTAAGATTTGCTGAACTGAACTGAACTGAAATTAATTATCCTGAAATGAACATATATAATGCCTTGTAGGGAGGATATTCAACATATATATGTGAGATCTTACAGATTTTGTCCACTCTGGAATTAGCTTGAACACTTCATTGAAGTCAAATTTGGGTGTATCTGCAAGATTGACAGACGAATGAGCTTACTAAGGATCTAAAAAAGGACAGAAAAAATTATTCTAAATATATAGATTTTTCATCGAGCACCGGAGAAGAAGGTACAATAACAGGCATGTATCAAAATTTAGGAGTAAAGGCAACAGGTAAGTGAGTTGCAGGTAAGAAAAGCAGATAAGCTAATTATATAGGGACACATTGTCAGCTGTGAATAACGACATAGATAAATGATAATATTCCCAACTTTATTATCAGGGAATATCTTCCACTGCTTGGTTTTCATTTTGCAAACCTAAACCACACAAGTTCATCAAGCACTAATAATATCTGCTAGTAGCAACTAGCATGTTAGCTTCTAAGAGGTTTGCATACTGATATAGGGATGCATATTTATAGAAACAATATAAGGCGATTTATTCCCCTCTAATGCCTTGTAGATTTTGAAGGAACTCAAGAATACATGAAGGAAAAGGAAAAAAGCCAACACAGTCATACATGGACTCCTTGTTCTCCATGAATCACATGGCTTTTCCAATTTATGTTCTAATAATATGACTGTTATCACTATGCAACTAGATCTAATATGAACAAAGGGAATACCTTCATTTACGCTTCCAGAATTTTCTTGATGACTAGAGGTATTGGATAGGTCACTGCAAGGGGGATAATTTGTCAGTAATAAGACATAAAAACCTACACCTAACCATTCCAATATAAACAATTTAGCTAATAAAAGAAAAAACATGGCCATTTCAAGATCCACTGGGAATCAATCATGTCATAATTATCTCACTGAATACAACTTGAGCATTGCTTTCACTAATTTAATGATAAATAGCCATAATTTGACTGCCCGCGTTTTAAAGTACCTCAAAGAGTCAAGCACCACCCTGATAACCTCAAACTTTTTGTCGTTAAGTCTAAGAACTTGAACGAATGCATTGCTGGCGGCTGACCTCATAGTCCCATCAATGGCACAAATAAAGCAAACTAGTGCAGGCAAAACTAAAGATGGATCTGCAAAAAAGACAGAGAACCCAGGATCCAGTACTTGAACAACAAAGTCAATCTAAGTAAGGCCACAGAAAACCCTCCAAAAAAAAAGGACACAGACTCATACAGCAGACAAAAATAGAGTCGAAGTTGTAGGCAATTCTACTTTAGCAGACAAAAACCCATTTACGTACATGATAACAAGTCAGCCACCATTTCATTCAATCAATGAAGTGCATTTCTCTAACAAAAATTGCATATCAATTTTGTTTACAACCAGATCCATCTTAAAGGAATATTCCCACATTGCCCATTCTAATTATAGATAGTGAATATAGTGGAACACATTCACCACTATATTTTTTGTTCATTCCTTATCTTCATTTTCTAGGTGTTACCATAAAAGCTATCTAATGGGCCTTTTAAATGCCTTTTGAAATATGAAGAAACTGCTTAAGTTTTTGCCAACTTTACTTAAATTTTGACACTAGCCAATAGTTGTTGAATTTACCTTGATATATATTTTAAATATCGTACATTTATAATTTTTTACTATCAGATTGTTAAAAATATTAATGATTAAAATTTTGCGTTGACAAGCATGAAAATTGACGTTGAGCTTTAGTTATTGGATTTAACTCGATATATATTTAAATATATCAAATATCTATAATTATTAGTTTACTACTAATCGGTAGATCAAAATATTAAAAATTAAAATTTTGCATTGACAAGCATGAAAGTTGAAGTAGAGGTTTGGCTTTCACAAGCTTTTAACAATTATGATCATATGAAAGAGTCAAAAAAAAACTTCAAAAATTTACTCCTAATAAACAAATTATATAGTTTTTACTTATTGATAATGGTCAAAGTTTGCATTAGTAAGGATGGAAGTCAAACTGTGCAGATAATAAGTTACCATATTAATCTACTGACATAGATATTTTAAAATAACTTACAATATGTAAGTTTTATACGTGATATTAACACACAACCGTGCATCAAGTTTATACATAATATTAACATACAACCATGCAATGCACGAGTTTAAATCTAATTAAAAAAAAGAACTAAAAGAAATAAATCCCAGATAATTACAAATAAACAAAAGAAACAAACAAATACATAATAAAACTATGTAAAATTCTTGGCAACCACCCCCCCCCAAAAAAGGTCGAGAAGATTGGGCTAAAGACCCTAAAACCGTCTGGGTAACGAGGGAGGCGCAACCAAGACACTGCGGCGGCAGCAGACGTGGCCAGAGCAAAGCACACCGGCACGCAACCTTAAAGAAAACTAGGATGAAACTGTCATATCTAGATCTAAAGCAACCAAACTGAGAAAACCACCTTCATAGATTTGAGACAATGGACATATGTAGTCTGAGAGAAGAGGGATAGAGGATTGGTGAGACGACTGAACTCAAAGGAGGCTCGAGAATTAGCCGCTTGAGGCAAATGAAATTTTAGCTGACCACAGTAGATTTTGGCAATTATAGCCCACAGTCAACAAAGATAAGCTAAAAAAGTGAAAGTTGAATGGAAAGGCACTAGATCTGGAGTAGCTACCAAGCACCAAGATATTTCGGGTGAAATTAAAGGGTTATTTAGAGGTGCTAGGATTTCGAAAATTAAATGTGCAACTCTATGATTGACGCTTTCTCCACATGGATGGATCATCAAGTAGCGACCTCTAGTCTAAGATCTAAAGCTAGGAAATGGCCCTCAATGGGACTTTATAGCCGGCTACAATTTATGTAATGAACTAGGAGAATCCTAATGTGGCCATTCTCGTCTAATGTTCACATCAAGTTTTCACCAGGAGCTCACATGGCCTTGTAGCACCAAGCTTTTTCAAAATACTACAAATTTTTGTTTCATATCGACGGCTTATACTTACTACCATTACCGACTACCGTTTCAGAATACATATTACATCTCTTATTTTTTGTTCGTTCCTTAATGGGGATTTTGGAAACATAGCAAGATATGTACATCTTGACCACCTCAGACATAGTGTCAACAAAATCCATACAAGTAGATAGTTGTATCCAGAGGCGGATTCAATAAGGGTCCGGGTGGCACGAGCCCCTCCAAAAATAAAATAAAAATTATGTTTTGGGCCTTTACTCGTATGTCGTTTATGAGATAAATACAGTTTCTTACAAAAATAATCAATGCTCAGCATCTTGGCTCAGTGGTATTTTGTGCGTTTCGTAAATCCGCATAGTGCTCACTGCACATAGACGCAGGTTCGAGGCTTAGTTTGTACCTTTTTCTTTTTCTTTCTTTTCCTTACTTCCTAGCTTTATTCTCCCAATTCTTTCTGCCTTAATTTTTGTTCTTCCAATTTTCTATTTCTCCTGCTTCCATTCTTGTGTTTATTTTAAAATTGTCTTTTTTAATTTATTGTCTCTACTTATCTTTAAATTACAATTACTTTTACTTTTCAAAAATATAATGTCCAACAATTATTATTCAGTTCCAAATTTATTCCTAACAATTATTAAATACAACATTTTTTAAATAAATTAGTGTACCAATATTAATGTTAGATTTATTGATGTCAAATCTAAATTTCTCATCATTGTTCATTGCAGAAATAAAATTATTTGAGGTGTATTAGGCATATTGCGTACTCCTAATTAGTAGGTGTAATTGATGTATCGATGAGGGCCCCCCAAATCTAAAATCCTGGATCCGCCTCCGGTTGTATCGTAACTCGAGATCTACCCCATACGGGCCATACATGCTTGCTTTATGCTAGAGCTTTGATAAGATTCGCCATTAAAGTTTTCGAGGGGACACGTGTAAAGGTATAAAAACAGTGTGTAGATTAGAAAGATACATTACAAAAAGGAAAGTATGTCGACTAAAAAGAAACAGAGGGAGTATAGCAATTGCAAACTTAAAATTGAAAGGCACTATCACAATCAAAGTGGGCAATTCAAAACTCAAGCTCAACCTCTATTATCACACCCTGACCTCACCCACTGACAAGCCAACATCTAAATATGATGTATCACAGTATTAATATAAATAACTTCTTCGATAGTACCACTGGTTAGTGACTAAAAGACAGGAACAGCATCCTTTTAGTAAAACAGAAATTTCCAAGTGCACACATAATTTAACCCCGCTGCTAAAAGTGATCTATGAAGAAGGGAAAAGAGAGAGATTTTGGGTTTCAAGAATTGTAACTGAATAGAGACAGTCCTTGTCAATGTAAATCAGTACCTAAAGGAAATCACGAATATCAAAAGACTAAGTCGTCGCATTAAACCAGAAAATCCATAAAACTTGAAATACAATGCAAAAAGATACACTATAAAGATAATTTAACAGGCTGCTCGAGGAGAGCTTTGTCAAGTTATATAAAACAACCCTTCAAAATCAACTAAGATATCTGGAGTTCAGAAAAGTTACTGCTAACCTATAAGTGGCAGCAAACACGTCGCCTGGGAATGTATCGAACTATCTTCGTCTCCAAGCCAATCCAACAGTTGGTTTGCTATCTTTTGCCTAAAATAGAAGATGTTTTCATGTTTTAACAAGTCGACAGTAAATGAACTTCTAAAACAATGAACACCAGAAAATACTATTGCCATACCAAAATGAATTGGATGTCACTTTTGTTGAGTTTAACGATAAGCGGATGAGTTCTGAGATGACATCAACAGCATTTCTTCTCTGAGATATGTTTCCAGAAGCTAAGCACTTAAGAACCTCATTAAAACACCAATCATCTGCACTTCTGGGAATTTATCGACACAAGTCAATTGCAACAAAATATTGGGTAGTGACAGACATGCAAAAAGGGTGACGATATAAACATTATAAGAAATTAGACAAGTTATTACATTGAGCAATAGTCAGCAATAAGAACAGTGACAGCTCTAGCAGCACCATCACGCTCATCCAGAAGGCCCAGTAGAGGCAGTAATAATTCCTTGCAATCTATTGAATTATTGAGACTGCCTCCAGCTATCTTAAAGATAACAAACCTAAAGATGCTGACTGCCACATCTACGGCATCTTCATCTGCACAGTGAAGCTTCAAAACAGTAGAGATGTGAAACTACGTAACTAGAAACACCTTAAAGAACTGTCGACAGGCCATATAACACAAAAGTTCTCATTTCAATTTTCTGATGCAAATCCTAGACAAAACCTGGTCAAACATTAATAACTTTGACCGTCTATTTATTAATAGAATATAAGGGGGGGATCCTGTGGAATCTTGTTATTCTTTTTTTTGAAGGGATGTGGAATCTTGTTATTCTTTTTTTTGAAGGGATGTGGATTCTTGTTAAATTAGTTTCAGTGTGAACATCGAACATATTAAAGATATTGGTGGTCAAAGTTAGGGATGTAAGTAGACTTGGAAAATGTCCAGTCTTGTCCACTCTATGTCGAACTGGACCAAAATCGGACTCAAATATTCGAGTTTTGAAGATATTGAGCGCCCACACACACACATACATCCAAGATCTGATGAGAAGGGGTCTTAGGCTTAGGAATGAGGAGTTACACCATAAACAAAGTATTTAATAATTTAATTTATAGCAGACTTAGGAGTTAAATCACTTATTAATTAGAACTACATCTCTTCTCACTTCTCACACGAAGAAGCTTTCTCACATGAACTTGGTTCTATATATATATACTCAATATGATTTTTTTTTATTTTTAAAAAAAAGGAAACCAGATTTATGTCTCCATAAAAATGAAGTTATTAGCTTTTACTTTTACCATCTCCATATTTGCTTTCAAAAAAAAAAAACAAGGCAAAATAAATTTAGGTTTAAACTTTTGTTTCAATATAAAAAAAAAAAATTGATTCAGCTTCAAAGGGGGAGATGAACAATAACAGCAACAATGTCTCCAGGCCCGGCTAAGGCCCTGTGCAGGGTGAAAAACTGCACAGGGCCCCCAAAATATAAGGGCCCAATTTATCTGCCCAAATTTTATTTTTAAGAATTATCTACTTGCTGATTTCACGCGTGAAACACAGCTGCCTTGCTTTTGCTTATCACGCGTGAAATATAAATGCAGAACTCCTCGATAAGTACAAGCCCATACTCCTTATTTACTTTCTAGTTTCTCATTTGCAATTTCCAAAACAGCTGTCTTGTAATTTCAACCCCATTAATTCTTCGACCTCGTCTCCTCGACATCAGACTCCAAAAAAAATCTTTCTCTTCTCCTGTTCTCCTTTACAGCTATAATCTCGAAGTTCCAAAGAAAAAAAAAAGCGTTATCTTTTCTAATGATAATCTGAAATTTTGATAATCTGAAATTTCATTATTTAGTTTTCTTTTTTAAGGTGTAATATTTGCTTTGAACGCTAGAAGGGTTGCAACTTTCAAGTAAAATTTGTTTTTAGTAAATGTTAAACTTTTGTTTGGAAAAAAAACTTTTATTAGTTTTATGAAATTTTACTTTTGATATTTATATAACGACGTCTTTTTTACCCTTTGGTGCCTTATAATTTAGTTTAGCACAAGGCCCTAAATTGTAAGAGACGGCCCTGAATGTCTCCCAATAAGCAGGGCTGACTGCATGAGTAAACATTTTATGTCCAAGTAGTCAGCCACTTAGATAATCTGCCTCCATTCTCTTCAGTCATGCGCTACATGATCTCGCAAACATAATTCCATTTAGAAATTTTGGATTGGATCGGCAACAGGATTTGGACTATTCAGGACTAGACATTGAGCTTGGAGACCATCAAAGTCCAATCCAGTCCATCAAATGTACACTCCTAGTCAAAGGTATGCCTTAAAGACATGCACATAGAAGAAATGTCATCTATCTTGGGACAAAGCGAGTACTTAACACAAACGCAATCAGCTCTAAGTAGTCACACATATGGACCAACTTGCGCGAGTCTTAAGTGTCTTATAATATACTATGCGTCAACTGGGTCTTCTCTGAATTAAATTTAAAAGTTGCGGTATTAAAAATCAACAAGCACAGTAACACACCAATATGAGACCAAGTGTCAAACTCGGCCATGATAAAGAAATTTTGCATCATTTTGGTCAAAAGTGAAGTGTCAAAAGACTAAGTTGTCTATACCCAATTCGAAGTGTTGGGTATTTCACATGTACTTGGTAATATGCAAAGTCGAAGTAATTAAAAAAAATAAGATTTTTTCAAAAAATTAAAATGGAAAGAACTTTAACAATGATGTACTGCTTAATCGGACCTCGTTACATATATAGGGGATCTTCATTGTCTCTTTCACCCTGCCCCTAACCCTCCCAGGACACACCTAACAATGTGCACGGTTGCATCCTTCTTCCTTTATTAAATTTGAAGAGGTTAATGGAACATTAACGCTAGTACCCAACTAAATTGATACTTTCTCAACTATCATGACAACTTGATTGTTAATTTGCAACAAAAAAAAAAGATGGGTCGCTTAGTTGGAACAAGAGCACATAGGAAATATGTTGACATGGGAAAAAGCTCCAAAAAACCAAGGTATGAAATATACACGGAAACCTTTATGGTAACTCAAATCTAAACCCATAAGCCAATATACTTAATTTAAGAGTATTAGAATCTCCAAAAGGACACAAATTCTTGAATAAGACGGGTGCACAATAAATGTAGCGAGACAAGGGAAACTTTTTGCACCGAATGGGTCACTTATATAGAAGTGACCCCTTTTAAAGTAAAAAATTCCTTGTCACACGGAGGTAACTTTTTGCCTTAAATGGGTCACTTCTATATAAGTAAATGCCGCTTAATAAGGTTCTATCAATATTGAACACAAGAAATGGTGGATCAAAGCTCTCACCAAATCTAGACATTGTGTACGCAAAAAGATGCTCCAAATGACTCCACATTCCATCAAAAGTTACCCGTCACCCATAGATGTCATCCCTTATCCCCATAAAAGTCACCCTAATCTCACTGTACAACCATCTTATGCAAACCCAACTCCCAGATTTTTTCTACATCTATCTGAAGTTTCATTGCAATCGGGGCCATCAGGGTTACACCAAACTGCCATTATCCACAGAAACCTTCCTTTCCTGCATTGAGAAACATTTGGTGCTTCCTCAAATGCTCAATGAAGCAATGATTTACAAGGACTTATACAAAACATGAGGCAAAAGCGCTCACTCAACTACATTAGCGACAACCACATGTGCTTTTACAAACTAGGCCCAATTAATAATACTTCAACCTTAAATAAGACAAATCACTACATAAATCCTTGTTCACTTCAAAATTTATCCTTTGTCCACTATTCTGCAGTCAAATTCAAACTACGATGCGCGGACTCGGGTACGGGTGTCCGACACGGATGTAGACTCGGATCCTTGATATCTCAAAATCAAGGAGTCGGGGACACGAGCAATTGACAAAAAAATATAATTTTACATACCTCAGAAACAGCCTTTTTCTGTTTTGAAAGAAAAATGTAGAAAGATTTGGGTAAGCAAGGAAAATTTTCTCGTAACGTGAGTAAAAAAAAAAGGAAGGTTAAAGAACAAGGTCATAGGGAAAACTTAAAAGGTTTCAGTCATGAAAAGCCAAACATGACACACTTTATTACTTTTCCCACCAGCACATGACAATAGGCCCCCTCAGTTTTTCTTTTTTTAATTTATTTAACCCTGTCAGTTCGTCTCCCCCTTCTTTACTGAACAGAGAAGATAAATGGATACAAGCTGTCGACCATAAAGAAAAGGGAGAAGAAAAGAAAACTCGGGAAACAGTCGCCGGAGAAGGTGGCCAGAAATATCAATTAGGTCACCCTGAAAAGCAGAAGAAAAACCCCAGACTCTTGATTGATATTATGGTGATTCTCAACTCCAATTTTAGATCAAGGTTGAAGATGATGAGTCCATTTACTCCCTTCCAGGTCCGACCCGTGTTCCATGTCCACATCCGGGTCGGGTCGACACAGAATATGGCTGGGTCATATGGCGAGTCCAAGCATCACAGAATTCCAACCCTTATATATTTAAGGGTTCACCTTTATTGATTTTCAGATATTGTTCAAGCTAGTACGGTAGTACCACAAGCAAAATCAATTTATAATAGGAAAATTTGCCAGAATTGACCTTTTATAAACTACAATTTGCGGGAAACAGCCTTTTATAATTTTTCTAGCAACTTAACACCTTAAAATTTTATTTTCTTGCAAGAAACACCCTTACCCTATTTTCCGGCATTGACTAGCCGGTTTCGGTATTGACCCACTTGAATTCCCATGTGCTCTACACGCGCATCGGGTTTTTACACTCTTTTGGGGAGAAAATGGAGAGGAAAGGGAGGGGAAAAGGAAAAAGCCGACGCACCGATGATTGGTTTATATACTTGGCTTTTGATTAGATTTTAATAGCTTTTATGATAGCTTTTAAACTAGTTTAGGCTAAATTGCTTTATTTTCCTTCTTTTTGTGCAATACTCCTCCTTTGTGCTCTTTCTTTGGGTGCTTGGTTTTATTTCAGGATTTAGAAGCATCTTTGGAGGACCTTTGCACAAACCCGAGGCAAGGCATTGAAGAAACGGAGCATCAATGGGCTCGAAAGAAGAGAAAAATGAGAGAAGAGAGAGGACCGAGGGCCCCGGTCACATGACCGCCCTGGTTCAGCCCCAAACAATTGCACCATTGCTTCCACACCACTCGACCCGCCCGGGTTGGTTTGTGACCCGTCCGGGTCACTGACCCGAGGGCTCGGGTTCACTTGGGGTTAATGTAGTATATAATACTTCGGGTAAAGTGTTGGACTCTAGTGGTTTTAAGCCTCGCTTTAGAGTGTTCGGAAGGCTATTCTACCCGGGATTTATGATGTGTCTGCCAACGAGTGAAAATAGGGTCTTGATGTCCAACGTGGCTCACTTGATTTGGGTACTAATGTACGAGTGGTTAGCATGTATCAGCTGGTAGGAAGATTAATGTCAGAAAGAACTTTGTGCAGTTGGAGACTTGTAGTAAGTTCCGGAAAGTCTCCTATTGGTAAAAATGGTAAATTTGATAGTGGCTCTGATTCTCATAATGAGGATGATGAATGTGATATGAGTGATGTGATGATAGATTCGGATGACCTACTCTTAGAAACGCTTTGTGTGAGGTTTGATGATGTTTTGGAGATGTGCCGAAGTAAATATAGACCAACAATCAGCTGCAGGGGAGTGTACACAGCTTCCAGATGCTATTGTTGTAGCAATTATATTGATTCGGTAGGGCCATGTTACTCTTGGTACTTGGTAGTCAGGAGGGTGAGAGGTACATATAGCACAATAGCATCTTGGAGAAAAAGGGTTGTGGCTTTTCCAACCAACAATGAATAGCTCAAGACCTGTGTCTCAAGGTTATACTAGGAATTAGGAAAAGAATTGGAATAATTAGGAAATTCTGGAAACTTTTTGGTTTCTTGTTCTTCAAGTGTTTATTACAAGGACTCCGTCTCCTAGTTTTATATTTTGTTTCTTTCTGAAGATCACTACATAGTATAAAGGATAATTTGTCAAAAGTCAAAACAGACTTTTTATATACTACTTTTTGCTAGAAACAACCTTTTTATATCAGCTGCATGGCCGTCCGTACCACAACTATGGAGATTTCGCTCAACCCCACTCCTGAGTCCTAATAAAGGTGTCATTATTGTTTCTTCAAAAGACAGAATAAATTTATATTAACTGGTGAGAGCCTTAGAAGGACTCTTTGAAGAAGAGAATGCTAGGCCCATAAGTCATAAGAGAAGAGAAGAAAAGGCGAAATGGAGAAAGAGAGAAGGGAGGGGAATTGAAAGAACGAAACAATTTCATAACGCCTACCTAATATAATACCTAACAGATATAAGAAAGTCACAGAAATGCATCTTACCTGTGATAACAGAGCACGAGATATGCGTTGCTCATAGAAAGATGGCATACTTTCCAGCCTTTTGTTATCCAAACGACCCAATAGTAGTGCCAAACAATTCAAGAAAAACTTCTTTGTCTCCACACAGCTATCTCCATTTTCCACAAGATCCTTCACATTGTCCTCTGAGTAAAACTGCATCAGTTATGTCAGATGGGTTCCATATCACCACACTTATGGCAAAAGGAACTAAAGTGGATAACCCAAGCATTAATGATAAAAAGTAAAGAGGATAGTAGCTATATGCACATTTTCTATATATTGTATAACGTGCACCTAACTCAAGTTGGTTATTAGTACAGTGTTGTATACTTGTACTGATCACATGGTCAATATATATTACCAAATTGCACGTGCAAACTATGCATGCATGTTATGAAAGAGGGTGCAACATGTGCATGACGAAGCATATTTCTTTTTCGTTTTCAGTTGATGGGAGTAATGTTAATAGTTTCATTCAAGTAAAACTCTAAAGATGAGAAACATAAAACTGAACAAGATAGAAAAAAGATGTGAGAAAGACTGTAATAGGCATAAAAAACGCAATTGTACTAGGTAAAATTAGCATTTCGTAGGAAAAGTAAGGCCTCAGTGTTCTACAGAAGACAGGAAGATGAGTTCACATTACAAAAGAAGCTCTTCAAAACTTTCATGTTTCCCCCAAAGAAAATGAGGCGTTTCATTGTCCATAAAATTTAAAGAAGAAACAAACTTCGTTATGGAATTCAAGTTTTGAATACAAACTCTGTCAGCGACTCCTCGGCTTATATTTGCAACTCATTCAACAAAAGTTACATAATTGTAGACCCATGATTGTGTCTCCCCATTTAGTGCCCGATGATTGAATTATACCACCACCCTAACTTGGTCTGAACTCTGAATTGGATAACGAGCCACTAATCCAATTTAATTAAAATATTTCCAAAAATATTAGTCAACAAAAATCATTTTAAAAGCCTCATGAAAATGTTAGCCATAAAACCTTTTAAAAAGGCCCAATTTTAAATATCCTTAGTAATTAATTAATTCTTGGCCCTTTTTTCAAGAAAATCATATTTTACCCCTTTTACAAGATTCTATGCAATTCTTAGGTGATATGAAATATTTAACGTTTCCGAAGAATGAGCTGAAAATAGCTATTTGCGCTCCGTGCAAACCGGAATTTTCAAGGCAGATGCAAAAACAAGGGGACACCAAAAGTGGTCATGCACTACACACGCAATGGTCAATTGAAGGCCAGGTGATCTTAAAGGTAATATACAAGCCTTCGAACGAGCAATTGATGTGTTCTAAATGTTTTTGTGAAAGATAAAGGACACAAGTTAAATAAAAAAAAAACAAAGGAAGTAATAGACATTATATTTGCTAGTCCCATGTCTTTCGAGGACTTCATGGACCAAAAAAAACTACATCGGCCTTAATCACACAGTCCATCGATAAGAAGAAAAAGCTTTGGAAAAGGATCCAGATCTAAGTGCTTGTCCAGATATATGTGCACCAATTGAACATCACTAAGGACTTGAAAATTTAAGGAAAAGACAACCCTACAATTAAAATGGACATTACTTTTTTAAATAAAAAAATCTGGACGCATGACTGAGCCTGGAACATATGAACAACCATTTATCGTAAATCAAAGATTTCGATCACACAGAACAACACTAAAAAGATGAAGATGGTGAAAGCAGATAAAGCCTCCTACTTGTACACATTAATGACTGATAAGTGAATATCAAATGCAGATTGAATAGCTCAAAATTCACCCTAGTATAAGCTTTGATTTGTGAGACCCCTAAAAAAAAAAGCTTTGATTTGTGAGAAAATGAAGAAAAGACTAACAAACCTGGATTCCAGATAAATACTGATCAACCAATTCATCGTGGTGTTGGTAAAACTCAGCGTCTTCTAGAACAGTTAGCATACCATAATGTCTCCAGCAGGAGGAGAGTAGCAATACTCCAGTTGTTTGGAACTGAGAGCCTGGTTACAATTAACAATAAAAAAAGTGGTATAAATAAAGCAACTACAAATATAAACTAAGAGGTCTCCAAAGCAGATGTGGACACTGACCTGTTTCAACTTCAGTCCAATTACTCCTTATTTGCTGCAACCATTTAAGAACTTTCCCTAACCCTTTCGCATGTAAAGGCCAGCTCTTCTGGCTCCACTGTAAATGATAGGCGTCATAGCATGAATAACTATATATAAGTATCCTGAACTTACTGATTCTTGATAAAAGACATTGCAGCAAACTCACTATGACAACCTAAATTCTGTGTTCCCCAAATATGAGATAAGATATTTGACAAGCTTATATTAATCAAGCCTTCCTACTAAACAGCAAGGCAATTTGACCATACAGGAGCTGGCGAAGGGCTCCTTGAGTTCCCCTTCAAGGGAACGGAGTCTTCCCGAGATGAACCAGATGGTGGTGCAGCACTCAACCTATTGCTACTAGTGAAATTATCATTTGGCAATTACATATCACAATTAATAATCCAAATCAATATACAAATTGTATTTAGGATGTGTGTCCGAGCATCCAAGCGATTCATAGCATATAGGAGATTTCATGCAACCCTAGGCCCTAGCCAAGAACACAATGAGTTTCTATACACCTGAGGGTGGGAATTCAAACAACGGTGTGTTTGATCTTAAAATTTTGGTTTAACTCCTTAAAATTGGTGCCGAAGTACGGGTTAGTAAGTATTCTCCCAGAGTCCCAGTCTCGACAACAGCTTCAAAACCTACGACACAATTGGAGGGACGAATGATACAAGGTAATCCAGAGAATAGGAGGAGCAAGCACTAAGCATAAACAGCCTAGCCTTGGTACCGCAAGTCTATGACATATAATCTGCCACTTCATGAATTCATATCATAGTTGGCAACTTAAAGTTTGTATAACCACCCCTTAATTTTACATTATTACATTCAGAATTAAACTTAAAGACAAGTTACTTGATTCCAAAGGTAATTATTTAATTTGTCAACTACAAACACTAAAGTCATTCATTTGTATCCAAGATAGGGGATTTAAGCAGATGCCATTTTTAGTCAAAAAATTCATCTATGGTTTCCACTTTTTAAACTAAAGTATGAACTACATGCAGCAACAGATGGCACAACAAGTTGATAGCAGCGTAACAATTCCTTCAAGCTGAAACAAATTTTCTCAGAAGAACATAAGAAAGCCTTAAAAAAAGATGAGAATAGGAGTTTTGAACATACAAACTGAAGTTTCTGAACAAGAATAATGAGTTGATCCAAATTCTGCCAGAGCAACACTCTTCCATCAATGATGTTGGAGACTCCTGAAGACACATTCTTTTGCTCCACCAGCTTCTCTTCAAGTATGCTGATTGGCTTATTTGATGAATTAGACCTATATACTCCTTTTTCATTTAAATTGCCAGAATCCAATCTTTTCTGGGTCAATGCTTCAGTGAGAACTAATATACAATCTGCAGCAGCTGCTGAAAGCCGAGTTGGCAATTCAAACCCATCCTGCAACACACTAAAGGTTGTTTACTTTAGCATATAATAAATGAATACAAAGTCACACTAGTGTTCTTCTGACAAACTAATAACAATATAGGTCATACAGTCAAATGAAAGTTCAGTGAGAAAGAGGGATTAAATGCCATTTGCGCCTATAAAAATGCTCATAAAATGGGGTAAATGCAAATAGAAATTTGTCATTCTTTGAGAAAAGAGGATCAGAAAGCTAGAACAATCTGTGCCCAACAGATGCAGATTTGTTATTCATTAAGTGATAGCTGAAATGTAAATCATTTATGTCACCAGACGTAAAGTGATTTTCAGAGTACAAAGGCGAACGACATACCTACCGTTGTTTACGATTACTGATAGATGCCCAATACTTGACGAGAGGGATCTTCAATAAAGCTTGATAGTTGTCCCTTAAACCTGACATGGAGAGAACAAATTTGATGAAGTGAGACATTTAAAAATCACTACTTCTGCTACATCAATATTCTATATTAGGCAGTCAACTAGCCAATTACAGGCAGAACCATGATCAAGCCATACATCTGACAAACCACAACAACAATGTCAGAATCCCAATAGGATGTGGCCAGCTGTCTGATTCAACATTCTATATCTGGTGGTCATTCACATATATCCTTTGCATCCACTCTCTTCCGTCAAGCGCTATATGATCCCGCTCACCAAAAATCTTCATACAGAAATCTCGCAGGCACCAGAATCACATAAATTTCTCATCTTACACCAGTTCACAAAATGATAATTGAAGATTTACAATTTTTACATGAAGGTGATTGTTTGAGAACTCTGCACACTTGATGAGCCCACAAAACAATGGGCCCAAATTCTTCCAATGGGTCCCCCCTACAATAATCCAAAGCCAAAAGAAGACTCTGCTACAAACAAAGCTTTGGATAGATGCATAGTCACACCTAAATAAGGCTCTTTTCTTGGCAAAGGCCCATTGCCTACTCACAAAAGTAGGTTGGGTCATATCCATAGGACCTATCAGCTCCTTCTGTTATGGTGGGCTTCACTCAAGCTCAACTCATAGAAGAGAGAACCCCTCTAGTAACCTCATTCTTTGCTCTCATCTATTAGGTGTACACTTAACATGTATAGTTCCCAGCTACACGTAACCCATACCATAACAAATTCTACACAAATAAGAGTGTAAGACTGAGCTCAACATTAGTCGGACTTCTCCAAAACAATCGCAAAGGAAATTTCTATATCATTTTTAACTTTTTGGAGTTGTAGGCTATATTATTTCACCTTAATGATGAGATTTTTAGAAGAAACAAGTTCCAATAAGTTCCAATGAGTTAGGTTAAGTTCAAAACAAGGACTACCCTAGTTCAACTTACTATACATTGTGAGTATCATATAAAACATTATGTCCCCTCAAAAAAAAATATATATAACATTATGTAAGAGTTCCCAGGGGATTTATTAAAAGAATATTTCCAATCAAAATTGTTTGTTCTTGCATCTCCCTACTGAATTTCCAAATTGATTCCACAATAAAATAACACTTACCAATTTTTGAAAAGCTAGTCATTTTCGTCTCATACTTCACAAGAGAGCGTACAAGCCTGCACCAGCCAAGTGCAATATATCTATCTTCCCTTCTCAATATGACATTGACAAGATCTTTTGCAAGTGGCAGAAACAGAGCTTCATCTTGAAAGAGCCAGTTCAAGAGTATCATTGCTTGATTGGGATGCTTAGAGTCCCCACATCTCAACAGCTGCAATTGAGAATAGGGTAAAGATAAATCAAATTGGGATTTCAAATGGATACCACATTTATACAAGCTAAAAGCTTGTGTAACAAGCCCATTACTAGAACAAACATGAAGCACATGCCTCAAGAAGGACAAGCAAATTAGACGCATACGAGTTCACGCATAGTAACAGAGACACAGACTCAACGTATTGCAATTTCCCATACGACATTAAAGCTCTTAACCTCCATAATATTTCGTGTTCTTTTTCCGAAGCATCCCCTCAGCATTAGGAATAAGGTTGTGTGCATCCTAAACTTTCCAAACCAGTCTCTTATCGACACACTTATTAGGCGACCGTCATTTTGATTATCAACTCGAATGAATTGAATGAAACATGCTAGAAACTATTTTCATTAACAACAATCGCAATCAAAATGCTAATATTGCTAATATTACTTCCCCAAATCACACTAGCAAGAACATACATTCCTCAATCAAAATTAATAAGCAAAATAAATAGTAAACATTCAATTCTTAAATTTTCGTTACATTTTCAATCATAGGAATGAGAACTTCGTCCAACGGCTGTTCTTCATCAGCAGCATCTCTGACATACTTGTTCAAAAAGCGCAGGGAGTCCTGCACTGTAACTGCACCAAACAAAAATAGCGAATTAATCAATCAAATCACACAAAAGTTCAATAATTCCACCTGAATTTTTGCTCGAGAAAAAAATATTATGACAAATTCTCTGCTAAATTACTACCAGAATGACTTGATTTTGAAGCTTCGCCAAGTCTAGCAATGGCGTCTTCAAGTTTTTTCTGTCGAGAGCTAAGTAAAGTATTCATTACTCGACCAACCATAGATGAATTTACTGAAGTGGATTTCGATTGCCATAGTACAGGTTCGTCTTCCATTGATAATTTTGCAGCAGATATTAAAGTTTAGAACTTGAAACCCTAATTTTCACCTGGTTGCACTTGAGAGTTCAAACTAACAGAGGGACAATTTCAGAGATGATGAACAAGGGTCCGCACGCACGGGAATATTATTAGAAAATTTTCTAAAGTTGAGGAAAATATGGAATAATTGATTCTAATAATACAACCTTTCACCATTAATTTTTCGGTTTTTTCATCAAATACCCTCGATAAATTAAAAAATTACCTTCAATGTTCCAAAAAGTCACCATATGCCCTTGAGTTTTTCGAAAACGTTCACCAAATGCCCTTTTTCTAACTTCCGTTAACTCACCGTTAGCTTTATTTACGATTTTGCCATCATTAGCCCCTCTAACCCTAATTCTAATCTAACTCTAACCCTAATCCCTAACCCCTAACCCTAACCCTAATCCCTCCATCCCAATCCTCCCAACCCAATCCCTAACCCAATCCTCCACCCTCTCCCCTAACCCCCCCCTCTCCCACCTCACCCCCTTCCCCCCTCTACTTCACTTTCCCTCCCTTTCCCTTGCCGTTCTCCCCCTCCCTCCCATTTCCTCACTAGTACCCCGTTGATTTCCACACCCCTTCCCTTCCCCATCGCTGCCCCCCGTTGAAGTCTCGATACTAATAATGCCAAAGAAGTCCGAGATCCGACCTAATTTCACTACCGGGCAAGTGGAAAACGACAGGAGGACGAAGAAATCGCGGGGAGGGAAATCGATTGAGGAAGGGAAGGGAGAGGGGGGGGGGAAATCGACTGGGAAGGGAAGGGGAGGGGGTGGGGAAATCGACTGGGAGCAACGACGGGAGGGGGTGGGGAAATCGACTGGGAGGAGTGGATTGGGCGGGGTAGTAACACCCCGACCCATACAGAGTCAGTATATTGTCAAATGCGCATCCAGGGGCCAACAACCGGTCCTCAATAACTAACACAAGTTCTTCCAAACGCATTTTGTCCTCACTCACGCGCACCCCGAGAAACTTCCCAGAGGTCACCCATCCCTAGGACTACTCCCGACCAAGCACGCTTAACTGTGGAGTAACTAAGGAAATGAGCTCCCTAAAAGTAAGATGCATCTTGTTGGAATGAGTAACTGCTAAATCCCTTTAAAAGCAATCATGAGGGGTATTACATACACCCCCACTGAGGCAAAAACGCCCTTGCGCGCCCGAGGACTCCACATATTCGACATACGACCGTGGGTCGCCCCAACAGAAACCGATCGCCGGAGACTCCGTATATTCTTGGCTCGACGACCTCCGGGTCGCTCCTTATGACAATGCAGCCCTAATCCTCCCCCACTAGGCGCCCGAGGACTCCTAATATTCGCCCGACTGACGCCCTTAGGGTCGCCCAACACGCGGTCGCGGGTTGCTCCGATACCATTTGCAACACCCCGACCCATACGGAGTCGAGTATATCGTCACCAATGCGCATCCAGGGGCCAACAATTGTCCTCAATAACCAACACAAGTTCTTCCGTGCATTTTGTCCTCACTCATGCGCACCCCGAGAAACTTCTCAGAGGTCACCCATCCCTAGACTACTCCCGGCCAAACACGCTTAACTCGTGGAGTAACTAAGGAAATGAGCTCCCTAAAAGTAAGATGCATCTTGTTGGAATGAGTAGCCTGCTAAATCCCTTTAAAGCAATCATGAGGGGTATTACATGGGGAGCAACGACGGGGAAGGGGGAGGGTGGGGGTGGGGGCGGCAGGTGGAGCCGAGGGGGAGGGAGGGGGCCGGGGCCGGGGTTGAGGGAGGGGTAGTGGGGCCGGGTGAGTTAGGGTTTGGGGGGAGGGGAGGGTGGGTTAGGGGTTAGATTAGAATTAGGGATTAGGGTTAATAATGGCAAAATGGTAAATAAAGCTAACAAAGGGGTTAACTAAGTTAGAAAAATGGTATCTCGTGAACGTTTTCGAAAACTCAAGGGTATATGGTGAATTTTTGGAACATTGAGGGTATATTGTGAATTTTTTAATTTGTCTGGGGTATTTGGTGAAAAAACCGTTAATTTTTAATAAGTCAACTTTTTAAATTATTTTTGGATAAGGCAACCTTTTGGGGTATTTACTTTTAATGGACTTTGACGTGTTCATAATCAGTTTGTTTGGTAAGTCACGTTTCCTAGCTTGTGTATTTTTCCCTTCCCTTGCCTCTATGCCCCTATTTCTATAGTAAAGAGTTAATGTTTTAAACGATTTTTAGTCGTTTTGACTCACTAGAAGTAAATAAGGTATAAAGGTTGCATTGTTCAAGAATAATTAAAAGGTTGGTTTATTAAAAATTAATCGGTGAAAGGTTGTATTATTAAAATCAATTATTCCTTTTACTAAATATATTTTTCCAAACCCCTAACCTCCATCAAACGTCGTGGTCTAACCATAAGTTATGTCTTACTACCTAGTCACATTTAGACCTCGAAATTGGACAAGATAACCCAATAGTTAAAAGGTTACGGACAACTTTTATTAGACACGGTCATTGTTGGACAATGTCATTATAAGGCCAACAAAATATCTCAATAATTTTGAATAATAAAATAGATATTGCAAAATACATGTATGGATTCGTATTCGATTATACTCACTTTTGTCTCTCTCTCTCTCTCTCTCTCTTCACCTTTTTCTTGCCCATTTATCGACTCGCCCATATTCGACCCGCAACCCACTTTGGCCCGACCCACTTTGACCCTTTCATGACTCGGTCCGCTTTCGACTCGCTTGGAACCGCTACTTATTAGGGCTCATTCGAGATCATTGTCAGTTTCCAATTTTTGGTTTTAGAATATAAAATTCATATGATATAAGGGATACAATAAACTTTAAATTAGTCATATTTGTATTAAACATGTCAATTTTGAAAGCTGACAACAAAAAACTGGAAACTACGGGCTCGTTCGGTATAACTGTGGTTTTCAGTTTTTTGGTTTTTTATATTTAAAAGTCATATGATATATGTCCTATAATTGAAAAAAAAATAGTCAAACTTATTATAAGTATGATGATTTTGAAAACTGACAACTAAAAATTGAAAACCACTTTTTCTCGTTTCCTGTTTTTTATTTTTTGTTTTCTAAAAAACTGAAAATTGAAAACAAAAAACGATAACGAACAGGCCCGTAAATTTTTGGTTTCCATTATACGTCCACTGTTTCAAAATACTTGATACACTTCTTCAAGTATGCTTGCCAACTCACCACTTTAACTATTAATATCTCTAATTCTCCACATATAAAAATTATAAAAAGTTGATATTCTGAAAGTATATATCAAGAAAAAATCTAACAAGATCTCACATGACTATATTTTTCCTTAAAATATATCACAAAACACAGTCAAAGGAGAGTGTGTGAATAGTGCAAAAGTCAAATCGCGTCATCTATTTTGAAAAGGAGGAAGTATTGTTTTTAGTTTTCAAAAAAAACTAAAAAGTAGAAACAAAAAACGATAATGAACAAGCCAGATAGCTATTTTATACTTCAACAATTTTAAAATGTTGTGAGGGGCTTGCATTGCATAATTTACATAAGATTTATAATCAATATGTGTGCACTAGTATAACTCTTAATTGAGACGATCTTACCATGAGATTACCTCACTATTTATCTTAAAGGAGTTGTACGTAACTTTTCGAGTGACCCTTTAGTTCAAACAGTAAGTTAAAAACGATTTTTTGTGGACCAACAAATATTTACAAGGCTCAATGGATGGAGAGACAAAAAGTCTAGGAGTGTTGTTTTTACTTTTTTATTATGGTTTTGAATCTCCAGGATTTGTATTTTAATTTGTCTCCGAACTATATAAAATGTTGCACAAGCTACTTTGATCTTACATGGACTGTATTTCAGTTATCAAATTGGTCACCTATAAAAGATGGAATTTTTTTTCATTTAGTATATGTAGGAAGATCGTCCGCAATATTTGGTTTTTTGTTTGGCACATTGCTTACTTTTTCATTTTATTTATCTCTATCATATTTACTTGTATTTTGTGCCAAATAAAATGTTAAGTTACTTTTACGAATATATGGAGTATCATTTATATGTTTTCGTTATTCGAATAACTACATTTTCAAAATTTACAATTTCATAATGTGGATCTAAACTATGGAGTATATAATAACTTTTAGTTCTTTTCATTTTTCCCTTTAGCTCTCTCGTCTTTTCCTCTGCCGAACTAAATAAAGTTTGATACATCATCATTTGACTTTCTAAGTCGATTTTCTTAGGTGGCAAGATCAATTTGTGAAGGTATCTCATAGTTATGAAAAGACTAATCATAGTTGGGTTTATTCCTTGAAATGCTTTAAATGCATGTTTAGTATTTCAAAATGATTAATCCGGAAGACAATTCGTTCTCTTTTTTTTTTGATAATTTAGTTGTAGTATTTATATTATCAGCCCATCAAAGGCAACAGTTCAAACATACAAAAAGCTCCAGTACAAAAATGTGCCAAAATCAACACCATGCTATGAACTCATCACATCTCCTTAATCCTTGTTTGGCTAATGAATCTGCAACAACATTTGTGGCTCGGCCTTTATGAACAATGGATACATTCAACCATGAATTCCTTGTATTTCGTATGAAGTTGAGTGTAAAGCTTAGATTCCATGGCCCTCCTGTGTCATCGTTGCACCAACGCACTGCATTGATTGAATATGATTCGATGATGATATGATGATACTTGATACGCTCGCTACTTAGAGAGATTTTTAAGGCTCTATATATGGTAAAAACTTCGGCTGAATTTATCTCAAATAAAGGTATGGGGCTGGAAAAAAGACACATGGAAGTACCTTGATCATTTCTTAGGACTCCACCAACGGCGGCGTGAGGAAGGAGGGGATCAAAAGAGACGCCTACATTCCACTTCAACTGCCCAGCATTCGGAGGAGACCATGCAGGTGGGGTGCCCAAAGTTGCGATGCTGCGAGAGAGGGGCAGTGGAGGCATCCACTGTAGGCAGGATGGCTCACGAAGAATTTCAAGAGATGAGTATGGAAAGTTGTAATTCCAACCTTGTATCCACCATGATAGTCTTAGTAGCACTAACTCATGAAGTTCCTCTAAAGAAGAGATGGAGTTATTGAAAACTCTAGCATTTCTTTCCTTCCACAAGGACCAAATTAGGATGAAAAAAATTGCACTCCATACCTTTTTAAAGAAAGATCCACTTCCACCATATGTCCATTGTTGAAAAGCATCACCAAGTGAGAGAGGAAATGCCCAAGAAACCTCCCAAACCTTTAACCACCAACTCCAAAGTGTCCACGCAAAATCACAATGTAGTAGGAGATGGTCATTTGTTTCCAAGCATGATTTACAAAACACACACAATGATTTGGAAGGGGAATAATACCAATGTGGGCTAGTTTTGCTTTTGTATTGATTCTCCCTAAAATTGTTAGCCATGTAAAGACTTTAATTCTATGAGGAACTAGACCTCTCCAAACGCCTTTTATTGCTTCATGATGACTGAGAGAATTGCCCCTACTTAGCTCTAATGTTGCGGATTTGACCGAGAACACACCTCCTTTGTTGGGAGTCCATATGTATGAGTCTTCATGCGTGAGATTAAGAGTTACTTCCTCTAGAAGAAGAAGTAGAGCCGACTTTTCCTCCACGTCTCTCGGCCTTAGAGCTCTCCCTCCGAGTAAAAGTCCAAGGGCCAATTTATACCATCCAGAGATTCCCATTGATGCAATAGAGGCATTCGGCTCAATGGCTATAGAAAATAATCTAGGGAATCGAGATTTTAAAGCCATGTCTCCCAGCCATATTTCATGCCAGAAGGATGTTTGAGAGTCGTTGCCGACTTGTTTCCGAATGATATTGTGCCCAAATAGCTTGGCAGTGGGGTGTTTGAGCACTAGATTACAAATATTCTTCCAATGACCTCCATGTGAAGGTATTGTGAGATTAGAGAAGATTAGGGAAGATTCATACCCATATTTGTCTGCTACCACTCGGCGCCAAAGAGCATTAGGATCTTGAAAGAACCTCCACATCCATTTGAAAAGCAAGGCCACATTTTTATGCATCAAGTTACCAACCCCCAAGCCCCCCAAAATTTTTGGAGGATCCAAACGAGACCAAGCAATCAATGGGAAACCTTTTTACCATCATAGCCACACCACAAGAAGTTTGGTTGTATTTTAACAATTTTTTCCATCACCCCAACCAGAATTGGGAATATATACATGAAATATAAGGGGAGGCTAGATAGAGAAGATTTGATGAGTGTGAGACGCCCTCCTATAGATAACATTTTCCCCTTCCATGTAGCAAATTTCTTTTGCATTCGATCAATGGTAGGATCCCAAGAATCTATTCTCGATGTGTTGCCACCAACGGGAAGTCCAAGGTAGGTGATGGGAAAGGAACCAACACGACATAGGAGAGTCTTAGCCGTGCTCGAGATCCAATCATGATCAACATTAATTCCAAGAAGGGCACTCTTATGAAAGTTGACTCGTAGGCCGGATGCTAAGTTGAAGAGAACAAGTGCTTTTTTATGTTCAAGAGAGCATCTACATTCGGAGGAGAGAAAATGACCATATCATCGGCATATTGTAGGTGTGATATGATCAGACCATTTTCTTTCAAAGAAATACCCTGCCATAATTACTTTTCCAAACCTTTCTTGATCAAGAGATTCAAATTTTCCACCACGAGGTTAAACAAGAATGGAGACAAGGGGTCCCCTTGTCGGAGACCTCTATGGAGCTTGAAAGGGGGTGTAGGCGTGCCATTGAGAAGAATGGAGGCCGATGAGGGACATCACACAAGCTTTAATCCAACTACACCACTGAGGAGGGAAACCCATCTGCACTAATGCATGTTCATTCCAGAAAACCCCAGGATACGCTATCGAAGGCTTTATGAAAGTCGAGTTTCAAGACGGCAGCTTTTATTTTCTTTCTTTTGCATGATTCAACGATCTCACCCGCCACAAGTGCACCATCGAAGATTTGTCTTCCTTTGATGAAGGAGAACTGATATGGGCCAATCAAAAAATCTATAACTTTTTGAAGCCGCCTCGCAAGAAGTTTGGTGATGATTTTGTAGATGCATCCCACCATACTAATGGGTCTGTAGTCTTGGAAACCTTTTGGATCATTCACTTTTGCAATTAGAGTGATGAAGGCAGTGTTACACCCGTTGGGCAAGCAAGTCGTTGACCAGAATTTATTGACGATATCATAAACATCGTGCTTTATTACCTCCCACGCCATTTTAATAAAGAGAAAATTATAACCTTCTGGCCCCGGGGCCTTGTTCTTTACACGGGGAAGCTATGGCTTTGTCAATCTCCTCGTGATCGAAGGGTTCAATCAAGATAGAGCATTGAGAAGGCAGCGGCCTTTTGAATTCAAGTCCTTTAAAGAAACGCCTATCATGTCGGGTCCTCTTTGAATATGTTTCAGAAAAAATTAACAGCTTCCCTTTGTATATCTGCATGATTAACAAAGTTAGTGTTATCAATAAAAACAGATGAGATAGTGTTTTTTCTTCTCCTCAATGATGCTATAGTGTGAAAATATTTTATGTTTATATCCCCTTTTTTTAGCCATCTAGCCCGAGAATTTTGTGCCCAGTACATTTCTTTTCTTTTGAGCCATTTCCACAACTCTAATTGGGCTAGTTTTCGCTCCTCAAGTACCCTGCAGTCCAGATTTTGGCTATTAGCCATCATGTCCAGCCCATGAATTTTATCCTCCAATCCACATATGTTTTCATCTATAAGCCCAAACTCGGATTTGTTCCACGCCATCAGTTCTCCTTTTAAGAATTTCAATTTTTCAGGCAATGTTTGTAACACCCCGTCCCTCTACTACTAAAATACTAAACAATATTTATTCTAGATTTACTAAAAGACGTTAGCGGAAATAACGTCAGGACGGTTATGCTACTCTAAAACAATCAATAAAGACAACCTCAAACTAAAGTTTAATAGCTTCCAAAAGAAATATCTCAACACATTATAATTCCAATCAAAAGGAACATCCCAAAACATAATAGAACATAACATCATCCAAAACTACGAGACATGCAAGTCTCCCATAAAAAAAAAACTCAAATAAAACTAAATGTCCTTGAGACCTAGCATAACATAAGACTCCCTATTGTCTGCATAGAACTCATCTACCAAGAAGACTACAAGAAGCTTCCTCTCATTACCGACCCACACTCGCTAGCCCAGCGAGTCACAAGTCTAGCGGTCATTTCCATCTCAGGGATATATTAAATAATTCCACGGTCGAGTGGGGAGTAACTAGCGATTCTCCCAGAACAAAAGAAATCAAAGCATGATTCAGACATAGATTAATAAGAAAGGAAAGCATACGATCAAGATAACAATAACATGCAATCCAAAACCTTAAAGCTTACAAGTGATATAAGTGAAGGTAAATATCAAGTAAATAAGATAAAATGAATAAATCAACTCTAGAGTACTTAAATAATAATAAAAACAAAGGTCTAACAAGTTATTGAGTCGAAATCGAACGCCAGGTGAATCGTAATTCACTTCCTAAGGTTTGTCGGATCGCAATCTCGGAGTCGGTATATGGGCTTACGTTCCCCCCTTTGCTCGTGTCTAAGAATGGCCAAACTCCCAATGCAGGGTAGAACACGCAGAACTCCCTGACCTCTCGGACGACAACAATTAACCCAGGTGTACCCCCTAGTTCGCAAACCAGGTGGTTGGCATGTTCTTCACCGGGGACAACATCTATCCCGGTCACCGGATGTTCTTATCTCAAAATAAATAAAATCATAAAGTATCATCCATCTCAAAACCATTCGTCAAAAAGAGAAGAAGGGATGCCACTTGGCCTTATACCCATGATTCATCAAAAATAATTCTTCAAAAAATCCTCAAAGTAGTAATTTACACACTTACAACAAATATCTTCAACCACAATACTTTGAACATCACTAAGCATCAACAATGATAATGAAATAGTTTTTACAGCACTATCAGTATCAATCAGAAATGCATCACATCAAATAAGATCACCAACTACAAGTAGGACATACGTACAAGATCATACGAAAAATTATACTACAACAAAATGTGCGCTCAGCGCCACACTGTGCGTCTGGCGCACTAACCAATCTACGTCTGACGCATCAGCGTGCGTCTGACGCCACCACCAATTAACTCCAAGGCTTATTAAATCAATGAAACGTACACGACTAATCATTTTTACATAAACCAAACGTAAACATAGTGACACTCAATGATAACCACAATAACCTACTAATCACCAGCTTCCAAGAACATAAAAGGTCACAAATTATTTCTGGTTAATAAACCCTTAAATAATTAAAAAGAATATCCTCAAACTCATAACAAAAACACAATAAAAATTATTAAACTAATAAAAACGATCAGTAAAATATTCCAAAAATTATCATACGGCCATTATGGCTCTATTGACATGGTAAAAAATTTATTTATAATTTTTGGACTCTAAAAGTATTTTTAAACGTTAATTTACAGAATACTCAATAAAGCCAATATAATAATAAAAATATAAATAAACGCCCAAAAATTACCAAAAATTCACATAACATGCACAAACTCACGATTATACAGTTTATACAAAGAAATAGATTTTTCGACCTCCAAAAATAATATTCACGATTTTAATACTAACAAACATGAAAATGCAAAAATAGATAAATCAATTAAATAACCTGTAAACAGTAGAAAAAAATTATTCCAAGGCATTAAATACATACTACACACATAACATGCTTCACGAAAAATAATTTCAGCAATTATAACATTCGCTCAATAATTATTTTGCAAATAAGCCATAAACGTATAAATTACCAAATAAATCAAATAAATAATAAAACTCAGACTAAAATTATTTTTATGCACATAATATTCATACAGCATACATCAAGAATATTCATGTTATATTTCATCAATAATTTCATTCAAAAAGTATTTTAAACAATTCCTAGCGTAATAATCTAATACCGAAAGATACCCTAATCTCTATCGTTCTAAGCCCTAAGGTAACTACTAGTTACCTGGATCGTCTGAGACGAGCTGAAAATTTCTAGAAAATCCCGATATATGCGTGCACCCTTCTCCTTCTTCAAACCCCCAAAGCACCACGTACAAGAAAAAGGCAAATAGAACAAGTCACGAACAATTGATGAAGAATAGAAATGGAAGACTTTGAGAGAGAATGATGAAGATGATGATGTCCGAAATTTTAAGAAAATGGCAGCAATGAAGTTCCGATTTTAATCAGATTTTGGAGTGCTTAAAAAGAATAAAATAAAATGGATTTATTAGGAGAAATGATGAGGGGTTATGGAGGTTACAAAATACAAAGAGTCATAAAAAAATAAAAAATAAATGAAAGAAGAAAAACTTCTCCTTTTCCCTCCACATGGCCGGCTGGACCAAGCCCAACCACACCAAATAATTTCGGCCCAAATTATCAAAGATCCATACGTGAAAAGTCAGTTACGCGATAAATCGATAACCTCCCTAAATCGCGCCTAAACTTTGAAAATACTTAATAATGAAAATAATTCTAATAAATTATATTATAAATATAAATATAATACACACATTAGCACGCCATATAATAAAAATAATAATTCGACTCCCAATAATTATAAAAATAAAAATCATGGGTTGTTACAATCTCCCTCCTTAAATAAAGTTTCGTCCTCGAAACTTCGAAAACACACACAAATAAGACAAGCACACAAAGAATACCGAAGCAGATAGTTTCGGGTATTTCATCGCATCGACTCTTCGGTTTCCCAAGTAGCTTCTTCGTACTTTTGACTTCTCCAAAGTACTTTAACCAAGGGAATCACCTTCCTTCTCGGAGCACGGTTACCGACGGTCCAATATACGAACAAGTTGCTCTTCGAAAGTCAAATTCGACTCGAATGAGACCGACTCAACAGGAATCACATGCGAAGGATCACTTCGATATCTACACAAGCGCGACACATGAAATACATCACGAAACCTGCGACACTGCGGGCAAAGCTAAACAATACGCAGCCTCCTCCGATCCTTTCGAGAATATCATAGGGACCTACATACTTCGGACTCAACTTGCCCTTTTGACCAAACCGCATCACTCTCTTCATAGGAAAAACCTTCGAAGCACCTTATCTCCCACCTCAAAGGAAATAGGTTTTGACGCAAATCCGCATACGACTTCTACCTATCTTGAGCGGCCTTCATCTTAGCTTGAATCACTTTCACTGCTCAGCAATATCCCGAATTAACTCCGGGCCCCAAAATCAATGAGTCACGATGTCGCTCCAACAAGTAGGACTACGACACTTCCTTCCATAGAGAGCCTCATACGGAGCCATTTGGATACTAGCTTGATAGTCTGTTATTATAAGAGAACTCCACCAGGGCTAAGCGACTTGACCCAAGGCTCGTTGAAATTCCAAGGCACAAGCACGAAGCATATCTTCCAAGGTCCGAATAGTTCTCTCGGTCGACCATCGGTAGGCGCATGAAATGCGGTACTAAGCTTCAACTTCGAACCAAAAGCCTCTTGCAAGCGGTCCGAAATGGGATAGAAATCGCGGATCACGGTCAGAGACAATGTCTTTGGGAACCCCATGAAGACGAATGATCTCATTAGCATAAGCTTTAGCTAACTCTTCCATAGACCAAGTGTTCTTCATCGCAATAAAATGAGCCACTTTGGTCAACCGATCCACAATTACCCACACAGCATTCTTCCCACCATGCAGCTCTAGGCAAACCCATCACGAAATCCATCGAGATCGAGTCGAACTTCCAAGCAGGAATAGGCAAGGGGCCTCTGATGCTCAATTTTCCCCTTATGACAGACCAAACACCTAGCTACAAACTCGGTGATCTCGCTCTTCATACCAGGCCACCAAAAATTAACCTTCAGATCCTTATAAAGCTTGTCACCGCCAGGATGAACGGAATAAGGAGTACTATGAGCTTCCTCGAGAATCTTTCACTTAAGCTCACCATCATTGGGCACACACCAAAGCCCCATAAACCTCAAGCTATCATCAGCACATATCTCAAAATTCTCTGCACGACCTTGCATCTTTGCTTCACGGATCTTCTCTAGCTTCGGATCACCCTTTTGCTTACTTCTCAACTCCTGGAACAACTCAGGCTCAGCACTCATAGAACCCAACATCGCAGACACATAACCACCGAGGAACAACCTCGATATCAAGCTTGCGAAACTCTTCACACAATTCACGAGGCACCACCATAGCGACGTTTAAAGAATGCTTATTCTTGCGACTCGAGCATCCGCTACTTTGTTCGCCTTACCCTCTTGGTAATCCAGGGTCAGATCATAATCCTTGATCAATTCAAGCCACCTTCTCTGCCTGTTAAGATCACGCTGAGTGAAGATGTACTTCAGGCTCTTGTGGTCAGTATACACCTTACACGGAACACCATACGGATAGTGTCGCCATATCTTTAGTGCAAACACCACGGTAGCTAACTCCGGATCATGGGTCGGGTAATTCCTCTCGTGCACCTTGATTTGCCTCGACGCATAGGCTATTACCTTCCCTTCGCATCAAAACACAATCCAGGTCATTCTTCGATGCATCACTGAACACCTCATACCCACCACCCTCAGATGGCAGAGTAAGAACAGGAGCAGAGGTCAAACTCTTTTTCAGCTTCTGAAATGCCCCTTCACAATCCCCAGACCAGACGAACTTGCAGTCCTTACGCTTGAGCGAGTCCGAGGGTTGAGTTATCTTGGAGAAATCTTGAACAAACCTCCTATAATAACCAAAGAAGACCCGAAAAACTTCGAACCTGGACACATTCTTAGGGCTCTCTCACTCAACAACCCTTGATCTTAGCGAGATCCACCTTAACTCCTTCCTTGCGATTACATGCCCCGAAAAGCAACTTCCTTCACCAGAACTCACACTTAGACGACTTGCGAACCACTTTTGCTTCATGCTGAACATCCAACACCAGTCTCAAATGCTTCTCATGCTCCTTCTCATCTTTAGAGTAAACGAGAATATCATCGATAAACACGACCACACAAGTATCCAAGTACTCGTGGAAAGAGCGATTCATTTGATCCATAAAAATCGCAGGAGCATTCGTGAGACAAAAAGGCATCACTTCAAATTCATAGTGCCCATACCTAGTGCGGAAAGCAGTCTTCGGAATATCTTCCTTCTTAACGGGGATTTGATGATATCCGGATCTCATATCGATCTTGGAAAATACCTCAGCACCTTTCAATTGATCAAACAGATCTTCAATGCGAGGCAACGGATATTTATTCTTGATCGTTACCTTATTCAACTCACGATAATCGATGCACAAGACGCATACTCCGTCTTTCTTCTTGACAAACATAACAGGAGCACCTCAAGGAGACACACTAGGCCTTATGAAGCTCTTATCTATCAGCTCTTGCAATTGAGTCTTGACTCTTGCGGTTCGACGGTGCCATTCTATACGGAGCCTTGGATATAGGAGCGAGTTTTCGGTACTAAATCAATGCGGAACTCCGCATCTCTTTCGGGGAGGGAATACACGGCAACTCTTCAGGAAATACATCGGGATAATCCCAAACTACGGAAAACTCTCGGGCCGAGTCTTCGACGACAAATCCTTCACCATGCAAAGGTATACCACATCACCTTTACGACGCATCTTCCGCATTCTCAGAGCGGGCACCCACTTAACACCCTTCTTCACCACAACGCCAGAATAAGAAATCCTTTTAACCCTTAGAATCTCGGAGCACCACCTTCTGATCACGGCACTGAATGCAGGCATGATACCTCGATAACCAATCTATTCCGAGGATCACATCAAACTCTGACATGGGAAACTCCTTAAGATCGACTGGCAACTCAGAACCCATGATGCTGACAGGCACGCCCTTAAACTCATAATGACAGGGATAATTCTCACCAGACGGAAGAGATATTAGGGACTTAACAGGAGATCTAGGGGAGAGATTAGCTTTTCGAATGAAGGAACTAGCAACAAAAGATACCGTAGCACCCAGTATCGAACGGAACAAAAAGCGGGAGTATTATTTACAAGAAAAGTACCGGAGATGACATCGGGATGGACGTCGGCTTCGACTAGCGTCATCACATAAATCCTGTTCTTCGGAGGAGCGGAAGAATCGGGCGGCTTAGCGGGACCCGCGAGAATAAGACGGAGCTCTAGGATTCTTAGAACACTGGAAAGACTTGTGCCTCACCTCCTTGCAATAGAAACAAACAACAGTCGATCCATCACAGTTCTTCCCTGGATGAGCAGCTTTACCATAAATTCGGCACTTGCTCGGATCAAAGCTCGGACGATAACCAGATCCAGAACCCTGTTGATAACCTCCTCGACCGGATCTCATGCCTCGGCTTCTTGGCGGGAGCGAACATAGGTAGCGGCGAGGCTTCTTAGCAGCCAACCACCTTAGCGGAATCTTCCTCTTTCAAAGAGGCATGAATACTCGGGGGCTATCTCATAGGCTCCTGGAAAGTCGAAGCACCCGAACTCGGAACATTGGTCCTCACCCTAGGATCCATTTTCTTGATGTACCTTTTCACACGCTCAGCTTCAGTAGGTACAACAGTGGTAGCAAACCTGGACAGCTCGGTGAACTTATCAGTGTACTCCTGCACACTCAGAGTATCCTGAGACAGAGTTAAGAACTCTTCTTGCTTCTACCAACGGAGCTCATCAGGATAAAACCTCTCTTTCAGCTTAACACGAAACTCATCCCATCCAAAACCCGGTGTAGCCATGCAGCTTGCACGAACATTGCTCCACCAGTTATCAGCTTCCAGCTTCAGATAGTAGGTACCAATAGACACCATTTCAGCAGCAGGGCAACCAGTTTCAGCAAATAGTTTCTCCATCTCCCTTATCCACCCTTCTAGCACAACAAGATCAGAAGTCCTGTCAAAAGTAGGCGGACGGTGACGGTCAAATCGATCGAAGACGGATTGCCCATGAGACGGAGCGATAGGGCCGATTAGCCATGGCTATGATAGCGTTCTCAAGTGCTTGGCGCCTTTTCCGGGCAGCCACCTTTCTAGCACTAGTCAATCCTCGAGGCGGCATTCTACAAACACAAGTTAAACAATCATTATTTAACACATTATTAGTTGTAAATAACAACTTATCATATCAAAGTAAGAAAAACATTTTCCCGTGGTTTCCTACCCAAGTGACCCTCTCACCACTATATTTCTTGAAGCCTAAGATTCTAATGATCCCAATTACTTCAACTACACATTTCCAGGGAGTTTCTTAGTTACTAAGTAAGGGTCTCGGGTAACTTTGCTACGATACCAAGCTGTAACACCCCGTCCCTCTACTACTAAAATACTAAACAATATTTATTCTAGATTTACTAAAAGACGTTAGCAGAAATAACGTCAGGACGGTTATGCTACTCTAAAACAATCAATAAAGACAACCTCAAACTAAAGTTTCATAGCTTCCAAAAGAAATATCTCAAAACATTATAATTCTTAATCAAAAGGGAACATCCCAAATCATAATAGAACATATCATCATCCAAAACTACGAGACATGCAAGTCCCCCATAAAAACTCAAAGAGCATTAGGTTCTTGAAAGAACCTCCACATCCATTTGAAAAGCAAGGCCACATTTTTATGCATCAAGTTACCAACCCCCAAGACCCCCCCAAAATTTTTGGAGGATCCAAACGAGACCAAGCAATCAATGGGAAACCTTTTTTTTACCATCATAGCCACACCACAAGAAGTTTGGTTGTATTTTAACAATTTTTTCCATCACCCCAACCGAATTGGGAATATGGACATGAAATATAAGGGAGGCTAGATAGAGAAGATTTGATGAGTGTGAGACGCCCTCCTATAGATAACATTTTCCCCTTCCATGTAGCTAATTTCTTTTGCATTCGATCAATGGTAGGATCCCGAGAATCTATCCTCGATGTGTTGCCACCAACGGGAAGTCCAAGGTAGGTGATGGGAAAGGAACCAACACGACATAGGAGAGTCTTAGCCGTGCTCGAGATCCAATCATGATCAACATTAATTCCAAGAAGGGCACTCTTATGAAAGTTGACTCGTAGGCCGGATGCAAAGTTGAAGAGAACAAGTGCTTTTTTTATGTTCAAGAGAGCATCTACATTCGGAGGCGAGAAAATGACCATATCATCGGCATATTGTAGGTGTGATATGATCAGACCATTTTCTTTCAAAGAAATACCTGCCATAATTACTTTTCCAAACTCGTAACACCCCGTATTTTTATACTGTTTAGTTATTATTTATATTATTTTAGTTTATAAAAATAATTTAAAATACTCTTTTATTAAATATATATTTATTTTTCATTTGACTTTACCTAAGAAGTAGTTAAAACAAACTCCTAAATTTACTAGGTTAAGTTAGAACCCAATACCTATCATATTAGTAGTATAAGGAGAGATAAAATTAGAAATAGAAAAGAAAGAAAGCAAAAGAAAGAAAAGATTGTGGTACAGCATTCTTAAACCTTACTCCTCCATATCTCACGGTCAACCTAAGATACTTTCTCCAATTTCTTGCTTCCATCAAAATAAAGCAAAAAAATTTCCATCGACCATCATCATACTCCAACCATCATTCGTCCATCTTTACATCTCTCGGTTTGTGGGTGTGTCGAAGAGGGAAAAATTGGGGTTTTATACTTGTGATTTTCTGGTCGGTAGTCGGATCGAACCAAGTGCTTGTCGGGTCTTTTTCCGAAAAATATTACTCTAGTAATTCACCTTAATCAAGTAAGTTATAATCCTAAGTCTAATTCGTATTTGGTTGATTTTTTACGAATTTGGGGTTTTGTTAGTTTAGGGTTCTTGAGTTAAATTGAATTGGGGGTTTTTGATTATGAGTGTTGGGTGTAGCTTGATTGAAAGGAATTTTGCTTATTAATAATAAGTTTATCAACAAGAACTGTAACTCGTAGGAATTACAGGTCAGATTCGTAATTTGTGTTTTTCGTCGGTTTATTTGTGTTTTTAGCCAAAATACTATTTCATAAAAGTTGTTCGTATCGAAATTTCACCCAAGATAGGCTCAAGAAACGTTTCATTTGGACTTCATAGGAGAAAGTTATCCCTATTTTAAGTTTCTGCTTTGAAATTAAATATGATGCATGTTATTTTCATGTAGTTAGTAGTATTTACGGTTTGGCTTTTGTTGACCGTTTGACTTTTGTTGCCTTTGTTGTATTCTTTTTTGATTAAATTTAAAGTGAGTTGTTTGTAAAGGTAGTCAAGGCTCATTAACTAGGTTATGTCGTTTATGCGTAAACTATGTAAAGTATAGTCAAGTGATTTATACTATATCATATTATATTGTAGATCGCGGGTTCGTAGAAGAACCTTTTTGACTTGTGATTGAGATTGGTTGACTGTGATTTGGTAATAAGGTAAGATTTCATACTAAGCTTGTGCAGTTATTTGGAAAGTATTTCATATTGATTTCGATTTATATTGAGATTGGAATCGTGTTTACGATGCTATTATGGAGTTTTTAATTGTTTTGACGATATTTATATCAAAATAATTTATGAGATTATTTAAGAGAATTATATTAGAAGGAGGAAGTTTCTCGTGAGACAAGTTTGAGATTATTAAAAGGAGGAAGTTCCTCGTGAGACAAGTTTGAGATTATTAAAAGGAGGAAGTTCCTCATTGTTACCAAGTTTTAATTAAATTATGGGGTTGCCGGTAAGCTGTATTCCTCGAGTATGGAAGTATGTTGAGTTAACAGTGTCTCAACAATTTATTTTAGTAGTTGGGAGTATATTGATCAATACTCTTGCCATTCGTCTTCCTTCTTGATACGTTATCAAGTTAGGGGTATGCATACTAGGGACTTTGGTGTTTACCTTATCTAGTGAGCCTACCTAGCTCATTGGATTTTGTTTACTTCCTACTCACGGATTTCAAAGGAGTTATATTTGAAAGTTTTACGAATGGTTTAGAAGAAAGTAAAGTGGATTTGAATTATTGAAGGTTGTCTATTATATTCAAGTTGAATGTTATACGGGTGAAATGATTTTGTGGAATACTATGTATGTATTCCACCCGACATTGGATAGTTCAAAGTTGTTATTGGTATGAAATCTTGCTCGGCCTTTTGGGCGATATTACATGTCTTGATGTGCGGGGCTTGGTGGTGACTAGCTTATCTTTTGGGTGAGAGCGTTGACTTCACCTAGATGTAGATTTATTAAAGTTAAGACTTCCTGACAATAGTTTAGAATTATGGTTTGTTATAGGAGTGTATTAATTAATTACATTTCCTTTTAGTTGTAATAGTTAATAATTAATTTATGTACTAGTAGTAGTACCTTTCGCCTTGCGGTTATTAAATGTTTAATAATCGCGGCATAACATCTCTTGAATTGTCCATGTTTTGTACTGTCTGTTATGTTTTCTAAAGAAAATGGAAATTCGGGGGTTGTTACGATTGGTATCGAAGCCAACGGTTCGAGTTTATGGTTAGAGCCTAGAGTTGAGCTTAGAGTGGTCATAGAGGATTAGCCACAGGTCTAGTGCCAAGGTGTAGGGCCTTAGGTTAGCCCTAGAGGATATCCTTGAGTTGTGGTCTAGGATTGAGACCTAGAGTTGTCACCATCGGTTTAGTACCTATCGGGATCTCCAAATTCCTTTGTTTATTTTGAAACTATGTTTTTAGGAGAAAGTACCTCTCCGTACGTGGATTGTTCATCACCATTAAGACCACCAGCGGTAGGGGTGCATGTTAATGATGAAGAATAATGTCACGAAAGTTTTAATCATTGTTTTGACTAGAAGTTGGATCCATCCCTACGTTAAGGTAGATTTTGTGACCTAGTAGGTTGTGCCTATAGTTGTAACCTTGAGGTTGTGACCTTAAGTAAGACTAAATAAATGAAAGTATTAAAATTTGAAAAGCCGAGGTAAGATTGAGATATGGGAAGTAAGGGATTACATGTGGTTGTTGTGTATGGTAGTTGTTGTGGATCCCTCTTATGTGGATGTTTGACTTGATAAAGTCAATGGGTTTGGTAAGTGTGGAACTAGTTGAGTTCTATGTTTGATTCAAGTTAAGTTGTACTTGCTTCCATGTTTGGAATGATTGGCTAGTAAAGGTAGACCATTGCGAGTATATCCTTATTTGGTTGTGATTTTAAGTTGGTGCATAGCCGAGAGTGTGCTATAAGTTCGGGTTTGAGTCGCATAATGCGAAATTTAGTTCCATTTATTTACAGGAACTTTAAGGCGACATTCCATCTTGATATTAATCTCTATCGTCACCTATTTCATTTAAGTATCTAGCTTGTCGGTTTTTATGTTCGCATTAGGACGAACTATTATAGTGGATAACGGTGAGCCTTATTCCATTCAAAGTGGCACTCCCTTTTATTTTTTTTGCTCTTGTGTATGTTGTTGTGTTAGACCCACCCACCTCCCTACTTTGTCCATCTTTTGGCCTTGAGAATGTTTAGTGATTAACTACTTGATTCTTGAATTGCAAACCGATTGAGCTGAGTGGATGGCATGCACGAATGGTAGTTGGTGTGAATTAATTGAAAACCTTATCGGGAATGGTTTGGTTATGTCTTGGATATGTTAATCTTGTTCACTAAGTGCTATGAATTGACTTGTTAGTGTATGGTTGTGTGTTGAGGCTATAACAAGAGTTGAAACTCGAGTTATTAGCTCTCTTGGTCATGCATATAAACCTTGTTTACGGGAGTTTAAGTAGTCTAGCGAGTCATGAGATGACTATCTACGTAAGTTATCGTGGTTACATTGACTTTCATGGAGTATTTGTGGTGATGTGTATATCTAAAGGAAAAAGGAATTAGTCCAAGTGGGTCGGTTTCTCGTAGCATACCCGTGACTAGTCAAAGTTAGCTCATAACGTGTTAAGGGGTCAACCGTTTGGCCCTGGTAAAGTATTATTGTTTATTTGTCAGTGTCAAGGAGTCGGTTTGAGATCATTATAAAACAACTAGTAACTGTCATGTATCTAGTAAGGTTATGGAGTGGTGACATATGCAAGGCATAATGTCAATTCGAGTCATGTCGATGGTGGGACGTGTAGTTTCCCGTTATGTGATTTGTTTAGTAGTGATCAAGGTCTAATAACACTAAAATGGTTAGCGAGTCTAATGTAGACTGGTTTAACGAAGATAGTCTCTTCTCGTTGAGTTTAATGTTAGGAGTATAAGTTTAAGTAATTTAAGTCTTTGGTTTAAAGTCATTGCAAAATTCTTGATTGGTAGTCACTAACCTTAAATGACAAGCTACAAGCTCCACAGTTTCTTGCACTTGTCTAATGAAATGACTGTAGTGTTGGAGTTATAGTTGTACCATGTTAATTGGTTAAGAACCTCGAGATAGCTTGGTTATAACTTATAACAAGCACTAGTGGAAAAAAATGCAAGGGCTGCGGTGTAAGGGCTGCGTTTTATTTAAAACGCAGCCCTTAATAGTGAAGGGCTGCGGTTAGCCCAAAAACCGCAGCCCTTCGTTCTGAAGGGTCTGGTTTTTAAAAAACGCAGCCCTTTTAGTGAAGGGTCATGCTTGGCCCAAAAACGCAGCCCTTCGTAAAATGAAGGGCTGCGTTTTGGGCTAACCGCAGCCCCTTCACCTACCCGCGAAAATATTATTTCAAGTGGGCTTTTAAATATTTTAGAAGGAATTTTGGGCGGGCTTTTGAAATATCTAAACCCTAGCGCTTCTTTACTCTCCCTCATTCTCTCTCATTCTCTCTCCTCCCCTGCCTCTCTCCTCTCTCACAATCTCTTTCCCTGCCTCTCTCTCTTCGACCTCGGCTAGAGTTCGCCGCCAAAGCACGCTTTCGCACCAAAGCACGGCGCTTCTGCCGTCACGCCAACAGCGACGACGCAACACAACAAAATCTTCAGTCGTTAGTCGATCTCCTCACCTCCTTCGTCGTTCGTCGATCAAAATCGGCGTCCTTCGCCGGCGATGGTTCGTGCTTTACAGACGACTTTCTCTCTCCTCTCATTTCTTCGCGGTTATCCTCGCTAAAAACGAGGTGATTTATTTTTGTGATTAAATTTTGTGCTTGATTTTGTGGTTTTAATTTTGGTGCTTGATTTTGTGGTTTTAATTTTGTGCGTTTTCCGGCGAGGTTGTCGTGCTCATCTCCCTTCGCTCACAACACCTCGTCGGTTTTTTCACTTCGCGCACGTATCTCGCCGGATTTTTCCCCCTGCCGGATTTCCCCTCGCCGGCATAGTTCGAGATTTGTTGGTTCGTGATTTTTTTGTCAATTTTAGGTTTTTTTCATTGTTTTGTCGAATTTTGAAGTTCTTGAATTGTGATTATATTCGCCTAGTTTGTTTAAGACTATTAAGTTTTTGAATCTTTGCATAGTAGAACTGAAATGTGATTTTTTTTAGTGGAATAAGTTTGTTCAGCTGGTTTCCAGTGGCTCACGACAAGGAGTTCAGTCAGTTCATGCTCATCAGTTTTTTTTTTTTGTAATTTATTTGTTACTTGTGATATTTGAGGTTTAGTTAAGCATTTTATTTTGTATTTTAGGTTTTTATTTTATTTTGTAGAATTAATTTGATGTTCTTGTTGATTCGTTAATTTATAATTTCATTTTGTTTGTTTTTTCGACTGTAAATTTCGTTTTGTTGTGTTTTGTTGTGTTTATAATTTCAACTGTAATTTATAATTTTGTTTTGCTTGATTAGTTAAGCGTTGTTATTTTTTTGATTTTTAGGAGTAAAAAAATGCAAAAAAAAAAAAAAATTTTTTTTTTTTTTGGTCAAAAGGGCTGCGGTTATGGTCAAAAGCTAAACGGCCCTTTGTACTAAAGAAGAACGCGAGTTTAGGCCCAAAACCACGCAGCCCTTCCAATATGGAAGGGTCAAGCGGTTTTGGGCCTAAACGCGGCCCTTCACCTTTAGTGAAGGGGTCACACTACGGAAAGGGCTCCTGGCCAAAAACGCAACCCTTAGGGCTGTTTTCACCGCAGCCCTTCCGTTTTTTTCCACTAGTGAAGCTCTCTTTTGTGTCACCCTGGGGCTTTAGACGCCCACTTAAAGTTGAACAAATCGTCGTTAATGACCTAGAGGCCATTAGGAATGGTTTAATGTGCGTAAACTCAATTTACTTAAGTCTTATCCGAAGAATGAGACTAAGTTATTATAGTGGTTAAAGTGTGTAATTGATTAATTTGATTTAATTTTTATGTGAGTAAGGGTTAAGTGTATCATGTCGCAAGTCTATGACTAGTTGTTTGAGTCGAAACTAATGAATTTAATAGAAACTAAGGAAGTATAGTGGACCATATCTATTTCATGAACCTTGAGAAGTGAGTTTAAGTTAATTCTTGATTGCTATGTTTGGAGTGTTGAGTATCGGTAGGCAAAGGTAATACCACCATTATTGTTGATGGAGTCGTTAGTTTATGTGATTCACGTATCCATGCATGACTTGAAATTTTATTTCGTGAGACTATAGTGTATGAACGGTTTATGGTGTGTTATGAATGTGTGTTAGTTTTGAGAGATGGTTCTAAACAGGAGTTTTGTATAAAGTAAGCTTTAGTTTCATGTAAATAGAGCATATCATTTTCTGTAGTACCTTAGTAGCTCGATTTGGCCTCGTTTGGTCAACGAGCAAGTTACCCTACCAAAGACTATGTGAAATTGTTCAATTTGTTTGTGTAGTGTGTGAAAGTGATTTAAACACGTTTCAATTAAGGTTGTGGATTCGTTCTCGAATCGATCTAGAAATGGTTTTTTTCTACAGCGATTTGAGTGAATTTTGGAAAAGTTTAGAACACATTTTTGATAAAGTTTTGAAAGGGGGCAAGTCTCCCACGGATTGTGAGCCTTGAAGGTCTCTCAATGGAGCTTTCTATCGCTCTATCATGTGTTTTGAGTGTTACCAAGTAATAGGAGACTTGGTGTTTAGTAAAGAATATTTAAAATCGTGTTATGTGCTTTAAACTTGTCTGGGTTTTGACCCAAGTAACGTGAATAGTTGGATGGCCGGCCCCATGGTGGAGGTTTCAAGCTTCCACGCCCCCATTGTCAGGACTATGAGTCAAACCAATGCAAGAGATTTTTAAACTCCACCTTGGTTGTTAGGGTTATGTTCGACCCCATTGTCAGAGGTTTCAAGCCTCAACACCCTAGTATCGAAAATATATGCCTTATTATTTGGATTGATTGGATCCCCGTCAAGAAATTGTTTTAAAGCGATAGAGCTTAGCATGTTGTTACTTCGTGTGTAGAAGACTGTTGTGCTAGTAAGAATGATTAAGTAAAGTTTTTACAAAACAAGGGTTCTATAAAAGGGTCATTTATTATTGGATTTCCAATAAAGATTCGTTTTGAAAGAAAGAAAATTGGTTGTGTCCATATTCACGCGTAAGGTTATTTAAGTACTCTTTGGATGTAAATGCTTAGTGTGCTTTGATGTGATTGTCGTGGTGTTGATTACGTAAGAGTCATAAACTCCAAAACACATGCTATGAATGTTTATGGGTTAGTTCTCAGCCCAATATTGATGCGACTGTTAAAGTGTTTTGTTTTACCATTTGTGGTATGCCTTGGTGATTGTGAGTGTTATAATAACTTCAAGTTGAAGTTCTAGACGTCGAGTTGTGAATTGTTTTACGTTTTTTTAGGCGAGTACGCCCAACCATGTAATGGTGAGTTCATATTGTATGAGTCTTTACTTCTATTATTTTTAGAAGAGAAATAGTACTCTTGGTTCGGGTTAGTTGTTGCTCCGCGAAAGCGTTGAGTACTTGGATTTGAAAATGCTTTTATATATTGTGATTGTAACAAGTTTAGAACACCTTTTCTCATTTCGAGTTGTCCATTTTACAAAGGAAATTTCACCGAATTTTCGAGAAAATCCTATGTTATTATTTAAAGCGCTTGTGAACCGTAGTGTAGTGAATTGAATTTCACACTCTACGACATAGTCCAACGAGTGCATGTGACGGTAGTGGTTCGGTTTAGCTCGACTTAGATTCTTTCCGTCGTGTCTAAGCCTTAGTAAGGGAGTTGATTCCCAAGTTTATCGGTCCATATGTGATCCTTGAAATGATAGTTGATTGTGTTTGTAATGTATTCCATGTTTCTTAGTTACGACATCGTATTAGTAACTCTTCACATGGTGATAGTTGGAGTTCTAGTTAAGACTCTAGACCAATAGATCCGTAAGACCCGTAACATTGAGAAATTGATAGTAAAGGTTTTGTGGTCAAACCATAACACCGAGGAACTACTCGTAAGGCCAGAGGATGTCATGTGTTTTACGTGTCCCCATCTCTTGTTCGTGTTATTGTTTGTTACGAGGGCGTAACTTCCTTTTTAGGGGGTAGATTTCGTGCCAATTGTGTGTTTGGTGCTAAAAGTTGTTATGATTTCATATACGATGTATACCTTAATGTCTAAAGTATACATAATTCGTGTATGATTAGAAGTTTTATGGTAAAATTTTATGGTAAACCTTGTAATGTGTTGCATGTTTTACTTCTTGTTATAGTATGAACATTTTAGTTGACATGGTTGTATGTCTACAAGGGTGATCAAATGAATTGATCAATGAGGTGTTGGTTCTACTTGTTATGGTATGAATATATTAGTTGGAATGATTGTTTGGTTATAAAGGTGATCAATTCAATTGATCTATGAGAAAGTGAATTAGTTGTCGGAGATGTTCTCCGAAATAATTTGGTTGTTGGAGATGTTATCCGAGTGATAGTAGTTGTTAAACCTATAGAGTTAAGGAGACGTTTTTAGAAACAAGAGTATAAGTTTGATCATTTGAGTAATAGTTTAAGTTTCGGGACGAAACTTATTTTAAGGGGGTAGATTATAACACCTCGTATTTTTATACTTGTTTAGTTATTATTTATATTATTTTAGTTTATAAATATAATTTAAAATACTCTTTTATTAAATATATATATTTATTTTTCATTTGACTTTACCTAAGAAATAGTTAAAACAAACTCCTAAATTTACTAGGTTAAGTTAGAACTCAATACCTATCATATTAGTAGTATAAGGAGAGATAAAATTAGAAATAGAAAAGAAAGAAAGCAAAAGAAAGAAAAGATTGTGGTACAACATTCTTAAACCTTACTCCTCCATATCTCACGGTCAACCTATTCTACTTTCTCCAATTTCTTGCTTCCATCAAAATAAAGCAAAAAAACTTCCATCGACCATCATCATACTCCAACCATCATTCGTGCATCTTTACATCTCTCAGTTTTGTGGGTGTGTCGAAGAGGGAAAAATTGGGTTTTATACTTGTGATTTTCTGGTCGGTAGTCGGATCGAACCAAGAGCTTGTCGGGTCTTTTTCCGAAAAATATTACTCTAGTAATTCACCTTAATCAAGTAAGTTATAATCCCAAGTCTAATTCGTATTTGGTTGATTTTTCTGAATTTGGGGTTTTGTTAGTTTAGGGTTCTTGAGTTAAATTGAATTGGGGGTTTTTGATTATGAGTGTTGGGTGTAGCTTGATTGAAAGGAATTTTGCTTATTAATAATAAGTTTATCAACAAGAACCGTAACTCGTAAAATTACGAGGTCGATTCGTAATTTGTGTTTTCGTCGGTTTATGGGCGTGTTTAGCCAAAATACTATTTCACAAAAGTTGTTCGTATCGAAATTTCACCCAAGATAGGCTCAAGAAACGTTTCATTTGGACTTTATAGGAGAAAGTTATCCCTATTTTAAGTTTCTACTGAAATTAAATATGATGCATGTTATTTTCATGTAGTTAGTAGTATTTACAGTTTGACTTTTGTTGACCAGTTTGACTTTTGTTGACTTTGTTGTATTCTTTTGGATTAAATTTAAAGTGAGTTGTTTGTAAAGGTAGTCAAGGCTCATTAACTAGGTTATGTCGTTTATGCGTAAACTATGTAAAGTATAGTCAAGTGATTTATACTATATTATATTATATTGTAGATCGCGGGTTCGTAGAAAAATCTTTTTGACTTGTGATTGAGATTGGTTGACTGTGGTTTGGTAATAAGGTAAGATTTCATACTAAGCTTGTACAGATTATTTCATAAAGTATTTCATATTGATTTGTGATTTATATTGAGTTTGGAATCGTTTTTACGATGCTATTATGGAGTTTTTAATTGTTTTGACGATATTTATATCAAAATAATTTATGAGATTATTTAAGAGAATTATATTAGAAGGAGGAAGTTTCTCGTAAGACAAGTTTGAGATTATTAAAAGGAGGAAGTTCCTCGTGAGACAAGTTTGAGATTATTTAAAGGAGGAAGTTCCTCATTGTTACCAAGTTTTAATTAAATTGTGGGGTTGCTTGGTAAGCGGTATTCCTCGAGTATGGAAGTATGTTGAGTTAACGAGTGTCTCAACAATTTATTTTAGTAGTTGGGACTTGGGGAGTATATTGATCAATACTCTTGCCATTCGTCTTCCTTCTTGATACGTTATCAAGTTAGGGGTATGCATACTAGGGACTTTGGTGTTTACCTTATCTAGTGAGCCTACCTAGCTCATTGGATTTTTGTTACTTCCTACTCACAGATTTCAAAGGAGTTATATTGAAAGTTTTACAGAATGGTTTAGAAAGAAAGTAAAGTGGATTTGAATTATTGAAGGTTGTCTATTATATTCAAGTTGAATGTTGTACAGGTGAAATGATTTTGTGGAATACTATGTATGTATTCCACCTGCACATTGGATAGTTCAAAGTTGTTATTGGTATGAAATCTTGCTCAGCCTTTTGGCTGATATTACATGTCTTCAATGTGCAGGGCTTGGTGGTGACTAGCTTATACTGGGTGAGAGCGTTGACTTCACCTAGATGTAGATTTATTAAAGTTAAGACTTGCAAAGAATAGTTTAGAATTATGGTTTGTTATAGGAGTGTATTAATTAATTACATTTCCTTTTAGTTGTAATAGTTAATAATTAATTTATGTACTAGTAGTAGTACCTTTCGCCTTGCGGTTATTAAATGTTTAATAATCGCGGCATAACATCTCTTGAATTGTCCATGTTTTGTACTCTGTTATGTTTTCTAAAGAAAATGGAAATTTAGGGTTGTTACAAAACCTCTCTTGATCAAGAGATTCAAAGTTTCCACCACGAGGTTAAACAAGAATGGAGACAAGGGGGTCCCCTTGTCGGAGACCTCTATGGAGCTTGAAAGGGGGTGTAGGCATGCCATTGAGAAGAATGGAGGCCGATGCGGACATCACACAAGCTTTAATCCAACTACACCACTGAGGAGGGAAACCCATCTGCACTAATGCATGTTCATTCCAGAAAACCCCAGGATACGCTATCGAAGGCTTTATGAAAGTCGAGTTTCAAGACGGCAGCTTTTATTTTCTTTCTTTTGCATGATTCAACGATCTCACCCGCCACAAGTGCACCATCGAAGATTTGTCTTCCTTTGATAAAGGAGGACCGATATGGGCCAATCAAAAAATCTATAACTTTTTGAAGTCGCCTCGCAAGAAGTTTGGTGATGATTTTGTAGATGCATCCCACCATACTAATGGGTCTGTAGTCTTGGAAACCTTTTGGATCATTCACTTTTGCAATTAGAGTGATGAAGGCAGTGTTACACCCTTTGGGCAAGCAAGCCGTTGACCAGAATTTGTTGACAATATCATAAACATCGTGCTTTATTACCTCCCACACCGTTTTAATAAAGAGAAAATTATAACCGTCTGGCCCCGGGGCCTTGTTGCTGTCACAGGGAAGCTATGGCTTTGCCAATCTCCTCGTGACTGAAGGGTTCAATCAGCATAGAGCATTGAGAAGGCAGCAGCCTTTTGAATTCAAGTCCTTTAAAGAAACGCCTCTCATGCTGGTCCTCTTTGAATATGTTTCTGAAAAAATTAACAGCTTCCCCTTTGTATATATCACATGATTAACAAAGTTAGTGTTATCAATAAAAACATATGAGATAGTGTTTTTTCTTCTCCTCAATGATGCTATAGTGTGAAAATATTTTATGTTTCTATCCCCTTTTTTTAGCCATCTAGCCCGAGAATTTTGTGCCCAGTACATTTCTTTTCTTTTGAGCCATTTCCACAGCTCTAATTGGGCTGGTTTTCGCTCCTCAAGTACCCCGCAGTCCAGATTTTGGCTATTAGCCATCATGTCCAGCCCATGAATTTTATCCTCCAATCCACGGATGTTTTCATCTATAAGCCCAAACTCAGATTTGTTCCACGCCTTCAATTCTCCTTTTAAGAATTTCAATTTTTCAGGCAATGTTTGTAACACCCCGTCCCTCTACTACTAAAATACTAAACAATATTTATTCTAGATTTACTATAAGACGTTAACGGAAATAACGTCAGGACGGTTATGCTACTCTAAAACAATCAATAAAGACAACCTCAAACTAAAGTTTCATAGCTTCCAAAAGAAATATCTCAACACATTATAATTCCAATCAAAAGGAACATCCCAAAACATAATAGAACATAACAACATCCAAAACTACGAGACATGCAAGTCTCCCATAAAAAAAAACTCAAATAAAACTAAATGTCCTTGAGACCTAGCATAACATAAGACTCCCTATTGTCTGCATAGAACTCATCTACCAAGAAGACTACAAGAAGCTTCCTCTCATTACCGACCCACACTCTGCTAGCCCAAGCAGTCACAAGTCTAGCAGTCATTTCCATCTGCAGGGATATATTAAATAATTCCACAGTCAGTGGGGAGTAACTAGCAGTTCTCCCAGAACAAAAGAAATCAAAGCATGATTCAGACATAGATTAATAAGAAAGGAAAGCATACGATCAAGACAACAATAACATGCAATCCAAAACCTTAAAGCTTACAAGTGATATAAGTGAAGGTAAATATCAAGTAAATAAGATAAAATGAATAAATCAACTCTAGAATACTTAAATAATAATAAAAACAAAGGTACAACAAGTTATTGAGTCAGAAACCGAACGCCGGTGAATCGCAATTCACTTCCTAAGGTTTGTCAGATCGCAATCTCCAGGTCAGTATATGGGCTTACGTTCCCCCTACTTTCGTGTCTAAGAATGGCCAAACTCCCGATGCGGGGGTAGAACACGCGAACTCACGACCTCTCGGACGACAACAATTAACCCAGGTGTACCCCTAGTTCGCAAACCAACTTGGCATGTTCTTCACCGGGGACAACATCTATCCCACCGGATGTTCTTATCTCAAAATAAATAAAATCATAAAGTATCATCCATCTCAAAACCATTCGTCAAAAAGAGAAGAAGGGATGCCACTTGGCCTTATACCCATGATTCATCAAAAAAATCCTCAAAGTAGTAACTTACACACTTACAACAAATATCTTCAACCACAATACTTTGAACATCACTAAGCATCAACAATGATAATGAAATAGTTTTTACAGCACTATCAGTATCAATCAGAAATGCATCACATCAAATAAGATCACCAACTACAAGTAGGACATACGTACAAGATCATACGAAAAATTATACTACAACAAAATGTGCGCTCAGCGCCACACTGTGCGTCTGGCACACTAACCAATCTAAGTCTGACGCATCAGCGTGCATCTGACGCCACCACCAATTAACTCCAAGGCTTATTAAATCAATGAAACGTACACGACTAATCATTTTTACATAAACCAAACGTAAACATAATGACACTCAATGATAACCACAGTAACCTACTAATCACCAGCTTCCAAGAACATAAAAGGTCATAAATTATTTCTGGTTAATAAACCCTTCAATAATTAAAAAGAATATGCTCAAACTCATAACAAAAACACAATAAAAATTATTAAACTAATAAAAACGATCAGTAAAATATCACAAAAATTATCATACGACCATTATGGCTCTACTGACATGGTACAAATTTTATTTCTAATATTCGGACTCTAAAATTATTTTTAAATGTTAATTTACAGAATACTCAATAAAGCCAATATAATAATAAAAATATAAATAAACGCCCAAAAATTACCAAAAATTCACATAACATGCATAACTCACGGTAATACAGTTTTTACAAAAAAAAATAGATTTTTCGGCCTCCAAAAATAATATTCACGATTTAAATACTAACAAACACGAAAATGCAAAAATAAATAAATCAATTAAATAAACCTGTAAACAGTAGATAAAAATTATTCCAAGGCATGAAATACATACTACACACATAACATGCTTCACGAAAAATAATTTCAGCAATTATAACATTCGTTCAATAATTACTTTGCAAATAAGCCATAAACGCATAAATTACCAAATAAATCAAATAAATAATAAAACTCAGACGAAAATTATTTTTATGCACATAATATTCATACAGCATACATCAAAAATATTCAAGTTATATTTCATCAATAATTTCATTCAAAAAGTATTTTAAACAATTCCTAGCGTAATAATCTAATACCGAAAGATACCCTAATCTCTATCGTTCTAAGCCCTAAGGTAACTACTAGTTACTTGGATCGTCGGAGACGAGCTGAAAATTTCTGGAAAATCCCGATATATGCGTGCACCCTTCTCCTTCTTCAAACCCCAAAGCACCACGTACAAGAAAAAGGCAAATAGAACAAGTCACGAACAATTGATGAAGAATAGAAATGGAAAACTTTGAGAGAGAATGATGGAGATGATGATGTCCGAAACTTTAAGAAAATGGCAGCAATGAAGTTCTGATTTTAATCAGATTTTGGAGTGCTTAAAAGAATAAAATAAAATGGATTTATTAGGAGAAATGATGAGGGGGTTATGGGGGTTACAAAATACGAAGAGTCATAAAAAAAATAAAAAAAAAATGAATGAAGAAAAACTTCTCCTTTTCCCTCCACATGGCCGGCTGGCCCAAGCCCAACCACACCAAATAATTTCGGCCCAAATCATTAAAGATCTATACGTCAAAAGTCTGTTACGCGATAAATCGATAACCTCCTAAATCGCGCCTAAACTTTGAAAATACTTAATTAGGAAAATAATTCGAATAAAATATATTATAAATATAAATATAATACACACATTAGCACGCCATATAATAAAAATAATAATTCGACTTCCAATAATTATAAAAATAAAAATCATTGATTTAGAAAAAATAATTGTTTTAGGAAAAACTTTTGCGAAAAACTAGGAGCAAAATTATGGGTTGTTACAATGTTAGATGAGAGGTAGCAGACCATGCCTTTTTAATGATTTGAAGACAATTTGGGTGGGAGGTCCAACAATTTAAAAAACGAGTTTATTGATGAGGTTGATGGTAGAAGAGGGCATTGGTCAGAGGTGGTTCGATTGAGGAGGGAGATGCATATGTTGGGGTAAATGGTGAGCCATTCGGGGTTTACAAAGCATCAATCAAGTTTGCTTTTCGATTGTCCCCGAAACCATGTGTAAAACCCATTAGAAGGTGAGATCTCAATCATGTGGGTAGCCTGAATGAAGTTTTGGAAGTCTATGATTCCCGAGGGGTTGCATTGTTGGCTCCCTCTATCGGAGGTGGACAAAACCTCGTTGAAGTCTCCTATGATCATTGTGGGCAGGTTTAAATTGCACCAACACTCGAAAAGTTCATTCCATACACTTGCTCTCTCATCACAATTACATGGGTTGTAAATGTTGATAAGTGAGCATTTGAAATTTTCGGAAGTAATTGTACCACGATTGCAATCCAATTCCTTTCGACATGTTGTGAATCAATCATGAATTCCGAATTTTTCGGAGGGATATAAGACCTCCCGAATTCCCAATGGAAGGGTTGGCGTACCACTCCACATCATTATCATTCAGTATTGAACAGATGAGTTTTTGGTTCAATTGTTCCAATTTTGATTCTGTAAAAAGATGAATGTAGGATGATGAGCTATGATGAATTTTTGACTTGATTTCTCTTTAGTTTGGCCCCAAGGCCCCCGCATTCCGGGATAATATGATCATGATGTGATGTGAGTATGATGGAGGTTTGTGATGGGTTATGAAGAGGTTGAGAGCCAATCCCGAAATTGGCGGCGAGAATGTTGGCTATAAGGTCATGAAGTGAGAAATTGGTCCATTGAACTTGAAACCCAATGAGTTTGCAATGCGAGGATTTCGTCCCACCGATATGTGTGGGTGGAGAGTTTAGAGGAGGATGGTTTCCTTGGGGTTTTTTTGTAATGGGATTTGGATTCTTGTTTGCGTTTTCCGTTTTTTATTCTTCTCATGGCACGGACAACTTTTATTGGCCTTGGAATGTTAACTCGAACCCCTGGTGGGAATAACGGGCCCGAAGAAGAGAAGATTGGGAGGAAGAGGATTGGGCTTTGTTGGGCTTCAAGAGTAGATTGCATGGGATCATTGATTGGGATGGAGGGGGAAAGAGTGGATGAGATTCTTGATTTGGGTTGGATTTACGAGGACGGGAGTTTTGATTAGATGGGCTTAGGTGCATCTTTGCTTGGGTAGAAGGAGAGATTGGATTTTTGAGATTGTGGTTTTTGTTGCGTGAGTTTTGAGGGGAGGACAGGTTGGGATGGTGTATTGGGATTAGGAACGAGGGTAATTGTGGGGGTGAGAGGGGGGACAACTATTGAAGTCAATAATGGCGTGGTTGGATTGTGTTGGGGACCCCAAAGGGTTTTCATTATTTTTTGGTGGCTCAAGGTGATGATTGGAATTCCCATGCATGTTCCCAATATTCATGGATGGCGATCTATAGGGTGGGGAGTTGAGGAGTTGAAGAGGAGAGTGAAGGTGTTGAGAGACATTATCGGAATCATCCGATTCATCATCGGAGCCGATGCGGCGTTGAAATCATGACCCTTGGGTGATCCGAAAATATGATTTTGTGTTCTTCGGAGATCCGGACTTTAAAATTTTGCCCCTCAATGTTAATAAGCATTTTGCAATTTATGTTGAATAAGTAATCCATGATAATCAAGATTCTGGCGCAATCGTACTTTGAGTGATCAATTGAAGTCACCTTACCAAATACGCAACCAATTCTATAGAAGTTCTCATAGCACCAACCACTAAGTGGTACTCCATAGACTTTGATCCAAGTCTCCTTCCATAATGGTGCACACTTGCTGTTGACATTTCTGATGTCATGAAACCAATTTTCTAGCCATTTACTATCTACCATGGCCTTCTTGTCTTCCAAAGAGGAGAAAGTAATGAGATGAAGGGGTCCACCCATTGGTTTGATTGTTAAGCAATTTACACCCTCTTTTAAAATAATATTATGAATTTGGCTAGAAGTCAAGGAGGAGAGCAGTTCCATGATTTATGACTCCATTGATTGCAATGTATCACTATTTTTTGATGGATTCACTTACGAGACTCATTCTTTTGAGTTGGGTGGATGAAAGAAGGTAGGGGTTGTTTTTCTTGGGGGATAGGTGAGATGAGAGGGAGATTGGGAATAGGATGGGAGATGCTGGTTTGAGGTTTGGGTGGGTGTGGGATGTGTATGTTTGGGGAGTAATTGGTTTGGCATTGAGACATCTCTGTAGGTTCTATCATCTCGTGGCGAGTTTGGGGAATGACAATGATGTGTTAGTACGAGTTTTTCAATACGGTCCTCCTTTTGGCGGGAATCACAATAATGTGTTACGAGTTAATTTTTGGCCATTAGCAAACGATGGCATTATGCATAGGGTTTGGGTTTAGGAATTGGACAAACGCATATCTATGTCTTCTGTTGGACCTTAATTTCTGGGGTATAAAAATATTTGTGATGGTTCTGAATCTGCTGAAAATCGGCTCTAGAGTAGCAATGGTGATGGAGGAAGGTAGTGAGTCGATGAAACAGGTTTTAAGTGACATTGATTCTTTGGGCTTTGGTTCTTCTTCTCTCGGACTATCTTCCATGGATTGGGGTTTGTTGGGATGCAAGGTGGCGGAACCACGTTGTAACAAGGGGTAGCACGTGCTACCCCTTGTTTTAAAAAAAATTGATTTTTTTTTAAAAAAATAAACCTCTCGAAAACCTACGATCACCGCCTTTTCGCTTCTCTTATGTCCTCTTTCCGCGTCTCTCTCTGATCGCCTTTTTCTCTTCTCCTCTCGTCCTCTTTCTGCGTCTCTCTCTCTGAGTCTCCTACATTAAAATTGAGAAGAGGGCGTAGTGGAGGTACATAGTAGCAAGGATCACCAGAAGACTCATCATACTTATATTCACATGATCGACACTCATAAATCTCTGTGTTCAACACTACAAATTTCACTTCCATTCCTACGTTTATCAAATTTTCTGAGTCTGATAAACTGGGTTCCTCTGAATTTGGATTCTCTAAAATGGGTTGGTCTTCTTTTGACATATCAACTGATTTTGGGGTGAAATCCAAACCATTTGAGGTGTTTTGTAGAGGGAAAAAATTGTGGGTTTTAGAGGAAATGGTTGATGATGTGAAGTGAGTTTTGCGTTGTGGAGAAGAAAGCGAGGAAATGTGGCATGAGAAGGTTGTTGGTCTCGTAATGGCAGAAGCAGGTGATAATGGGTTTTGGAGAAGAAGGTGAGGAAAGGTGGCATGATAATGGGTTTTGGGTCTTTGACTTCTTTTTCATCTAAATTTTAATTTTGAGACTTATATGTTTTATAAATTTGGGATATGTTTGAATTTATAAGCTTGTTATTTGTTAATCTACAATTGTAAAGCGTTTTATGTGAGTTCCTGGTGATTCATAATTTTTGAATTAGATACCATCAGAAAAATTGTGATGTTGTGAATTTGTAATTTGAGTTGTAAATTTGTTTTTTTAGTATAATTAGAGTAAGAAAACACTACTTGAGTTGATTAGTTAATTCTTGTGTTATGTGTATAAAGTAATTCACAATCATAAAGAGAAGACAAAAAGAGGGATATCTTAAACTTTTTCCTCCAACTCAACCAAGCCAATATAATTTGGCGACGGTTTATTTTTAGATGCAAGTCTTGATGCGATTGTACATCTATTACAAAATTTGCTGACTCACCATGAATAAGAGTAAAACAAAATTTATCAAGTATTTTGTCTTTGGTTGCATTTGAATTTGGAAGCATTTTGAATTTAGTACTTACTGATTTTTTTCGGTATTCAATGCTATTGTAAAATTACGCTACCCCTGATCCAAAATCCTGGATCCGCCCCTGTTGGGATGTTTGGGTTTCTCTCTCTCGGTTCTCTCTCTCTCTGTCTGTCATGTTATTAACTGTTAAAAAGAATTGTGAGACTTAAATCCCTATTTAAGACAAGTCATTCTCTTATAAATTACTTTTAGTTTCAAGGCAAATGAATAATGTATCTTCTCTATATCTATTGCGTCTACCCGAAGTAATGGAAATACATAGCAGAGAGTGTTAAAATGATAGTATTACACAGGTTTCATGCTCTCCAAAGTACACATTTAACCGTTAATTTCTTAAAAAAAGTATCATAAACTATACGAAAAAGTGATAATTTTAAATTACACATTTCTCATATGATAATTTTTTACTTATACATCACTAAATGAATAATGTTAAAAGTTAATAAAATTTCACTAAAAAAAGTGAACCTGTAACATGTAAGAGTAGGGGAAAGAAGAAGATTAAAACATATAATGTAATAAGGAAAAGTGAGGGGAGAAAATTTAATGTGAGAAAGAATAAAGTGATCGAATAAGATTAGTTAGAATGTTTCAACTCCAAGTAGAATTCTGGTGTGGAGTTGAAAACTCATTCTTGGAAGCGACTTGCTCGGGGTAGTATGGAAGAAAAAGGGCAATTACACAATGTGGAGATGAACCCATGTGGCATTTCACTAAAACGTTCTCAGGAGATTGTTACTGGTATGGATTCTGAATCTAGTGAGGGTGCTATGAAGCTTTCTAAGCCGAACACCACTCATGAACTCGAAACCATCATTTTGGCGGAGGTTGCGAGATCCAATCCTGCCAAGCATCATGAGTATACTATGTTGGAACTGCCGAGGGTTGCGCAACCCTTGGTCAGTTCAACAACTCCGACGTTGGAGTTTCAGTTACAACCCAGACATTGTTTTCATTTATGAAACAATGATCAATAAAATGGATGCGGAGAATTTGAAAATGAAGTTGGGTTACAAGAGTGCTTTTGATGTGGCTAGCAGAGGTAAAGCTGGTGGTTTGTGTTTGTATTGGAATGACAATATAAATTTCTCTCTGGTATTATTCTCTAGAAATCATATTTGTGGTGAATGACAAGAATTCCTGGAGTCTTGTTGGTTTGTATGGGTGGGCGAAAGAAGAAGAGAAGCATATGACCTAGAACCTTATTCGGTATTTATGTGAAGATTCCTCTCTTCCCATAATTATTGGAGGGGATTTTAATGAAATCCTTTGCTATAATGAGAAAGAAGGTGGGTCGGATCGTGTTCGGCGTGAAATGGTAGGATTGAATGGCTTTGGAGGATTGTGCTCTTCGTGATCTTGGTTATAATGGGATGGTTCACTTAGAGGTGGGCATGGGCAGGGCCAACCGGGCGGGCGGGCGCTTTGGACCGGCCCGTGTCGCTCTTCGTGATCTTCGGTTATAATGGGCTATGGGGGGGGGCCGGCCCCGCCTCGGGCCCAGGGGGGGGCCGGGGGGCCCCCCCTTCCTTTTTTTTTAGCCTAAAACTACCAAGAATCAACAAAAAAAAAACAAAACAAAAGGGCGGGCGGGGCGGGGGGGCGGGGGGCGGCGGGGGGGCGTGGGAGCGGGGACACAATTTGGAAATTTCCCATTCACGGGCTCGGACCGGCTCGGCCCACCATTTCCTCAAGCCGCGGGCGAGCCACGGAGCGGCCCGCCATTCCCGTTACACTGGGGGGCGGTATTTTTTCTATCTCACATTAGAGAGCGCCTAGATAGATTTGTTTGCTCCAATTCATGGTTAAATCTCTATCCCAATACGAGTGTTGATCACCTTCTTCGATACAAGTCCGACCATTCTGCTATCTTGACCACGATTGTAATACAGCGGCATCATGGTAGAAAGATGTAGGGCTTTAAATTCGAGACGTTTTGGCTCCTTGAAGATAGTTGCGAGGCTACTGTTCGCACAGCTAGGGAAGGTTCGGTGGGCGAGGAAATTCATGTGAGGCTTGCTTCTTTGGCTCGGCAATTGGTAGTGTGGAGTGGGAGTAAATTTAACAAGCTTGGAGAGCAAATTAAAAAGGTGGAAAAAGATTTGAGTGAAGCCCACAAACGCCCAATTTTCGAAGATTCGTGTAATGTTTGTGCTGATCTTGAAAAGAAGTTAGATGATTTGCATGAGAAACATGAAGCCTACTGGTACTTGCGGTCTCGGGTCGCGGAAGTGGGAGATGGAGATCAAAACACATCATACTTTCATTAAAAAGCCTCACATCGAAGGAAATGGAACTATGTTAAAGGCTTGTTTGATGACCAGGGCATTTGGTGTGAAGAGAAATAGGATGTTGAAAATATTTTTACAAGCTATTTCATAAATATTTTTACCTCTACATCCCCTTCTGATGAGAGTATCGGTGAAGTTTGAAGTATGTTACTCCTGTTATCTCTGATGACTGTAATAGGGTGCTTCTCCGACCTTTTTCGAAGGAGGAAATTATGGAGCACTCCAACAAATGCACCCGTGCAAAGCTCCGGGGTCTGATGGTATGCATGCTATTTTTTATCAGAGATTTTGGCAGATTGTTGGTGATGATGTTACTAGTTCTATTAGTAATATCCTTAATGGCACTATTTCTCCTGCTAGTGTCAATATAACTAATATTGCTTTGATTCCTAAGGTCAAAGATCCCACTAAAGCTGTTGAATTTCCCCCTATTGTTCTCTATAATGTGCTTTATAAGCTTGTCTCTAAAGCTATTGCTATCAGATTGAAGGATTTCCTCCCTTTTATTATTACAGAGAACTAGAGTGCTTTTGTGCCTAGTCGTCTTATTACTGACAATGCTCTTATTGCTATGAAAATTTTCCATTCTATGAAGCATCGTCAACGGGGGAGGCGTGGTATTATAGCTATGAAGTTGGATCTGAGCAAAGCCTATGACAGAGTGGAGTGGGGGTTCCTCAGGAAACTCTTGCTGACTATGGGCTTTGATGGGCGCTGGGTGAATCTGATTATGGATTATTTTTCTACAGTCTCTTATGCCTTCATCATCAATGGAGGTGTATGTGGTTCAGTTACTCCTGCTAGAAGTCTTCGTCAAGGGGACCCCCTCTCTCCGTTTTTATTTATTTTGATATCTGATGCTTTCTCAAAAATGATGCAAAGTAAAACTTAATCAGGAGAAGTTGATCCATGGTGCTAAAGCCACTTCACTAGAGCTACCCGACATGAATGCGAAAAAATAGTTGATATTCTTAATAAATATGAAGCAGCATCCGGACACAAAATCAATTATGAAAAGTCAAAAATTTATTTTAGCAAAGGAGTCATCAAAAGTTCTGAATATACGACAGGTGAAAAAGCACGATAAGTACCTTGGTATCCCCTCTATTACTGGAAGATCGAAGACCTCCATCTTCAACTCTCTCCTTGATAGAATTTGAAAGAAACTCCGGGGTTGGAAAGAAAAATTCTTATCTAGAGATGGGAAAGAAATTCTTTTGAAGTCGGTGATCCAAGCAATTCCTACGTATCTCATGAGAGTCTATAAAATTCCTGCTACTATCATTCATAAAATTCACTCTAGTATGGCTTGGTTTTGGTGGGGAAGCTCGGACACTCATCGGAAAGTTCACTGGAAAAATTGGGAGACAATGTGCACTATGAAATGCTTTGGTGGTATGGGTTTCAAAGATCTTGCAGTTTTCAATGATGCACTTCTAGGGCGACAAGCTTGGAGGTTAGCTCGTGATCCTAATTATATTTTTAGGAGAGTGATGAAAGCAAAATATTTTCCAATGTGGAATCTTCTTGGTGCTTCTCTTGGATACTCTTGGAGTTATTCATGGAAAAGTATTTGGAGTGCTAAAGCATTAATTAAAGAAGGGTGCATATGGAGAACTGGAAGTGGCTCAAACATAAATATGTAGGATGATCCTTGGGTATGTGGTGAGGATGGACAACATATTACAAGTGAGAAAAATGTGGAGCTTCAATAGGTTAGTGATTTAATTGATTCAAACTCCATGGAGTGGAGTGTCCCTTTGATTGAAGAAAATTTTAATGATGATGATGTTAGAAAAATTCTTGTTGTTCCCCTTAGTTCTATGATTGGTGATGATGAGTTAACTTGGGCCCTCACAAAGAATGGGGACTATTCGGTTAAGACGGATTATATGCTTGGTAAGAAAGGCAATCTTAATAATTTTCATCAAGCTTGGGTCGACATTTGGGGTGCGGATACGAGTCTGAAGGTTCGGCATTTCTTATGGAGGCTTTGCACCAACTCCCTTCCTGTTCGAGCTTTGCTTCATCACCGCCACTTCATTGAAGATTCTTCGTTCCCATGGGATTGTGGAGAGATGGAAACAATGGCTCACGCCATTTTCGATTGCCCAAGGGTGGCTTGAACTTTGGGAAGCTTGCTGGTGTGTGTCTCTATGTAACCAAGCCTTGACTTTGTCCATGTGCGATTTAATTGTGAGCTGGCAGCATATTGATGCAAAGGTGTTGCAAAGAGGGATGTTTCTTGCTTGGGTGATATGGGGGGAACGTAACAAGTTGGTGTTCAAGGCAACTACACTCCACTTCGTGTGCTGGTTGAGCGAACCAAGAGACTTGTTGAGGAGCATGGCTCGTATGCAAAACGCATCTACCACCATTTGTTGTCAGGACCTTTGCCCACGAGTTCGAAGATGTGGCTTGATCCCCTTGGTGTTATCAAGCCGAATGCCGATGCATCTCTTGCGGTAGAAGGTTGGGTTGGACTAGGAGTGGTTGCTCGTAATTCATCCCGGAGAGTGCTCTTTGCGGCCACTAAACGGGTGAAGGCGTTTTGGGCGCCCGAAGTAGGCGAAGCTAAGGCCCTTGCTCTTGCGGTTAGACTCGACTAACGTTATGGGCTTGAGGAGGTTATATTGGAATCGGATTGTCAAGTTGCCACCAATCGTCTCTCAAAGCATGCTTTGTTCCTCTCGGGTTTGGATTTTATCCTTCATGACATTCAATCTGTCTACAGCTCTTTTAAATCTTTTGATTGGTCTCATGTTAAAAGAGATGGCAACTTTGTTGCGCATCGTTTAGCTAAGCTAATCCCTTTTAGGGTTGAACAAGTGTGGGAGAGATACTATCCGTTGGAGGTGGCTCCTTATATACTTACAGATTCTCTTATCTTTGAATTAATAATATTAGCTTGGCTTTTCCTCTTAAAAATAAAAGAAGAATTATGGGTTAACATTTTCTTATATAAGTAGTAATTTTGGATAAACATATAAAACAATCTAAAATCTAAATTGTGGAGAGAGAGAAAAAGCCACGAAAAGGCGCAACGCAATTTTTATATTGAAACTAACGCTTCTTGATATATATCTCTTGTGATGGTATTATGGATTTTTAAAAGAAACTAAAGAATTAAGATACAACATTTATGTGCATATAATGAATAAAAAAAGACTTATTTCCTTCTTTAAACTGACATTTTTTTTCACCAAATAACATTGGGTGTCTTAAACTACTAAATCATATCGCACATAAGTCCGTGGAGACATCGTCTGGGCCCAAAATCCAATTACATCTTGAAACATCGAAAGCATTGTTTGAAATTTAATGGTAAATGTAAACAAGTCATTCCTTTTATTTTTACTATATAACTAGTTATTTTACATATCAAATATAACAAGTGACTTGCTATTGTACTTTTACTATAATTACTATGACGTATGATGAGGGCAATTGCTCAAATAATATGAATAATAGAATTTAGAGTACTTATTAATAATTGATTTACACTGAGGATTATCACTTTACCAATTGGATTAGTTGTTCAAGCACTTCACTTTGGATTATATATATGATATGGAGTAAAGAAGATTTCTCTTAGATATAATGAAATAGAATCAGTTCCTTTGATATCTATTTCTTCACTTCCTAATACATTATATTCGATGTCAAAAAAAAAAAACATTATATTACTTTTTGGAACCGTCAAAGTATGTAATTGATGGACTAATGAAAGTCACTTTTTCCTTTGAAAGGTAAGTAAAAGTTTAAAAATATATATGCATTTGCTAAGGTGAAGGGTTCATGTGCATAAAAGACAATGCGTTTTGACATTATTTTTTTTTTGAAAGTATAATTAATTCATTAATAAAAGAGTCATACGAAATCTACAATATAAATCAGGAATAACAAATACATGACAATTTTGAACAAATAAAATTCATAATTTGCAAAACCACGATCGTTGTGTAGTAGATCTAACAATTCCGCATACCCTCTTCCACATCGTTTGTTTGATCTGGCCTTCAACGAGGGTCTTTCGATATGCTGTAGTTTTGAAATAGAACTAAATCTGATACTATTGATTGTAATTGTAAATCTGAAATCTGCTTCGACACCACATAATTCTTCATCAATGATCCAAAATCACGATAATTCATCTAGAAACAAAGGAGTAAACTAAAGTTTCTCCCAAGGAGAAGAGAATAAACCCTTTCTTTCAAGGGAGAAACGATCCTCTCTTTAAAGGATGAAGTATTATTCAACCAAGAACGAACATAAACAAAGCTAAACAACAATGAAAATTAAAATTAATTAAGGTGGGGCTATCCACCGATAAAATCGATGGAAGCCCCTTTGAAATTCACTAATGGAGGCTAGGGTTTAGGAGAGAAGGGAGATTATAAGGAATACTATTATTTCATGTTCAAATATACAAGTTATAAGCTTTCTTGTCGAACTTTGCGTTTTGACATATATAGTGTATATATATAGATTCGCATGCACCTACACTTTTTAGTTTTTATTTGATATTGAAGTTTAACAATTCATACGTATTAATTAGAATTTTAATTAGCATATTTGACAAGATGTTAGAGGTTAGGTGCCTTATATTATAAAACCAACCTTAAAACCTAAAAGTGTCACATTTACTTTAGCAATAGGTAACAGTTGGGAGGAGGTACTAAAAAAAGAGAAATTAAATCTTATTGACCAAGCATAAAACTTGCTTATCCCTAGTCTATATTATCAAATCAAAATAAAATAATCAGACGTAAGTTATAATAAAAGGAATACAACTAAAAGATTAATCACCTAATTGATCTCAATGTTTTATTGTGTTAAAAGTACGTATTTTCAAAAGGCATGAGGCAAATTATGAACAATTGTTGATGTAAATGTGAAGACTCCATATATATTGTGATATATGATTCTTCATCGCTTGCTTCAAATATCCCCATAATTTGATAGGGGAAAGAAGAATTGTAAAGAGAGATGACAAGCGCAGAGGGGGAACAACAGTTGAAAGGAGCATTTGGCTTATGATGGAGTAATATGATATGTTACCTTTTTTTATTCCTTTGCTTATGTTACTTTCTATCATGTTATAAATCCTTATAAATCCTTTAATGTGTTTAATAACAAAATATAGACAAAGAAGCAAGTCTCAAAAATATGGGGTTGAGATGACAAGCGCCAAGGGGGATCAAAAACAGTTGAAAGGAACATTTGGCATATGATATGATATGATATGTTACTTTTTTTTTATTCCTTTGCTTATGTTACTTTCTATCATGTTATAAATCCTTCAATGTGTTTAATAACAAAATATAGACAAAGAAGCAAGTCTCAAAAATATGGGGTAGAGATGACAAGCGCAGAGGGGGATCAAAACAGTTGAAAGGAGCATTTGGCATATGATATGATATGTTACCTTTTTTTATTCCTTTCATAGAATACTTTCTATCATGTTATAAATCCTTCAATGTGTTTAATAACACAATATAGACAAAGAAGCAAGTCTCAACAATATGGGGTAGAGATGACAAGCGCAGAGGGGGATCAAAAACAGTTCAAAGGAGCATTTGGCATATGATATAATATGTTACCTTTTTTATTCCTTTGCTTATGTTATTTTCTATCATGTCATAAATCCTTCAATATAACAAAATATAGACAAAGAAGCAAGTCTCAACAATAAGGAGTTAGGAAAGATGAAAAGTGATTAGAATTTAGAAATAACTCTCCTAATTGATCATTTTTTGGACAAAAAAAGAAAACATAAAGATTGAGAAAATAAGAAAGTAAGAAGTGCTCTTCGTAGAAATGAAATGTGTCATTTGTAACCATTTTTAGATACGGTATAACTTTCAAAGCTCAATGGCTCTTTTTTCTCGGAAAAAGAAAAGAAAGAAAATTACCATGAGAAACATTTCAGCACCGAAAGTTAAGTGTTGAAATGGACACAATGATACTCTATATTAGTGGTTTCTTTTCACAAAGGAGAGTAAGTAATGAGACAAGAGAACAATTTCCAGCCAAGGTTTTTCTACCCTTCTTTTCCACATACTTTATTGTAAAAGTGCAAGGTGAACTAGAATAATGCTACAGAAAGCTCAACAAGACAACAATAGTAAATAACCATCACCTCACTACATTCTCAGCATCTAACTATACTATCCATGACGAAAGTGATTTGAAGTGCCAAAAAAAGTGTCAGCTTGTCAAGCTCATGACCTATCTTGGTGTTTAAGTTTATTTGATCCTAGATAGATGTAACATAATTTTATTGGAGTGAAAACCTAATCAGAACATGTCCAAAAATTTAGGGTCTTGAATGATTTCAACCCGAAACTTGAAATAACTCGAGGAAAAGATTTAAGTGTCGTGTAATCAAACATGGAAGTAATAATTCCTAGGCAGTTGTTTTTCCCTTATAGTTCCATTTCCAAGGAAGTACATACAATTGTTTGATTGATCATAGGAAGTTCACCCAACGCTAAGAGGACTTAGATAAGCGAACTTTCTCCATTTTTTGTATTGTCAACCAAACAAGTTCATATTACTTCAATTCCTAAGAACTTACCATGATTCCTATCATGGCACCCAAACAAGCAATAAATTAACAAAAATCATGGATTTTGTCCGTTCTGTCTTCAATATGATCCATCCTTTATACTAATCTAGATTAGAAAAATTTTACCTAAAATAAAACAAGTGAATTTATTGAAAACTTTAGTTCCAGCCAAATTATATAGTAAATAGAAGTGCATATTTCTATCAATAGAGAAGAAACTAACTCATTGATGATGTACAGAAATTGCACCATAGTTGTGATTTACAAAATGAGGCGGCAATGAATTCAATGGAAAAGAGATGGTAGATACATGAGATATATTGTTCCTTTCATGAAACATATTGCTAAGCATACAAAGCAAAATCGACTAGGCCAAGGCCAAGCCTTTCAAAATAATGGCCGAGAAGCACCAAGCCTCGCAAGAAACATGGTGCTACAAGATTTCACCCTTTCTAACTACATTAGCAAGAATATTTTGTCAGAATGAATATCATAACTAGCAACAGAGTAAAAAAAATATGATTAAAAAGCAAACTTCTATCTGCTTACCATGCTCCATTCTTTCTGCTACCTATCTTGCCTCGTTGCTACCAATAAAACCCAGAAAGCAAAAGACAAGTAACATTGTTCTTCAAAATCTTTCAGCCATATCAACTACTTCAGTTTGTTCGTTCAAATAAGAACTATCAACCATTGATGATGCGGGACCTGCAACCTTCTCTTTAAGTTCAGTAGGTGATTCTTTGACAAGCGACTGTACCCAAGAAAGATCAGGCTCTTCACCATTATTCCCAAGCTCAAAAGACGAAGATCTCCTGAGTTTACCCAATTCATCTGTGTTAGTACCCCAGTCTGGTTTCCCATTGGAGGAACCCCATCTCGACCAAGAATGAACAGGAGAACCCACGATGGCACCCAAGTTGGTTCCGAGATCCCTAGAGCTGAGACTGCGGAACTGATGAAGCTGTTGCTCCCGTTGAGCAAGCATAGAAGCCCGAGCACTCATCGGGAGATGGGTTCCACACTTCGAGGAGACATTCTTCCTGACATCAATGGATGCTCAACTGCTCCTTTAGGAGAGAAATTTGTGTTGATTGGAGAGAACATGCCTTGCTGCTGCTGGAACTGGTTGAAAACAGCAGACTTATGAGTAGGCGAGTAAACACATGAACCCAGTCCTTGATCGTTGTACCGTGGAGATGAGCTTTCCGCAGAAAAGAGATCATCCAAGTTTGAAGGATTGAGAGTTTTTGAGCGATTAGAGCGGTTCAAAGAATTAGGATTCATAGAGAGGCAAGAAAATTCATTCAGGAGCTGTTGCTGTTGTTGCAAGTCATAATCTTGCAGCATTTCAAACTCTTCGGCGGCAAGATCTCTTGCGTTGAGAGACGATCTCAATCTACTGGACTGAAGATTGCTGCCCGGGAGACGCAGTGATGGAACATCTGGATGTGGCCAAGCCAAGGAAGAGTGAGAAATGCCATTAGGAGCTGATGGTGACATTGGTGGTGTGAAAGTGGATGGAGACATAAGCGGCCAAGGGAGATCCGGGCATAAAGTTCATAGCTGCAGCAAAATCCATAGAACTTGAAGCACTTGAGCGGGGTGAGGGAACAGCAGAACCAGTAGATACATAAAGAGGTCTGAGTTCATCAGTTGCATGAGCAAAGAAACAAACTCTTCTAGAACAACTTGGGCCATCCTTGCAGAGGCGTGTTCGGTATTGAGCTGGGTGGAGCCAACACTCAAAAACCCCATGAGCATACTCACACATATCCCCTCTCCTACAAGCTCCTTTTCTGAAATCAGGGCAAGGAACACAGCTGTAATGGTACTTCCGAGGATCCCTTCTCCTAGCATTTTCACCTGGATGAACAAAAGGGCACTCTGTCCAATCATGAGAATAAGCACGAGAACAAGGGCGGATTTTGAAGGAGTACATACGGAACTCATCAGTTGCATAAATGCTGTTCTTAATATCAGGAATAGATGGATCAATGGGGTATTCTTTCTTCTCCGATGTGTAAGATATAGCTTGGGGATCATCAAACTTTGAGTTTATCGGGGAAGGTGGTGAGTCTGAGTAAGACGAAGGAGATCCATTTCCTGGTGAAGATGAGAGCGGTGGTGAATTTGAATTCGAAGTGGTAGTTGAAAGCCTTAAAATGCGCTCACTGATAGAACCATGACCAGCAAGGAGTTCTTCAAGAGCATATTTTACATCATTCTGCTTTGGTGAGACCATAATAACATCAAAAGGCCGATGTCCATCAGCATCAAGTGCATTATGGTCAGCACCTGCCTCCAGGAGCAACTTCACAGTATCAACAGCATTCACAGAACCACCAGAAGCAGCACAGTGCAGTGCAGTGCTTTTATCCTCTCCGCAAGACCGGTTAACATCAGTAATGGCAAGAGAGAGAATCAATTTCAGAACATCCATACTGCCGTACATTGAAGCAACCATCAACGGAGTTCTATGCTGATAGACCATCTGTTTGGATCCTTTTTCCTAACGTACCACAACCCACCTTCATCAAGTCCAGATGGATCATCCTCAATTAATCGTTTAAACCCCTCCACATCATTATTCGCAGAAACTTCAAGCAAACTGGAAAATGTATCTACTGTTTGAACAGTCAAGTGATTCATTTCTTTCAAGGAGGGGGACTAGAAAAGAGAAAGGAAATGCTGGCCAGAGTTAGAACAGGTTCTAGTCACCCAAATTTACACCACATGATATCATCATCTAAAGCTCCATCTGCAAAAATATTATCAAACTCATAAGTACATTTAAAACCCTTCTACTTCGGATTTGGAAGAAAATCATACAGAACAGTGAAAAGCAAACACGTGAAACTGTTGCTATCCACACATACGAACATCACTTAAACAAAGAGATCCAAGAATTCTTTCAAGTAAAAAATAAACTTAACTATATCCCACAGCATCGATTCATAGAAACTTTAGTCAAACAAACCAATATAACCAAGTTTCAGACAACAAGAACCAAGTTTCAGACAACAAGATCAGTAGATATAGCTCTGCAATCAAAGAACAGCTTCTTGATTGAACTTGAAACAAACTCGAAAAGACGATCCACCATCAAAAGAGAAGTCAACCGGATATAGACGCAACAAATTAATCAACCAAGAGCACTCAAGCACTCAACATAAAGAAAAAGACACCTCTTGCAGCAAATTTAGTAGCTCGTCGACTGCAAGACGGGAATCAAAAGTACACATGTAAGATAAGTCAGGACTCAGAGTTCAACTTCAATTTCTTACTAATTTGATAGAATTGAGGATGTGGTTCACATGCAATAGTTCCTAGTGGATCTATAATGTTCCTTAGATGTTCAAATTTGATTCACCCATCATCCATGTGAACCATAGTCTCTAATCGGCAAAAATCACTCCCCCTAAGCTTTCAGATAAAATCCTAAGAACATACCTAATTTTATATGTGAAGAACAAAATCCAAAACAAGGGTTTTTTTTATCACAAAACCAATTTTATTGTCCAAAATTAAACATGGGTTTTAATCCGTACTTTCAGCAAGTTGAGACACTCTACATACATTACAAAACAAAACAAAAACAAAATCAACAGAAACTTCTGATTTTCCGAGGTTTTATCTACAGAAACAAAGTCAAAAGAGTAGAACAAAAACCCACATAAAAAATAAACAAAAAAACACAACCCATTTAACAGAACTTATTAGGGGATAATAATATAAACTTAAAATAAACAATAAAAATCACAGACATGCAAGTTCAGCAAAAAGAACATATCAAACCCATTACCCAAAAGAAAAAAAAAACAAGAAACAAAAATTGCTCAATAATAAAAAGAAAGAAAACCAAAATACAAAGTTAAACAAGCAAAGTATTATCAAACAATAAATTACCCAACTAAAAAAAATGATCAATCTCTAAAAATCAAGATAAAAAAAAATTAGAAGAAAGAAAAAAGTTCACCTTTTTCTTTAATCTTTTTCTACTGCAGCAACTAGAGAAAACCCAAATGAGTAAAGAAGGGAGGAGAGAGAAGTTGAGAGTTCAGAGATCTACTGGAAGAAGAAGAGAGAGAAAGAGTTGAGAGAGTTGAGAGATCTATTGGAAGAAGAGAGAGAAGCAAGAAGAAGAAGAAGAAGAAAATGAGAAAGTTGTGAGTAGAAAAAAAGGAGAAGAGCGCTTCTTTTCTCTCCCATTCACCATTTCCTATGAACCGAAGGCTTTTTTTAAAATTATTTTAGGGGAATAAAAAAATTGGTCTAATTATAGATTTTAGTACAGTTTTTTTAAGATTTTTACAAAAAAAAAGAATTTTATTGAATAATGGTTTATGTCTGTCCAATAGAATTAGGGGACATAATAGTTAAATTAAATTGATAAGCACGTATCCTGTCAAAAAAAAAAAAAATTTGATAAGCACGTATGCGGTTTGTCGTCGCTATCCTGGCTTAGTAATCTAATGTGATTATGTGTATATTATTAGGTTGTACCTACCAATTGTCGCATGCCATGTATTGGCAAAGTGGAGGTGTGTGTGTGGGGGGGTTCTTTTGGGTATTGGAAGTGTGATTTTTTGACAAAGGTAAAAGTGGAGAGTGGAGATGATATTCATCTGAGGGTAGTACGGATTTCTCCGAGTGGAAATGAAAAAGTAAAGAAATCATAATTCATAGGAGAGAAACCTAAGTTTAGAGTAAATATGGGATTATAAATTAACCTTCTTTGGATCGAGTCTTTTACAAGTGTATTCTACATTTAGGTTGAGCTCGAATCGAGTTGAATTCATTCGAGTTTCGTATTTGGTTGGGATGGATGATCAGATTAGGTTGGGTAACAATCATGTCGTCGGGTTAATATCTTATCTGATTGGATGGAGTCAGGTTAGATCTATTCGATTGAGTGGTTATTGGGTCAAGTGAACCTTTGTTCTTTAAATTTTTCTAATTTTGCGTTTAAATCAGATGTTGGATTAAATACGGTACACTTGAGTCATTTTGGATTACGTCAGGCTAATCAGGTTGTTATTTATTATCCTGTTATTATTACTGTCAAATTGTTAACAAATTGTGTATTATTAGTACAACAAGAGTAATAGTAACAATACATAATTATTTGTTGTAGACACGTAATTGTGTCTCCAACCAAGCTTGCTTGGTGGAGGTGTTTGGGAACTCAACTTGTGACTTTGAGGTCACAAGTTCTAACTCCACTACCTACTTGTGCTTGGGACGACTAGGTATTCCCTTATATCCCCCTACTCTCAGTGTCGACATGTGTAGCTGGGTTGGCTGACCTGCGATAGGTGATGGTCCAGTAGGGTCCTTCTTTTTACTAAGGGGTTTCCTGGTGGGGTCCCCAAAAAAACATGATTGTGTCTCCACATTTTAGTACCCGATGATGATACATATAGTCATTCTAATTGATTCGGTCCAAAGGAGAGTAATCCGAAAAGCTAAGCTCAAAATTGTTTTAAGAACCCAAAGTTTGTTTATTTATCCCAAGCCTAGTTTTAAAAGCCCAATTTATTTTTCATGATAATTAATTGTATTTTTAAGTCCATTTTCAAAAAACCCAATTAGTTATTTCCGACAATTAATTGTATTCTAAAAATATTTTCTAGATTAAAAGATATTATAAAATCAGATTTTATCTTTTAGATAATGGATTTTTCGAATTCAAATGATATTATTTAATGAAAAGATAAAAAAAATTCTTTAAATTCGGATAACAAGTAAAACCCGACCATATCTACGGTTGCGGGACGAGCAGCATGATGCGTCCCGCGTAGGGATGTGCATGGGTCGGTTCTGGGCGGGTCCAACTAGACCCAAACTCACAAAATTTTGATTTAGACCCAAACCCGCCCCAGCCATGGGTTCGGCGGGTCCTGGGTCCAAAATGGGTCTCAAGCTTATTAGGAGTTTCGATTGTTTTTTTAAACCTACGAATTTGTGCACCCGTTTTTTTAGTTATTAAAATGATAAAAGAACAAAATAATAGTTTAATTCTTGTACAAACATTTAAAATTAAAACATTCACAACAAGTTGACTTCAGTATTGGTAAAAAGTTTTATTACACTTTATATATATTGTATTATAAAACATATATTCAATATGTAAAAACGAAAATGGGTCTACAGGGAGGGTATGGGTCTGAATTCATGAGACCCAGACCCAAACCCGAATTGTAACACCCAGACCCAGATCCGGCCCAGTCCGATCGGGTCTATGTCGGGTCCTGGGTCCATGCCCATCCTTAGTCTTGCGCATCAGGGTGCGCACACGTGACATCGAGACCGTCAACAAAACTCAGAAGCGTAGGAGCTAATGCATCCGAGCAACACGGATCTTATCTCGTTTTGCATATTTTCCCTATAAATAAATTTGTTCCATGCGGTTTCGGGATAAATTTTCCACAAACTACACATTATGAAATTCCTCTATAATACTTCAATTATATATTCCTAAACACTTCAAAAATACAACTTTCAAAAATCCATTCCATTCAAACTTCAAGATTGATCCTTATCTGGATCGTTATCCAAGACTCATATGTGATAAGTATACTCATGAGGGCCCGTAATATTTATATTCCAATCTAATTACTTGAACATACTAACGATTTTTTCATGATGTAGATCTTAACGAAATTCATGATTCTTGTATATTCTAACCTTCAATCTTTTCTTTTATATTTCTATATATAATAAGTATTATTCATATACATGCCTATGTGTTTAATGATTTCATCACCTTAAATGATAATTTTTTGCTAATTAAAGACCTAAATAAATGTTCCAACATTAAAATCATATAATTTGGACAATTGAATTAGGTTCCTAGTAATTTGATTGCTTAAAGAACATATCACAAAGTTAGTTTTTTGCCCGTTTAATAGACCAACATAAATTAATTTTTAGAATGTTTAAACATATTGCGTGGTTATATTAATTGCATAAAACTAGCACATGAATTGTATTAAGTAGCGGCCAACTGTAATACTCCGTATTTTTAGTAAGTTAATATCTATATTTTTTTAAAAAGGTTTTTAAAAGAGGCTTTTATAAAAGATTTTGGGTATTTAAAATAAATTCTAGTCCAAAGGGATTTTGGGCCTAAGTTTACTAATTTAAAATCCAAGTAGTTTGTTGAAAATAAAATTTTAAAAAAATGTTTTAAGGAAATTCTAAAAGATTAACAAAAATAAAAGAAAAAAAAATTCCAGCTTAACAACTCACGTCAGTGAGTTAGATGCTTATTAGCAAAGTTTTTGGTTACTTTTCCTTTTTGTTTATCTTTTTAATTATTTTAGCTTCTAGAATTATGTATTATGGGATAATTTTATCTTTTCCGAATCTTAGTTGGATGATCGTAAAAATTTGTTAGATTTTAGCTAGATTTGTTTATCTTTTCTCTTAAATTCATCTTTTAGTTTTTGAGTCCTAGTACGACTCTACCTATCCAACTAGTATAGATAGGGGTCTCCATCCATCATATTCTTCACACCAAATTTGAGAAATACATCTCTTTTCTCAAGTTTAAACTCTCTCTCCCTCTTAGCCTACCCTTTCTCTTTCTCCATTAGTAGTCTTTTAATTTTAATGTGCGTGTATGTGTAGATCTTTAATAGTTGTTTTGTAAACATAGTATGATGTTTTTAGAAAAATATTATAGATTGAAGTGCGTATTTTTTTTAGTTTACTATGAACAACATGATTTTTAGTTGAACATAGTCAAATATCTATGCTTTTATAATGTGTTCGAAAGTAATCTTGGCGTAGACGATGTTATTAGTCGTACGATTGTTTTAACAAACGTTATCACATACTTTGTTTAAAGTTTCATACTTTAATATCATACACTAGCATGAGAATACTCATGAGCAACGTGATTGGCAAAACCAACTTTATTATGGTTTTATGTTTATTATCAAGAGTTTTCAAAATGATTTTATGAACAAGTTATTTATTATGCCTTTATATGGCTAAGTTTATAAGTATTACTATTCTGTTTAAAGGAGGATTATTTCCGAAGGATTTTTATTAGATTTATGATCTTTTATGATCACAATTATAAAGAGGCAACGACTTGTTACCTTAGCAAGAACGGTAGCCATTATATTATTTACCCAGGCAACGGCTTGTAATTTATTAGCAAGAACGGTAGCCATTATATTATTTACCCATGTACTTTTTGTATAAGTCATGTGGACAAGGTAGTAACCCCTCGTAATAGACTCAGTAAGGAATACTAAACTTGGGGGGTGTGCACACTTTTAGGAAAGGTACCTAGGCAAGGAAAAAGGATTTTTATTAAAGTTATATACTTTATATTATATAAGTATTAGAAGTATCTAAAGAAGGTTTATGAAAGTTAAAGGTTTTGAATGTTTTATTAAATAAAGTGTTTAATAAAATAAAGTGTTTGATTTTCCGCATATACATGTACTCAGTATTTTTACTGACACGCTTTTATTTTTGTTTTGTTTTGTTTTATGGCTTTGTCCCTGTGATGACCCTATTTTGGCGAGCGAATTTACGAGGTTGATATGATGCATACTTCATACGGGGGAGCTAGTGAGGAATCATAACTAGTCAAGGAGTTGTTATTTTATTTTCTTTATTTTTATTATTGTCGTCATAGTTGTACAATAAAGTTTATATATATTAATAAAGAGGAGTTATTTAAGTTATTTCCGTTGCATTAGTTTCAAGTTCAGTTAGTAGTTAGTATTAAAGTCTTTAACGTTATCATGTGGCGGTAACACTCTCAATTTCCTCAAGAGTTTTATATTAAAATATGTTTTTAGAAAGAGATAAATTTGGGGGTGTTACAAAGTGGTATCAGTTTAAAAGCCTAGGGATATGAAACTGGAATCTAAAATTAATGGGTAGACTTAAGGATGGGCATATAGGTTAGAGAGTTTCGCATTCTTTTCATATTTATATTAAATATGCATAAAAATCTATTTTATTATTTGAGGAAAAACGATTGATTTGGATAAGTTGGATTGGCAATGTTTCTGGCAAGGAAAGGCTTGGGCTCTCACCAACGTTGCGTGTAACCAACTCTTTCCTGGGAAATTCATTGGCCCGACTATTCTTTGTCATGAACCTCGTACTCAAATAAATAATTTTTAATCATATACTTATATATGTACTTTTCAAAAATTTCAAGCGAATTTTTTTTTTGGAATTTCGAATATTTATTTATTTTATTCATTTTAGATTACAGTTAAAATTTTATTTCTATTCTGACTATTATGTCAACATGTAATTTGTATTTTACTTATATATCTATATATATTTTTCCGAATTATAAAGATGAATTTTTTTTTATGAAGTATTGAATTTTTTTTTATATGAATTATTTAGTTATTCATTGTTATATTAGAAATATGATTTTTTTTTTATATATATCTCAAGGAAGTGTGACTTATTGTCAAGTTAATATGAAAAATCTTTGTATTTTTCATAAGCAAAAGAAAGAGTTTATTATATTTTTATAAGAATTGAGTTATTATTCTGTCTTTCATGGCATATTATTAAGAAGCTACTTGCAAGTTGTGATATTACTATCTTTTGAGGCATTTTTTTTGGCACGGATATTTTCTACGAGATGAATTTGGTTATTTAACGTCTTATATGACATGTATGCATGTGATCTAATTCATGCAAAGTGATTTATATGTTTGTTTTGTTGATTTATAAGTGTTACAAGAACCTATGACTTCAAAGTAAGCCAAGTTGACTATTTTAAATTCATTAAAGGTGAAGAGTGTCTTGATTTATTCCTTTGAAGGAAAGAAGTTTAGTAGTTATTTTTTTTTAGTAGGAGGGAAGAAGACAATACATTATTATATGTGCTAAGGATTGTGAAATAGTAATTTGAAGTTTTATTCAGTTGGGTGATCTTTAATATATGGTGACATGAGTAAGAAAGGGAAAATTTATGATTTGTGGAAAGTAGAAGTAGGAGATCAATGATTTATACTAGTTTGGGCAAATTATCATGATTTAGATAAGTTATATATTTTGTTTATGGATAAAGTCAACACCATTATAGCAATGATATAGCTACAACCTTAAAAAGGTGGCAAAATAAGGGATATTATTAGGACCTTATAGGTATATGAGATATCATATTTGAAGTTTGATTTAATTAAGGAATCTTACCCTATGCTGAATTGCAAATATATTTAAAGGAGTTATCGTTGTTATTGTTAAGCAAAGAAAGTACGAAAGACCATATTTGAATTTTTAATAGGTTCCTTTAGATCTTTTTTTTTTGTTTTAAAAGGTGGAAGTAAGATACTAGAACTCTCTAAATATATGCTAAGGGGTATTATTAAGTGTCAAGAGAAGTATTATTTTTGGGAGTACTTTTAAACTCTTGCTTGATTTTTGTTACAACGAGTTATAAAGGATTGGGTATATTAATTAATAAAAGAGCTAAGTGACTCTAAGTTTCTAATAGTGGAAGAAATATACTTTTGGAAAAAAAAAAATCAGGAGCTTAATAAAGGAGAAAAGGGAATAAACTAGTCAATCAAGGTAATTGATTTTGGAAAGAGTAGTTGTATTTTTTGTCTTATATATGGATTTAAGCATTGAGTATATATTATGTGAAGGAGTTAATTTTATTGAAATGAATATTATATGAATTTCAAGCAATGTTGTTTATTTATTGTCTAAAGCCCTAGTTAACTACTGTCTATTTTAAGAGAATATTGATTATGGTATTTCAAGGAAAATTTTAAGATGATTTTCAAGGAGTTCTAGTTTTGAGGTCCTAAGTAAGGAAGACTGCTTTTCTTGAAGTATGTGTTTTGTTATTATGTTAACAAGTTTAGCATATGAAATGATTTCATTCGATTTGTAATAAAGTATGATCAACGTTATTTTGTTGATATTCATTATGAGTTCTTCATGAGTTTTGTGAAGCTTTTTGAGGAGAAAGCAATTTTTTTTTTTTATAAAAGAAAAGGCATGTTTGATTATGGCATTTTCAAGTAAAGCTTACGAAAGGTTTTATAATTTACTCACTATATTATAACATTTTTTTTTAATATATTACCATTCACCTCAAGTTGTTTTTCAGCAACACTTGTTTTAGTATCAATATTAGTTCTTTATTAATTTTGGAAAATTTTCCTATTCAAATTTAATAAACTTTTCAATTTGTCATAAACTACCCTTGTTGACTTAGTTAAATATTTTCTTTATTATGTTGATCTATTATTGAAGGCAAATATTTCTATTATTAATACCTTGAAAAAGAGGTTAATTTTCAAAGCTAAAAAGATATTTTCGAAAATATTATCTATCTAGTAATTTTGTTATTCCATTTCCAGCAATGACTCTTATATTGTTTGTATTACAAAGTTGGTAAATAATTTTTAAGTTAAGTTTTAAGTCTTAGCGAGTTACGGGGGCGTAACTCCTTTTAAGAGGGGTAGAATGCGATAGAGTTTCGCGCTTTTAACTTAAAATGCTATTTTTGACCTAATTTTGACTTATTAAGTAGGCCAACTTACTTTTACAGAATTTTTTTTGGTATATGGGAATTACTTGCTTTATTGCTTACTTACTTGCTTCAAGTTTCGAGGACGAAACTTCTTTTAAGGGGGTTAGTCTGTAATACTCCGTATTTTTAGTAAGTTAATGTCTATATTTTTTTTAAAAAGGTTTTTAAAAGAGGCTTTTATAAAAGATTTTGGGTATTTAAAATAAATTCTAGTCCAAAGGGATTTTGGGCCTAAGTTTACTAATTTAAAATCCAAGTAGTTTGTTAAAAATAAAATTAAAAAAAAAAGTTTTAAGGAAATTCTAAAAGATTAACAAAAAGAAAAGAAAAAAAAATTCCAGCTTAACAACTCACGTCAGTGAGTTAGATGCTTATTAGCAAAGTTTTTGGTTACTTTTCCTTTTTGTTTATCTTTTTAATTATTTTAGCTTCTAGAATTATATATTATGGGATAATTTTATCTTTTTCGAATCTTAGTTGGATGATCGTAAAAATTTGTTAGATCTTAGCTAGATTTGTTTATCTTTTCTCTTAAATTCATCTTTTAGTTTTTGAGTCCTAGTACGACTCTACCTATCCAACTAGTATAAATAGGGGGTCTCCACCCATCATATTCTTCACACCAAATTTGAGAAATACATCCCTTTTCTCAAGTTTAAACTCTCTCCCCCTCTTAGCCTACCCTTTCTCTTTCTCCATTAGTAGTCTTTTAATTTTAATGTGCGTGTATGTGTAGATCTTTAATAGTTGTTTTGTAAACATAGTATGATGTTTTTAGAAAAATATTATAGATTGAAGTGCGTATTTTTTTTAGTTTACTATGAACAACATGATTTTTAGTTGAACATAGTCAAATATCTATGCTTTTATAATGTGTTCGAAAGTAATCTTGGCGTAGACGATGTTATTAGTAGTACGGTTGTTTTAACAAACGTTATCACATACTTTGTTTAAAGTTTCATACTTTAATATCATACACTAGCATGAGAATACTCATGAGCAACGTGATTGGCAAAACCAACTTTATTATGGTTTTATGTTTATTATCAAGAGTTTTCAAAATGATTTTATGAACAAGTTATTTATTATGCCTTTATATGGCTAAGTTTATAAGTATTACTATTCTGTTTAAAGGAGGATTATTTCCGAAGGATTTTTATTAGATTTATGATCTTTTATGATCACAATTATAAAAGAGGCAACGACTTGTTATCTTAGCAAGAACGGTAGCCATTATATTATTTACCCAGGCAACGGCTTGTTATTTATTAGCAAGAACGGTAGCCATTATATTATTTACCCATGTACTTTTTGTATAAGTCATGTGGACAAGGTAGTAACCCCTCGTAATAGACTCAGTAAGGAATACTAAACTTGGGGGGTGTGCACACTTTAGGAAAGGTACCTAGGCAAGGAAAAAGGATTTTTATTAAAGTTATATACTTTATATTATATAAGTATTAGAAGTATCCAAAGAAGGTTTATGAAAGTTAAAGGTTTTGAATGTTTTATTAAATAAAGTGTTTAATAAAATAAAGTGTTTAATTTTCCGCATATACATGTACTCGCGTATTTTTACTTGACACGCTTTATTTTTGTTTTGTTTTGTTTTATGGCTTTGTCCCTGTGATGACCCTATTTTGGCGAGCAGAATTTACAGGTTGATATGATGCATACTTCATATGGGGGAGCTAGTGAGGAATCATAACTAGTCAAGGAGTTGTTATTTTATTTTCTTTATTTTTATTATTGTCGTCATAGTTGTACAATAAAGTTTATATATATTAATAAAGAGGAGTTATTTAAGTTATTTCCGCTGCATTAGTTTCAAGTTCAGTTAGTAGTTAGTATTAAAGCATTTAACGTTATCATGTGGCGGTAACACTCTCAATTTCCTCAAGAGTTTTATATTAAAATATGTTTTTAGAAAGAGATAAATTTGGGGGTGTTACACCAACAATAGGCAAATTTTCTTCAAACCCTTCCTAGAAGGTGGGGGGAGTTGGCACTTTTGGGCTTGTTTCCCTTGTTGTGTTAGGGTGTATTACAAACCTTTTTTTTTTGGTTTTCAATAACAATTTTGAATTGCCAAAAAAAAAAAAAACAATAGGCGAATTTGATTCATGATTATGTTTGTACCCTCACTCCGAACTTTATATTTGGTTCGTTGATCAATTATGAAGTCATGACGGAAAAATCTACATTGGATAAGTCCCTAAGATGTCCTTATGGTTTTCCAAATATCCAATTAGGTTTATGAGTTTTGAAGACTTGTTGACGACTTCTTTTTTAAAACGAATTTCAGAACTAAAACATTTACAATGAGTTAGTCAAATCCCTGTAGTTTAACAATAATAATTAGCTTTTTTATTATTTGTATAACAATAACAATAATAGTAACAATTTACAATTATTGTCATTATTGTTATTATTATGTTTCTTATTATTACTATTAACTCCTTTTTTTTTATTTAATTGAGATATTTGCTTTTGCACGTGAAGGAAGAAAAAGATGTAAAAATGTAGTGAGAACGAGAATTAAGTAAAAAGTGAAAAAGTTGGAGAGAAACAGAGTAAAAGTAAGAGAAATATGGTAGACCAACATACCATATAAGAAAAAATAGTCAAATGTCCCAAGTATTAAAAGATCCTAAAATGGTAAAAAAGAAATCAATAAAAAATAAAGCGAACGTTGTGTTTGTGTATTATTACAATATTCTTATTGCTACAAGTAACATTGTTCTATCTACTTACCATGCTCCATTTGCCACCTATTTGGGTGGTGGATATGAAGGAGATAGTGGTGGACAAGATGAGGATTGAGGATTGAGGAATCGGAGAGGAAAGAGAGACAGGGAGGACGCAGGATAGAGAAGGACATGGTGGAGGAGGAGAAAGAAAGAGGTGGAGGAGGGAGAAGAATGAGGTGGAATCGAAGAGGAGGAAGATAAGGAAAGAGTTGGAATCGGAGGAAGAAAAAATTTAATTGGTAAAAGTGGTCACCAGTCTACTAGGATCGTTTTTGTAAATATGATGCGTAGTTGGGAGTGCTTAGAAATAATCCTTAGTTGGGAATGAAAATGGCGAAACGCTCATAGTTGGGATTGTTCTTGTCAATTTTTCTTTTTTAAAATCTTAGATCCACACTATTTATTAGGTTGACTTTATAATTTAAATTCATACATTAATAAAATTATATATATTAAATGCCTTTACCTTCCACAAATCTTTGTTTATGGTGATAACAAAATATCTATAAAAAAAAAGTAACAATACTCCGAAAGGAAGTAGATGACTAAACAACTGACATTCAACGACGTTTGTTTTCATTTTTTATATATATTGAAATTAGCTTTTTTTCATTTTTCTATATTTTCTAAGATCCAATTCAATTGATGGGTAAGATTAATTAGGGCGTGTTCGGCAATAAATTTTGAGGTAGATTTTAGTGTCTGGCCTAAGTTGTAACACCCCGACAATTCTCTCTTTTCTAAAATACCTTTTTAATATAAAACATAGAGAATTATCAAAGTATTATCTCCCGTGTGAAAACGTATCGGCTTATTCAGAATTTTGCAGCGGAAAACATAATAAATAACTTTATAAATAAAAACTTAGTCAACTACAAAGTCAACTCCAAAACCAACCAACAAAGTCAACGACAAACTTAAAACCAAACCAACTACGAAAAGCATAAACTTAAAGTATGATAAATAGTCTAACAAGCTCTCCAATCCCGAACCCAATGATGCATCATCTTCAAACCTGTAGATGGACAATGCACTATTGATCCCTATAGACTGCTCACCAAAATGGATCATCACAGGATCAATAAGGCATAGCCATGATCAACATACACAAACAAAAGCACATAATCAGCAAAGCTCAGTACTACATACTAAATAAATAAACAATCCTAACATGATACTAATAAATAGTAAGCAGGAATAAATAATAACATAATAACTTGCAGATAACTTTTAATGAACTAAACTTTAACAACATTCTTATTACTTTAAATGGAATAGTCAATGGACTGAGTTGTCTAACTAAAATCAACCTTCCCTTTGGAAGACGAAATATGGGTGCATCTCCGTATTCCCATGACCTACGATATCGAAGAACCTTTTAAATAAAAATAGGACACAGTGATCAATCCGACCCCAGAAAAAGTCATGGCACTCCCACCATGTACTCCAACTCCTATTTGTCCAATACTTCAGACGTGCACCAGTCTAAAGCTATTGCTATCGAGTTTCACTTTACATGATTTACCAGTTATTACTTGTTATGACTTACAAGCAACACAATTCAACAAACAATCACAACTTTCTTTTTATCTTAGGATTAGATAAGTGATCACACAACTTAACAACCCAAGATTAATTCCAACTTTAATTCAATCTTTCTTATTTGTTGAACCTAGCCAACAACCAAACTACCTTTCATAGCTATAAAATATCAACTTACCAAATAAGGCCCTCGGTCCTTATGAACGGATGAAATATCAAAAGGGAACAATGATCAATCATGATCCAATAGTAATAAATATATTAATTCCCCCATGTGAATTAATAAAAATAATGTTTCCAACCAACATGCTTGCATCAATCTCCCATACAAACATGATATAAATCTCATAATATAAATCTCATAATCAACATGTTTACACAACAGCATAAAACATGCAAAATCCAACATAATAGATATCATATATGAACTCAACATAGTTCCTATACATGATCCTATAAAAACCTCATTCTTAAAATCATGATACTACATCAATCAACACATAGGTATGTACGTACCTTGTGTAGACAAACTGAGAGGCCACTTTAACAGTCTTAAAAGTCGCCTAAAGAGAATTCTCCGCCTAAAATAACCAATATAAATTCACAATCAATCCTTTATGAATTTACAGCAATAATAAAATACTTTAAATCCTTCTTAAACATGTTTAAAAACCTTTCCCATAATAAAACTTGATTATTAAACCTCCTAGCATAATATATACTACACTAGTGGTTAAAATCCATCATAAAACTTCATAAAGATACTCCCCTTAAATTTCCAGCAATATAACATAAGTTAAAATTCCCTCAAAACATATTCAAACATACTTTAAATCATGAAGATAATAATTTTCATAACTTATAATGAACTACTAAGATTTTCTAACTTTCAAAACCCTAAAAATTCATGCTTTGATAATTTAAAACCTAGTTTAAACCCAAATATGCAAATTTGATTTTTATTTCATCAATACATAAATTATGTAACTTAGATTCAATATTAAATCATCAAACTATAACTTTTAAACATAAACAAATTAAAACAAAACTTAAAAATACAAACTTTGAATTAAACTTGAGGAGGAAGAAAAGAAACCAAACCAAAGCAAGAAGGAAGAAGAAAGACCGGCGGCAGCACACGGTGGTCGGCGAGTTCTTGGCGAGGAAGCGCGACGGCCGACGAGGGGAGGAGTGAAGGCCGAAGGAAGAGGGAAGAAAGAAAAAGAAAAGAGGAGCCGAAATTGTGGGGGAAAGGAGGAGAGAGAAAATAACTTGTGTGGGAAAAATTGGGGTTTATGGGGTTTATATAGATTTCCCCTTGTGGGCTTAGGAAAAGGTAATTGAGCTTGAATTATAAATCATTTTCCAAGCCTAAGAGTGTTTGTTGGGTTACTCAAACTCATTTAAGAGTCCTTTTCCAAATCCAAAAAGCGTTTCAAACATTTCAAATATTTTTCAAAGCATGACTTTTATAAAATAATTCCTTTGACTTTCAAATAGTCAACCTTTGAAGAAATAAAATAATTAAAATACTAAAATATATTTAAATATAAATAACTATACATTAAAATATATTTATAAAATTCATAAATTTACGGGGGATTACATAGGTCAAAACTCTAATAATGGTGAAAAGTTGTGTTTGGGGTAGGCTTTTGGTGTTTGAACTAGTGTTTTGGAAAAAAAGTTATAAATACTTCATCAGTTTCTTTTTACTTGCAACTGTTTGACTTTCACGCTTGCCAATGCATAACTTAAATCATTAATATCTTTAACTACCGATAAGTAAAAATTATAAAAAGTAGATATTTGGAAAATACGCATTGAGACGAATCTAACAAGATCCCACATGAATATGTTTTTCCTTAACTATAAATCACCAAAGATAAACTAAGTGGATTTTGTGAATAGTGTAAAAGTCAAACCGTTGCAAGTAAAAAGAAGCGGGAAGTATTAGCTTTACGGGGTAGAGATAGCTTTTGGAGTAGCTTTTGAAAATTGAATATAACTAACGGTAGTTTTACCGAACACTTAGTTATCATGAAAACTATTTTTTACGAGTCAAACTCTAACAACTAATATCGATAGGAGGCGGCTAGTGCAACAACCGACAAAGAACTTCTCAGACTAACAACTACCATAACAATTATTTTTGCCGAACAAGCCCTTAAATTAATTAGTTTATAACAATAAGAGTTAAGATTTCAATATCTATAGTGGCTACAATTTGATGGTAGCCATTAAACAATCATCCAACAAATCATTCCTTTTATTCTAAAAGATTATCCCTCCTTCCGTTGCACAAATATCAAATTCGTTCGGATAATAAGTAGTTCTAGAATCTCTATTATATAAGTGAAGGGGAGCAATGGTGTCCCCTATTAAATTACAACTCTACCCTCAATAATAAGATATAATAAAATCATACATAATAATCATATATAAAACATTCCAAAATAATTCTCAATCAACTCAAAACCTTCCCCAATCAATGCATATCAACAAATTTAAAGTTCAAGCACAATAAAGGCAAATTGGACATAAAGATTGACAAAGAAAATTTAAAATGAAAAGTTACCATGTACTAAACTATACACAATATACAAAATACAGAGTAACACATTGAATAACTACAATCTCAAGAATGTTTTTATCTAAAAAAAAATCTCATTTTCAACTACAAACACTTAAGAAAAAAAAACTCAACAGGCTTGGAATATCACAACTTTTACGATAAACATAAGTAGTAAACAAATTTCAAAAAAAGATTATTTCTCACAACCATAAATACACAATAGTCTTTAAAATGCAATGCAAAATTACAATAAAAAATGTGCACTTTTGGTTATAAGATAATCGTCAATATAAAAAATATGTACATAATACAAACAGAAAAAGACACCTAGAATTTTACAAAAAATATTATGTAATTGCAATTCCTCTTCAAAATAATGCAAATCAATTCAATTTTTAAAATCGAAAATAAAAGTAATCATTCTTAAAATCACACTTAAAGTGGGTGAAATCATACGATCCTATGATAATGATTCGATTAAAATTACAATCAACCAACCGATTCTATATTATTTTATGACTGAATAATATCACTAAGATAAGAATGTCACCGCACGCAGAGCGTGCATATAAGACTAGTATAAACTATAAGAACCAATTTCAGATCAAATTTGATCAAAATACTTCCTCCGTTCTGTTTTAAATGAAACATTTGCTTTTTAACGCAACCCAACGCGCTTCTTTAATCGTTAATATCTTTAGTTGTGCACACGTAAAAAATATAAAAAAGTTATAATTTGATAGTATACATCGAGACGAATCTAACAAGATCCCACTTGACTATGTTTTTATTTATATAATGGCGATAAATTGGAGTCAAAATTGATCAATAAATAGTGTTATTTCACCCAATATTTCATTTAAAACAGAACGGATGAAGTAAACAAGTTTGGAAAAGTAAAAGTAAGGTGAACTAAATAAAATTAGAACACCTCGATTTGGGTTAGGTAGGGTGTATTCGGGTTTAAACGAAAACCATGGACCTACGATTTTGGCCTTTGGGTTGGGTCGAGTCGGGTCCATAAAGCTCGTATGTAGTACTACTTTCTCGAGGCAAATCCAACTAATAAGCATCTACAAATAAAAAACCGTAAGATCAATACAATCGACGGCTGAAAAGAGCAAAACTCGAAGCACACGGATAGGCTTCACTGGCGGAGCTAGCATGGGTCACGTGGGGTCACGTGACCCCGCGAATTTAAAAAAAAAAATTAAGGATTTTTCGTAAAAAAAATAAAATTTTAAAAAAAAAAAAAAATTGTTGCGCCCAAGCAAGTTCAGCGCCAGAAAAGAAGGAAAGTTTGGGTCTTGTACAGTTGTAATCCTGTATCTTATCTGCCAATTGCAGACTTACTTTGACTTTGGGTCCCAATTCCCATAATCCCATCAGGCTTTTAATTAAAACAACTTAAAAAATAAAAAATCTTTCAATTTTTAAAACTTATCACTTTCTCCCTCCTTCCTTTTTCCTAATACTCATCTCTCTCTTGATTAAAGTCTGCATTCATATTCATCTACTCCAGTTTTCTATCTCCAAAGTTCAATTTCATATTTCCATTATCAATTCAAGTTACTTCAGGAAAGAAATTGAAGGGATTTTTCGTCGATTTAAAATTTTGAAGGTTTGTTTAGGACTAATTTTACTATTCTTAGTTTTAAGATTTTGATTTTGTAGTTTACCATTAGATATTTGAGTAAGAATTCTAATAAGAAATCATTAACTAGTCGGCTAAAAAAATCCAGATTTTTGTATGTTGTTATTATATTCTTTTTGGGTTTTCAAGGCTATTTTGTAATAATAATAAAGATAATATCTTTGAGTTTAGATTGTATGATAAATTAGGCTATTCAAGGCTATGTGAGAATTTGTGAATTTGTATAAATTAGGTGGTGTTAATTAATTTATAATTTTCTATGATGATTTAGTTTCTTTATGATGGTAATTTATTGATTGATTTTAAATACGGTTTAATAGTTAGTTCGTATGTGTTAATTTGTATTAAATAATGGATATAGGAAACGATGAGTGATACAGGCGGATCAAAAAATCAAAAGCGATGGGAAAGCAACCCGTCTGCGACGATTTTGTGGCCCATCGATTTTGAAATCACCGTTTCCGCACTGATAGGGCTTCATCTACCGTCCACATCGAACGACCAGGATGAAATCGGAAATCTCAACAAATTTCCCTCCAAACCAAAATTTCAAAAAATTCAATCCCACTCTCAATATAAAACCCCCACTTCTCTTCCCTCTCAAACCACACAAACTGAGTCAAAAATACCTGAATCCAAAAATTAAAGAAGAGAGAAAATGTCAGGAAGAGGAAAGGGAGGAAAGGGGTTAGGGAAAGGAGGAGCAAAGAGACACAGAAAAGTGTTAAGAGACAATATTCAAGGTATTACCAAGCCCGCTATTCGTCGTCTCGCAAGAAGAGGTGGTGTTAAGAGAATCAGTGGCCTGATTTACGAAGAAACTCGCGGTGTTTTGAAGATCTTTTTGGAGAATGTTATCAGAGATGCTGTTACTTATACCGAGCACGCTCGTCGTAAGACGGTTACTGCCATGGATGTTGTCTATGCTCTTAAGAGACAAGGCCGTACTCTCTATGGTTTTGGTGGTTAAATAGGCTTGTCAATTAATTAGCTAGTACTTCTAGTGTTGTTTTTATGTATGCATCTTCTTGATGTATTTGCAAATTGTAAGTTGTTCGTATGAAATAGTGAAACTGTGTTTCTTGAGCTGTTACATAGAGTGCAATTACTCTCTTTTTCTCTGTTTCTTTGAAAGTTTCAGGTGTAGTTTGCATATATTTTCAAAATTTCTTCGTATTGCAGATTCTAATTTTGTTAGAATCGATTAGTCAAGATGAATATACAGAGCTGCAATTTATCTCTCTGTTTTATTGCTCAATGTTCAATTTTTATGTGAAACTTAGATCAAATATAATGATCGAAGTCTTGAGCCGGTACAAAATTTCTTGTAAAGTACTTGAAGTCTTCAATTTCATTGCAATGGCAACAAATCATTGCCTACCAAAAGTCTTACAAACGATAAGTACTTTTGCATTGGAAAGTGCAGTTATTTCGTGAAGATAAGAAGGCGAATGTGGAAGATTACGTACCTTAGATTGATCGCACAATAAATAAATCCCTACTAGTTTTGCTAAAATGTGAAATTCAAGATCTGTAATTCTGATGAAATTTTTATGTTAATATGATGGATAACAATAGAGAGAATAACTATATGCAATGATGTTGCACTCCATAAAGTTCTTCTGATTTTCACTTTTCATGTTTGTTAATGCATATTAGTATGTAATATGTATCAATAATATCTTTATCTACAAATGGGTAAAAAATAGGTAAAAGTTTGATATTCTTAATTTACGAATCAAACAAAACCTCATATAACCATTTTTCCCCTTATATATCGAAAGAATCTTCTTGTAATGCGGGTGCATTTTAGTGGTGGTGTATGTGAGGGCTACATACACCTTGTGTAGGTATAGCCTTTTCCTTTTATTTCTAATAACTTCTACTTTCATATTTTACATATCAACCAAACAAGAATTTATTCTATTAATCCCGCATCACACAAATTTCAAAGCCATTTATGACATATGCACAAACTATATATACTCGTTCCTTAATGATGAAATACACACTTAAGTGACCCTTTTAGAAAACAAGTAAACAACAGATAACCCATTATTTACGCATCAAGATTTGATAAATTTCAAAATCTAGTTTTCCCTGCACTAAAGATTCTAGTATTCTACCATGAAACCATCAAGCAGGTTCATATGTTGACCAACAATGATGCATCTATCCCACATTGTCCAGCCAGCCCTTGCGACGTACACCCACACCCACACACATCTCCAACTGTCCAAGCGGACCTCCCACACTATGCCTATGTAGGCTGCAGTACACCCAAGTAGCACACAACCAATAAGTCAAGACAAGAATCAAGGTTGGCCTAATTGGAAGGAGGTCCAGCCTTGTGACAACTGACAAGGTTTTGATTCTTGTCCCATGCAAAGTGGGATCTCCAATTCCCCAAAATTGTATAAGAAATATTCATCTTACCCAATTTTAAAAAAACATCAAGCCAAGACAAGCAAGGATATACAAAAAAATATATAATTTGAAGAAATGAACCCTTAGCATGCTTTTATTGTTATCTTAACACCCTAAACGCAAAGATCAAACGTGGTCAACATAGATCGAGGCAGCAAACAATGTTGAAGAAGAGTTGCGCTTATAAATGTTATAATGAATAATGTGTCGTGAGATGCTTGCGAAAGTAATTATGGTCATGCTCACATAGACACACATACATACATATAATCACTTAAGAGGACTCATAAATCCAATAATCCTCACACCAAAATTTATCCAATAATCCCATATTAATTCTCAACCTAAGCAAAAAAGCATACCGTACCCGTTCCCTATAAAATGCGAAAGAAGTGCTAGTTACTCATACCATACATTTAGGGTTGGGATTTATGCTTGATCACGCTCCTTATCATACTGTATTGTTCATCCTCGTTTTCGTCTACTTAGAATAGATCACCAACGCACTTTTGAGGTAAACACATATTTACGTGACAATATATACCCAAGATCAAAATTCTCTAGCAACATTAACCAATAATCACATAAAGATAAGCAATCGAACAATTTAGCAATCAAGTAAGTTACATATACAAATCCCTTTTCACCGTTTTATGTGAAGAGTAGAAACCACTGGAGGATACGGAGTCCACCCAAATGCTCTTATTATAATAAATTTAAGGTTACACAAATGCAATTCCAAGTCTCAGATGAGTTTTCAGTTAACCCAATGAACCATCAAAAGAGCTACTCAAAGTTGTCCTAGGCTTCGAAAATTTTCAGCAAGATCGGATCCCAAATGACCTTCAATTAGATTATCTTTGAAACAGCTCTAACAAAATTTTAACTAGCCACACTTTTAAAAGCCTCTCATTCTTCACTCTTTTCTCATTGATATTTCTTCCACTCCTACTATAAATCTCCATGATTTGGTGGTACAATTTTTAGCAAGTGTGAAAAAATAAAGAAATTGGTGGATCGATATGAGACCAAACTTTAGATAAAAAGTAGAGAGGAAACTATTGCCGTATAAAAGATGGTGCAAATAATTTGAGAACCCAAATTGGGATTTGGAACAAATGATTTAAGACGAAGAAGGAATTTTTTTTATCACTGCAAGCCTATCACACATGAGCTACTCCCGAAAATGCACTTCTAGTTCCCCAAACTCCTATCACACATGAGCTAAATTTTCTTCACAAAGAGACTTCTTCAATAAACATTCACCCTTAGGCTAAGAAGACATTGCTCAATTACTTCCGAAATTTTCTTAATGTCAAACAATTTATTGTTTAATCTCCTACTTAAATCCTAATCTTTATTAAATTTCAATCACTCGTCAACTAATTTTTCTTAATTCGCCATCAACAACTGACTTATTTATCTCAATCACTCATCAACTTTCAGATGTGTGAAAGTAACTTCATTTGTTCGGCAAATTTGCAAATACATCTTTACTCTTGAACTAACACCCATATAAAAAAAGTGACTGATTTGTCAATAAACATCATTAAGAGTCAAGAGATGGATCAAAATTCCTCTCCAGATTCAACAAACGAAGAAAACAAATAAATTGCACCATCATAGATCAAGAACCATTTCACTATTTCATACAAACACCTTACAATTTACAATATTATATCAAGAAGATGCAGATATTATCCAAACTACCCAGAAATTTCAAAAACCCAAAGCAAAAAACAACACTAGAATTACTTATTAGCTAATTAATTGACAAGCCTACTTAACCACCAAAACCATAGAGAGTACGGCCTTGTCTCTTAAGAGCATAGACAACATCCATGGCAGTAACCGTCTTACGACGAGCGTGCTCGGTATAAGTAACAGCATCTCTGATAACATTCTCCAAAAAGATCTTCAAAACACCGCGAGTTTCTTCGTAAATCAGGCCACTGATTCTCTTAACACCACCTCTTCTTGCGAGACGACGAATAGCGGGCTTGGTAATACCTTGAATATTGTCTCTTAACACTTTTCTATGTCTCTTTGCTCCTCCTTTCCCTAACCCCTTTCCCCCCCTTTCCTCTTCCTGACATTTTCTCTCTTCTTTAATTTTTGGATTCAGGTATTTTTGACTCAGATTTTGTGGTTTGAGAGGGAAGAGAAGTGGGGTTTTATAGTGGAAGTGGGATTGGATTATTTGAAATTTGGTTTGGAGGGAATTTTATTTGGGGTTCATTGAAGTCGTTTAATGTGGGTGAATCGGACGGTAGATGGAGACAATCCGTGTGCTTCGTCTTTTTTCTCTTCTCAGCCGTCCATTGTAGTGATCTGGATAGATGTTATTTAACGAATCCGATAACTATAAGCGCTAACGGCCGTTTGGTAGTTGGTTATAAATAGTTGTAATGAAAATGAATTTGTATGTAAATTTGTGAAGAAAATCGTTGTTCATTCCTATGGTAATCCTAATTTATCCTAAAGTGTTTTTTTTTTCTTAAATTTCAATTCCAGTCAATGCCACTGAGAGGTGGTAATGAGTGGTAATGAAAATTTCTTCCTCTTGGAGAAAAAACACAAGCTTAGGGGTGAGATTGCTTCCCCATGGAGAAAAAACACAAACTTGGGAGGTTGAGAATTTGAGATTGCCTCCCATTAGAGATTTTAAGGGTTACTTCCTCATAGCATTACACTTAAAATTCGGTTATATTACCATTTGTTTATTAACGACTACCAAACGGACCAGTAAGGGTTGTGCTTAAAAAATATCAAAATCCTATATGTAATGCAATGCTTGTTTAGTCTTTCAAAAGAATCTAAGTAAAGCCAACTTTTTTTTTTTGAGGAGCCCCACATTGGAACCCTTTGGTAAGAAGAAGGGCCTCTTGGACAGCCTTTATCGCTGCTCAGGGTAAGTAGGTAGTGATGCTTCGAACTTGTGACCTCGAGAAGTCACAAGGTGAGTTTCCCACCACCTCCACCAAGCAAGCTTGGTTAAGTAAAGCCAACTTGGACATGCTTATTTGATGAGTAGACTCAACTACGTACTGAACTACTCAAGTAGGTAATGAAAAAATTAATTCAGCATAGTGCAACTCGATAGCATTAAATGAAATGTATGGTGTATGCACTATGTATGCACATACTATTTTCATTATTTCTTCTTACTCTGTATTTCACTAAGCATTGCAGTTATGATGACTAAGCCTACTGAACATAAACACAATACGTTGGTAAATAATTGCATTTCCATTACAATGCCTTTATTAAATCCTTAATGTAACATACTTTTATCTTATTTCAAACATTTAATCTAACAAAATTAACGCAACTACCCAACTTGACTTAGGTATGTTTAGTTCACCTTATTTTTACTTATTTCGGGTCAAATCAGATAAGTTTATATCATGTTTATATTTAAAAACTTATTATTATTGTTATCGTTATCATGATTATTATGATGATTATTATGAGTATTAGTATTACTAACGCTATTATTGTTGTTGTTATTATTATTATTATTATTATTATTATTATTATTATTATTATTATTATTATTATTATTATTATTACTATTATTATTTTATTGTTATTATTATTATTATTGTTATAATTATTATTAGTATTACTTTATACGATTACTATTACTATTACTATTATCTTGCTACTATTTACTAGTACATTTGTTCAAAATGATTATTATTATTATTATTATTGTCGTTGGTGTACTTATTAATTATTAATATTGGTAATTATTATTAATGTCGTTGCTATTATTATAAATGTCATTGATATTACTATTTCAAGCTATTTGTGTTCAAGAAGAAGAATGTTATTTTGACATTTGTACGTGTTCTTTTTTATATTTGTTACGATTAATAATTTTGATATGCGATGTTCTTTTTTATATTTGTTACGATTAATAATTTTGATATGTGATGTTCTTTTTGATGTTGTACATGTAAAAAACATGATAATATTAGTATGACGTTTATTTTTTTAACAATTTTGGCGAGAATAATATAAAGTATATGTTCCTAGTTTATATAAAACATGAGTAGCAAGGGATAACCTATAATGGTGTTGGCATCACCTTCCAATTCCCCCAACACGAGATTTCAACTTATCTTTAAAAACAACGTTTATATAGAACGGAGACAACGATATAAGAAAAATATTTAACAATTTTGTTCAAGATCATATGATTATATATTTATAGGTTTATTTATAATGAAAAAGAACAATTGATTGATATAACAAAAAACATGTTGTTAGTTAAATCCAAACATGTCATCAATATAAAAAATAACATCTATCTTTTAATTTTTTTTTTTATTTGGCGGGCATCTATCTTTTATTTTTAGAATGTGTTCTTTAAATAGATTTTGTATGCTCTTTCAATATATGTTCTTTTTTTATTATCATTATATGTTCTTTCATTCCTACCTAAATTCTTATTATAAACGGAACTTAGACATGAACAATATGTTCTTTTTACCATAAACAATACGTGTTCTTTTATTTTTAATTGTATGTTCATATACTATGTGTTCTTTTTCAAAAAAAAAAAAAAAAATTAATTATGCTATTATTATTATTATTACTATTATTATTATTATTATTATTATTATTATTATTACTATTATTTTTTATTCTTATTACTATCTTCTTATTATTATTATTATTATTGTTGTTGTTGTTATTATTATTATTATTATTAAGAGTTGTGCATAGTAATAAAATGATAGTAATAGTAGTAATAAAAATACAAAGTAATAATATGTTTTATAAAAGATAAGTTCGGATCGGATCGGATCGAGATAAGTTCGCTATCGAGATCGAGATCGGATAAATTCGGATCGGAAATATAAGGTGAGCTAAACATAGCCTTAATATACGGTAGACCTAAAATTCACTTGAATCTAAGTGCACGTCACCTAATCCACTCCGATTTGTGAGCAAGACAAATCTGAAATGACTTTATTTGATTTGAAGTCCTTGGTCCACTCCATATAATACTAATAGCCTTATAATGTAAAAAGAAAAACGAACATACACCATATGTCCGAGATTCAAACAACCTTATGAGTGGTTACCTTATTTTCTACCTCCTTAACATAACAACTACAAATGGATCCAAGTAACTCAACCCTCATTAGTCATTACCATCAATAATGTTAGTTATGTTCAATGTTATCATGATCATGATCCTACTTTGGATCGCAGCGTTTGGTATAGGATCAAAGCGGTAGGATCATATTATAGGATTCTAAGATCCTTCAAAATTGGGTAAAGTGGTGAAAATTATGCTACAATATGGTTAAAGCCCCATATCGATAATTTACACACATTTATAATGAACTTTTTCATTCGCAAATGGTGTTAGTAAAAAGATATTGAAAGAAAATTGAATAAATGATGCTTACTTAATAATATTGGAAGCTAATGGTCAATAGTTGATCAGATTGTTTGGAAGCTAATGGTCAATGTTATCAGGATCGGGATCCTACTTTGGATCGCAGTGTTTGGTAGGATCGAAGTTGTAGGATCAAATTGTAGGATGGTAAGATCCTTCAAAATTGGGGTAAAATAGTAAAAAATATGCTACAATATGGTTAAAGCCTCATAAATAATTTACACACATTAATAATGAACTTTTTCATTTGCAAATGGTGTTCGTAAAAAGATATTGAAATAAAATTGAATAAATGATGCTTACCTAATAATATTGGAAGCTAATGGTCAATAGTTGATTGAATTTCTCGAATTCATGACAGTTAAACATGAAATTTCAATGGGAATGAGTGATAGATGAAAAAAATCAGTGAAAGCTAAGTATTATCTTTTTCTTTCTCCAAGCACATGAGATCTCTTTATGATCTCTCTCTATCTCTCTCTTCTCTCAAATTTTTTCCTATACTTTAATGTCGTGAAGATAAAAAAATATGGAGGAAATATAAGTTGGAAAAAGAAAGAGAGTTGCCTGTTGAATCCATTCCACAGTCCACACCAGAATGATTCCATAATCATATATTCTCAATTAGTGGAGAACATATCAAGTATTATCAACTTATGATAGAGCACTAGTAGATCTTAAACATTGAGGATCGATCTATTAAGGTACAAAAAACAAGGAATTCATCTTAAGGAAAGTGAGGAGCTAAAAGCAGCTTTAGTTCTATTTTTTGTAATTAAATAAAAACGGTTAGTACTCCATACAGCAGGAACTTTTATTCATTCTTACTTTTCTTAAACGATTGTATGATTGTATGGGTTTATTCCCAAATGAACATGCAATGCAACCAGCCAACCATACACGAAGAAGGCACTAAAAGAAGGGAAAGCGTATGGGCGTATGGCCTGTTTTGTCGTTTTTACTTTGTTGTTCATAATTTCATATAGGATGTGAACACGCAGCATAAAATAGGTGGAGCGCCAAAAGTAGAAAATTAAAATAATACTCGCTTTTGTTTTTAAATAGATGCTCAATTATATAAAAATAAAATAAAAATAGATGCTCCATCTTAAGTTGCGCATTTGCCAATAAATAGTTTTGGCAATTAATATTTCTAATTATTCATTAGTAAAAAAGTTGTAAAAATTTAATATTTTAAAAATATAAGTATGCTAAAATTGGTTTTTATACATCTATAAAAATGATGGTCAAATTGAAGCATGTGGATAGCGCAAAAATCAAAATAGAGCGCCTATTTAAATACAATGGGAGTATATGTAGTACTTGCGTCGATTATAAGTTTATTTGCACTAATTAAAATGAATCATTATTTTTTATAATGTCGAAACTAGATACAAACCGTGAAAACCCACTATTCTAGAGCAAATTCTTAGCAAAAAATGATCTTTGAGTGCATGTGGCGCAACTTCTCTATGTTGCACTTATTTAGAAACGGAGGAAGTATATAGAGATGTATCATTATATACATTGATATACTTCTATATGACATGAAGGAAACATATTAAATTTGTCGAAAAGTGAAAATCATAGTGTAATAACTCTTATGATGAGGCTATATAAGTTTCATGCTTTGGGACTCATTGCCATCCTTATATGAGGAGTCCATTGTTGAAACTAGTATTTCTAAAATTAGGAAAGAAGACCAAAATGAAAACACATCCCCGCAACTTATTCAAGAGTTAAAGAGGAAAATACTACTTTCTTCATTTTTAGTTGTCTGTATTGACTTCGACACTACTCATATATTTTGCTTTGAACATGTTTAATTATTAATACATAAAAAAAAACCATAGTCATTTGGGTTCTTGTTAGATTAGTTGCTCTTCATATAATTTCATAATATCAACTTCTTTTTTTTTATTTATAATTTTCATATAACTAGAGATATCAAAATTCAAAGTTGTGCATGGGCAAACACTACCATGGCCTTTGTGTACAACTAAAATAAACAAATCGAGGAAGTATGAAGTTTGGTTTTTGTTTTTTTTTTTATTTTTATGTTTTTGGGACTTATAAATTGTATTATTTGTATTAGAGGTATTAAGGGTCTATATTGTGTATTGGTAAGTGTAAAAAGTCGAAACGTTGCGAAATAAAAAAGCGAAGGAGGTATTATATATTTATATTAGTACAAGCTTGTTAAATTAAGGCTTACAAGGATAGTTCTTGTATGTAAAATGTTGCATATAACATTCTCTAATCTTTATAACAATATACTTACATTTTAGTATATCAACCCGCTATTAGCATACAACTCGTGTATCACACACGTAGAGGTGGCAAAGGGACATCTTGAGTCCGTACGAGGAGGGTCATTATGGGTAGGGTCATATTCGAGTGAATATTAATTCGGTTTAGGTTCACATCGGGTCCAATTCGGGGTTGGTTGAACCTAGGGTTCGTGAAAAAGATCGGGTCGGGTACATGTTTGCTGACTCTGGTCAATATTGAGTCGTTTGCTCGTCCCAGGTTGAGCCGGGTCAATTTATCATCAGAATTTGTTTCTCTTTGCGACAACTTTAGCAATTACATAATTTTTTTTATAAGGTTGGGATTGAGACTAGTTTCATTCATGGCCAAAAACTATCAAGTTTTACACTCGAAACTGCCATAACAGATTAATAACAAATTGCTTCCAAAACACATATTGCCACAAGAAATGGATGAGGCCATAAATTGCTTCCAGAATTTATTTTCTAGTTAATGGGTACTAAACACATAACTGCCACAACAATTTTATTTATTTTTGCTCTTGATTTGGAGTGCCGGGTTCGGATTCGAGGTCAAGATTTTCATTTAATTCAGGCGGGGTAGATTATGTTTGAATTATCTTCGGATGCGAAGGTCGTGTTCGAGACGATCCATGCTATATCGAGGTTCGGTTCTATTTCCCGTTGTTATTTTAGGTGTAAACCCGGGTCTCGAGTCGGGGTAATTGGGTATGAGACCTTTTGCTAACTCTAATCACAATCCACACCATCCCATAACACACTGAAGCTACTACCTCTATTTCTTTTTGGTTTACTCACTTCATTTGGGGAGAACCAAGGAGAAAGCATAAGTATGAGGAAGCGAAAGGTGGAGAAAGCGAAAATGAGAAAGATAAACTAAAAAATGGATAAATTAAAATATCAAAAAGTGGATGACTAGGTGGAAAAAAGAGGAGAAAGTAGATGGGACATGTTTCCAAAAAAATAAAAAAATCAACAAGTGTGTAGATTAAAATCAAACGGACCAAAAGAAAAGCGTGTAGATTAAAAAATAAATAAAGGGAGTAATTGCTCAAGATATATGATCCCATTAGACATGGCACGGGCCGGGTTGGGTCGGTTCCGACCGGTTTCATCACACCGTGAGCTTTGGCTGAATAGGTCCGGCTCGACATGAACCCGAAGCATAGGTTCGGAGTTCGGGGTTCGGGATTAGGTTTTCTCAAACTCGAATGGAAATGATTTCGCGAACGGAATCTAGCTTAGTTCCTCACAAGCTTCACTAACTTATGATTCCCTAAGGGTTCTAACTCTAGTACCTAGGCTTCACTCATCAAGGGTTCAAATTAGGAGAATTATAAGATTAAGTTTATTAGCTTCACTCACTAACTCACTCACTCAAATCTCGTTTGGTTTTAGGTTTCACTCGCCTAATACTAAGGGTCTTGTATTTAGGTTCAATCCCTAAAAACAATAAAGTCTTGAAAAAGTACGTTCAATCCTTACAAAGACAAGAAGTCAGAAAATTCAATTAATCAACTCTAGCTCTTAAGGATGCTAGGTGTGTATTATTTATAAAGGATGAGCAAGAAAACCTTGCTCACCAAACACCTACATGGGCGACTATTACAAGAGAAAAAAGAAAGGAAACTTTCCATTAAAACAATCTGGAATCTCGCACAAATTTAAGGAAAGTCTATAGATTCGGGATAGATTTGCAAAACTTTCCTAAAATCTTACAAAAAAGCACACGCCTATTCTTAGTTTAGTTTAGGAAAGATTCTTTCTCTACTTGGAGCTTAAGTAACCGAATTTCTAACATTATTTGACATTTTACATGCTCATTATTGACTAGAACAAATTAACCACTTTAACTAATTTTAAGAATAAAAAAGACATATTTTTATTTACATGTAAAACCTTCACTTTAAGAGTAAAAGTATAATCATGCAACGACCCAAATATAGCAAATTAAGATAGTTGACTTGCATCACTAAACCCGATTCGGCCACGGTTCGATCCGGTTCGGGGCTCGAGCCAGTCGGCCGGGTTTAGGTTTGGCCCCGCCAATTCGAGTATTTTTTGCGTAAATGAAAATGTGTTTTAAATTTTAATTGCACATGCACTAGTATTTACAATAAATAATTTTCGATATAGTCCATATACACTAGTGTTTTTGATAACTGGGCCAAGGGATGAAGTAATTTTATACATTTCCTCAACTGAGTTTAACGGGCTAGTTCGGGGTTGAGTACGATTTACCATCCGGTTTAGGGATGAGTCGCGGTTTCTGGTCGTGTTAAGAGTTATAACGGCCGGTTTCTCGCCCATCAATTTGGACCACGAGAACCCATTGGTTGTCCGGGTCCGGACCGGTTCAATCCCGTCATGTGGAGGTTCGAGCCGGGCTGATGTTCTTGCAGATTGGTTTAGGGTTGTTTCCGATTTGGCCTACCCAATGACCATCTATAAATCCCATAATAACACACAATAACCCAATCGACATTAATTCGACCCGCCTTACCTTGCAACAAGCTTACATTTTAAAAGCCTCATAAAAGTCACAAGTCATAACCCATGGGTGTGGGGCTTGCTATTCTCCTCGATTCATATCAGCTTTACAGCTTTTTGCAAAGCTGACACCTGACAGCTAACTTCCTCACTCGGCAAAGTTTAAAAACACGAGAAAAGTTGTAGACTACTTTCTTCTACTAGTCCTACTCACTCCTACTCCCTCCTCCTACATTACAATTTACAATAATGCAAGTCATCGTCTTCGTTCATTCTTCACTCTTATCTTCTCTCTTCACAAATTATCTCCCATTTGTGCCAATTTATGTTGCAATCTAAAGCTTATTTTCCTAATGTATGATGTAATACATTTCCTGTCTCTTTCATTTGATAATTTTTTGATCTGGGCTGCCAAAACTTTTCCCATTTTTCATCTCTCAGTCAACATTAGTCATTTTGATTTTTATCTTTCCAAAGATTTTTTTTCTCTTTTTCTACCCACCAAACAATATTACACTCACATTTATTCTTAATCACAAATTTATCACTCGTTTCTCTTGTGAAACAGTCAAATTTGTAGGGTTTGAAAGTAATCCCATTTCCCAGATTTTGCTTTTTTACTTCGCTTTTTATTGGGTCCACAAATTCCTATAGTTCTTAAGTCCGAAATTCCAAACCCAGAAAAACACGAGAAAAAGCAGTTTCAAGAATAAACCCAATTTCTATTACTACTAATAGTTCTCTAAAGTTGATATCTTGCTTTTTTTTTTCTTCAATCTTTTTTGCTTGAGTATAGCAGTTTTGGGTTTTGTATTTCAAAGTTTGCTGCTTTTTATGGGACTTGTGCACAAACACTTGGTGGGAATTTCGTGACCAAATAAAATAACATCATTGAAATTTCTGGGTTTAGATGTCAATTTCAGGCACACAAATTCTCCACAAGCGCACAGTTTTCTCTCCTTAAATGGTATGTTTTTTCTTAATTAATGTACATCTTGCCTACTTTTGTTGGAAAATATGGCATTTGAAACCATAGAATGATAGAACTATGATGTACAATAGTTTGTCAATATACCATTTAATTTCTCTCTTGCTTCAGATTCCTAATTTCTTCACATTTCTTACATTTTCCTGCCAATTGTCATTATGTAACTGAATATTTTGTTTCATATACTACAAATTAGTGCTAAACTGAAAACCACCCACTGTGAATCCCTAAGTAATTTGTGTCTGACTTCCAAAATGCTCAATAAATGCATTTTTGTGGTAGTTCAGCCCTACCCCTACTACTTTGCCTGTACTTTGTATCAGTTCTGCTATCAGTGGTTGTATCTGAAATTGTTCTGGGCTCAAAGCTTTCTGTTACTGAAAATAAATTGTGGGTTTCATCCAATGGGGGTTTGCTTTGGGTTATTTCAACAATCCAGATCATCCTAATCAATATATCCTAGGAATTCGCTTCGATTCGGATTCTATATACCAGTTGATAAGCAAGTCATAGTTTGGGTTGCTGGTGCAGAGCTTACTGTTAGTAATCAATCCTATTTTCAGCTCACACAGGAGGGAGGATTAGTTTTATTTGATTCCTCGAATGACGGAGTTGTATGGACGAGTGACACTTCTGGGAAATCTGTTTCTTCTGCATTGCTCCAGGATGATGGAAATTTGGTTGTTTTGGATGGAAACAAGGATGTGGTGTGGCAAAGCTTCGATACACCGTCTGATACCCTGTTGCCGGGACAAAATTTATCGGTCCACAAAAATGCTTCGTGCTCAGAGTAGAAGCTCGGTTTGAGTTACTATAGTCTATACATGAGTGAGTTGGGGAAGCTGGAGCTGAGGTGGGAAACCAGTGTGATATACTGGGTAAGTGGAACCCCTTCAAATGTTTCACTTAGGGCTTCTCTTAGCTCAATGGCTCTTTCCAGCTTCTTGATGAAAGATCTAAAGCTTTTTGGTCTGTATTCGCGGAAGATCACAATGACAATGTGAAGTTCCGGTTTCTTAGATTAGATGTTGATGGGAATCTTCGAGTGTACTCATGGGATGAAGATTCAGTATCATGGAGATCAGTGTGGCAAGCTGTTGAGAATCAGTGTAATGTTTTTGCAACATGTGGTGATCATGGGGTTTTGCTCCTTTGCCAAATCCGGCCTTGCTATATGCAAATGCCCATTTAGATCAACAATGGAGTCTAACTCGAAGTGTTTGGCGCCCTTTGCGCAGAGCTGTGATACTGGAGTTAGTATGGTGGGATACAAGCACACTTCACTTTATGGTATTTACCCGCCAAATGATTCAGTCATCATAACCAGTTTAGACTCTTGCCAGAGTTTGTGCAAGAAAGATCCGCTGTGTACAGCTGTGACATACTTGAATGACGGAACTGCACAGTGTCGGATCAAGAAAACTCGGTATATTACTGGTTATATTGACCCATCTCTGAGTTCGATATCCTTTGTTAAGACATGTATGGATCCCTTAGCAGTTCTTCCTAACACATCTCCTGCTGCTTCTACCTCATCACCCTCTCTCTTTCTTCCTCTAAACCTAAGAAGTCGTATAGATTGCCAATCCGTTTTCTCTGATCGATGTGTGGCCCCTGTTTGGCTTCTGCACGTTTATTGTGCTTCAGGTAGCTGCTGGAATATGGGTCTACAAAAGGAGAGTGGCAATGGTCGGGAAGCAAGCTACTTCATACCTTATAATGGTCTAATATCTGCTGGCTTGATAAGATGGACATATGCAGAAATAAAGGAGGTAACTCAAAACTCATGACTCAATTTCTAGGGGCCACACTCACTTAGTTGTTTCTCTTTGCTTCAGGAAAACCAACCTGCTTTAGTCCCGAAACTAGATACACAAGTCGAAGAAAGGAGATTTAGATCTACAGTTTCAATCATTGGTGGCATTTCTCATAAGAATTTGGTTAAGATGGAGGGTTACTGTTGTGAGTCAGGGCACAGATTTTTGGTCTACGAAGTTCCTAAAGAACGGCTCATTAGAAGAGTTCATGTGTGATCCCGAATCATGCAAAAGGGCTTACTTCTGGAGAAATAGAATGTTAATATGTCTTGGTGTTGCGAAAGCCATTTATCTGCATACAGAATGTAGGGATTTTGTAAGCCACGGAATTTGAATGTGGAAATGTAATTTTTGAATGAAAACTTGAAGCTAAGGTCACAGAATTTGGCTGAAACTAGATGGCGTTGACACTTATGCAGAGAAAGGGGAAGACTTTGGTAAGATAGTACTCATCTCTTAAGTGGGCGCCAAAGTAGTCATGAAGATGTTTGTGAGTGGTCTTACAAACAAATGGGTTAGTGGGTACGGACAGAGGGTTGTGGATAGAGGATTGAAGGTAAGCTCAGTTTGAAGAACTAGAGCGCTCCCTTAGAATCGCATTCTGGTGTTTGCACCGACGAAGAACGAGGCCGGGCCAAACTGAGCTGCTGCGAACGTTTGGGAGGCAATATTGACAGCTGAACCCCACCGCCTCCATTTCACTCGAGAATTTTACAGGAAGACAGATTAACAGGAGCAGAACTGGCTTGAAGATTTTTGTCCTGCCCATGTATTAACAGTACTAACTTTTTATGGTAAGAATTCTGTAGAACTTTGAAGGATAGA